>JAJMJO010000008.1:91446-449094 GCA_030563605.1 Yamadazyma paraphyllophila
TTCAGATTCAGAAACTTCAGATTCAGATACTTCTTCGGTCTCAGATTCAGATACTTCTTCGGTCTCAGATTCAGAGACTTCTTCAGTTTCAGATTCAGAGACTTCTTCAGTTTCAGATTCAGATACTTCTTCAGTTTCAGATCCAGAGACTTCAGAATCAGATACTTGTTCGGTCTCAGATTCAGATACTTCTTCGGTCTCAGATTCAGATACTTCTTCGGTCTCAGATTCAGATGCTTCTTCGGTCTCAGATTCAGATGCTTCTTCGGTCTCAGATTCAGATTCAGAAACTTCAGATTCAGATACTTCTTCGGTCTCAGATTCAGATACTTCTTCGGTCTCAGATTCAGATACCTCTTCGGTCTCAGATTCAGATATCTCTTCAGTCTCGGATTCAGATACTTCTTCGGTCTCAGATCCAGGATCTTCAGTCTCAGACAATACGTCTTCAATAACTTCTTCCTTAACTTCTGCTTCTACCTTAGCGGTAACATCAGTTTCAATAGCGTCTTCAGCTACTGGTTCTTCGGATATCTCTGGCTCACTAGTTTCAGTTTCAAAAGCTTCTTCCGTTTCAGATTCTGAGACTTCTTCAAATTCAGAAACTTCTTCAGATTCGCCTGAATCAGATTCGCTTGGTTGTTGAATATCAGATACATCTTCAAGTTCACCGGATTCTTCAGTTGCAGGCGCTTCTTCAGAGATTTTTTCAGATACTTCTTCAGACACTTCTTCTGGTATCTCATCTCTTCCCTCGAATTCTTCGCCAATACTGTCTTCAGCTATTTCAGCTTCTTCAGATTCGATATCGCCATCATCAGCAGATGGCTCTATGATTTCTTCAGTATCATCAGTGTCTTCTTCGGTAGCAGTTTCGGATATATCGCTCTCTTCCTCTTCAACTTCTTCTTCAGCCTCTTCTTCTTCTTCAGCCTCATCTTCAGCCTCTTCTTCAGCATCTCCCTCAGCTTCTTGGGACTGCTCCTCAACTTCATCAGCTTCATATCTTCCAAGCTCTCCTTCATCATCATTAACTGTTTCCTCATCCCTTAAAGAAAGAGGCTGATCAACGACTTCTGGACCAGGCTGAGCTTCCGGTTGCTCAACTTCTCTATCGGATGAGTCGTTTGATTCGTCATTTACAACCTCTTCATTTACAGTGTCAACTGGTTCGGCTTCATCTATATCCTCAGCTTCTTCTGGCACCTCATTTTCTTCCACCTGTTCAGGTTCTGGTTCTTGAGGATCCTCTTCCTCGCCTTCAACTTCTTCATCATCATCAATGTATTCCTCTTCTTCAACTTCGACTTCGCTTTCGGCTTCTTTACCCACATCTGCATCAATTGGATCCACCCCTGGGGTGTTTTGATACTCAACATCCGTTCTAGACTCAATGTCTGATTCAGTATCAGTAGCATCTAAGTTATCGTCGACATCAGCCTGGTACCCTTCTTCAGATTCCTCCTGAATATCTCTGGCATCTCCAAGAGTACTTGCAATTGTTGTTTCAACGCTCGTATCTTCGGGAACTATCGAAGAAACGCTTTGACTGTATGAAGTTTCTTCCACAATGTCATTTAAGGTGTCCACAGGCTCCCCCAAAGGAGTACCGCTTGCATCACCTAAAAAAGAACTTGTTAATGAAGTCAGATCATCTAAATCATCGATTATAAAGTATTTGCTAGTAGTTTCGTCACCTTCTAACTTCTCATTAGTAATTTTGTCCTTCAAGAAGTCAAAAGCTTGCAAAATCAAAATGCTTAATAGGTCAAATAACTTGACACCATAATCTCTGGTAGACTCATAGAACTCCGAAAGTTTACCGCTCTCAATAGAACTCTGTAATACAATTGCAAGAATCCCCACTACAAGGGTGTAGAAGACCAAATTCACAGCAGTTCCAAAAATAGAAGTTGTCTGAGAAACATTCTTTGGCACATGGAAAACATGGACAATATTTGATGCAGATGCAGTGGCAAGTTTCGAGCCGTTCGGCGAGAAAGAAACACTTGTTATGGCAAAAGAATGCAATTTTTTAAAGGTTTTCAATACCTTCAAGTCAGAAAGGCGGAGCAAAGTCAAAGAAAAGTCATTGGCAGCTACTGCCACCAAATTTTGATCAATAGAAAAGTCTAGAGCTACTAGACCTTTGATTTTCTTGGAGAAATTATTGATTTTAGTTAAAGTCTTTGTTTTAATTGAGTATCGTAACAAAGCAGCACCACCAGATCTAACATTTGCAGCAATCAAAAGCTCATCTTCAGTGATAAACCTCACCTTGGTCAAAACGTACTGGCTCAATGTTTTTTGAACCGCTTGGTTATTATTCGTCGAGTCAGATAACGTGATGGTGTTGTTTGCAACAGTGGCTATTTCAATAGATTTAGGTGTCACATATGCCAATGTCTTGGAGTCAAATGCACTCAATTGGGCGTCTCTAATTTCCACGTCTGGCTGGTACTTTTCTAATCCTTCTAAAGATTCTGGATCAAATAAATAAATCACAGTAGGTTCAGCAGAAGTCATCAAAAACCCCACCAGGCCATCCTTGGCGGTGCCTACAATCTTAGGGTATACCACTGAATCGTCCTCAGAGATATCACCTTCTAATTGGACCGCATCAATAAACTTTAAATGTTCATCGCTGGTGAACACGTATTTCCTCAAGTTATTGTTTATGTGCATCAGCTTGATTAAATTGGTGGATTGATTGCAGCCAATAAATACAGGCGCTGAGCCGTCAAGCGTTGCCAGAGGACCAACGTCAATACAGGTTGGACTATCTTCATTTGGAGGTAGAGTGATTTCTCTGAATCTTTGTAAACGTCTTGATTTGTCCTTGATTTTAAAGGAGCATTTGATGGCGGTCACCTTGTTCGGAATCCCATTGTTTCCTTCACCACCACCACCAGCAACAAGAAGAGTTTTGCCGTTGACAAACTTCGCCCCATAAACTGGATACCCCACGTCTATCGTGGCCGTTTCTTTAAGTGACATCTGTTTAGTTGACGAAATGTTGATCTCGATCGATTCAAATTCGCGGTGATTTCGCGGTGCTAATTCTTGCGGGACAAATCTTACTGGCATGAGCATTCTTCTGGTACTGTCGCATGTAGTCCACGGGTACGTGGGGAACAGAGCCATAACGTTCCCGCTTCAGTATCTTGGGTGGAATGTGGATGTTTTGAACACGGTAAATCTCTCAAATCATCCGGGATATGGCAAGTTTGGGGGCCGTGCAGAGTCTCCAGAGTTGATCAAATTAGTACTCGAGGGCTTACAGGATATAGACCATGGACCTGCTGTATACGATGCTATAATTACTGGATACATGCCCAACGCAGGAATAATCTCCGAAGTGGTGAATGCTATATTAAAGCTTGAGAACATGAAACCGGTGGTTGTAGTAGACCCTATATTAGGTGATAATGGTAAAATGTATGTTGAAGAAGCGGTAGTACCAATCTACCGTAAGCTTTTAAAATCCGGTAACGTGGATCTCGTTACGCCTAATCAGTTTGAATTTGAAGTTTTGAGTGGGGTTAAAATAGTGTCTGAAGCCAGTTTGGTAGAAGCCATCAAATCCTTCAAAGAAGCATTTAAAGTTAGCAATATCGTCATATCTTCTATATCTTTGGATGAAGGTACATTTGCTGTTGGACACTCCAGTAACAAGCTTTTTCTCGTCCCGATAAAAGAGCTCCCATGTAAGTTCTTTGGCTGTGGAGATCTTTTCACTGGGCTTATCACACACAGATTCATGAAGGCCGGTGGGCTCACACCCGAAGTTATAGAGGATGCTGTAGATAAACTATCAAAGGTGCTCACAAATACATGGGAGTTGGCCAAAGCTAGCCTGAAGGATGAAGTCAAGGTTGTCAACGATATAGAAGTGGTCAAGCTGAGAAGTATTTATTTAGAGGAAGCCGTAGAGGGAAGTGGAAGTGTTAAGTATGTTAACTTCTAGGTTTCAGGAGCTGTAAGACACGTTGTATAGAAGCTATGATGTTCCGCATCTAGCATAGACATAAAGTAGAATAATATATGCAGATATCATAAAGGAATCACTTAATTTACCAGCTAACCAGCATAATAAGTAAAGCAACGCCTCTTTGTATATGACCAGCTTGCGGCAGGGTGACAAAGGTCTGCACTGAATTAGATTGAGTGGAGATTAGACAGAGGAAATCAGTTAGGTCGAGGCTGAACTTGACCCGTCTAAACCGGACGGAATAAGATAGCATATACGAACAAAAACGAGCCATTGACAGCCAGAGGTAGCAGAAAGTTCGGTGTCGAGTATCTGATACGAAACCAAGCACTATATGAAATATGTGGCATGCCTACTCCAAGGGTTCAGCTGTATATCTTTTTTTTTTCCCCATAGCATTCTAGCATTTCTTCAAGCATTTAAGCATTTCTTCAAGTATTCTAGTATTTCTACTAGTGTTACCTTTTCCATTTCTGTATCCACCATCCCCCTATTCCCACAACATCCAATGGTTGACAAATAAATGATCAGTCTGTTCACAAGTGGCATTCCCCATTGTCTTATCATAGCCTCTAAGCCATAGCTCGATGGAAATCCTGTTACCCCAGGTTTATATCTGCGCACTGCGCCTGTTAAACTGACAGCTGCATTCCGTAATGACAGGTAAATACGACGATACAAGTATAAAAGAGTGGGATTCCCGAGTAATGATAGTCAGATACTACAATACCAAACATGTTCCCAATATTATTATTACTTGCCCTCAGAAAAAGAGCTAGAAGAAACGCCCGTGACGAAGAATGCGGAGACCATAGAGTGAATAGAAGAAGCAGGAGAAGAAGAGGTAGATATGAGCAGCCTCAAGTTGTGATTGTACAGCAGGTTAGCGAGTTACCACCGACCACTGCTCCGCCCCAGTACTGCTAGTTCAAGTATTAGTGTAGTGTTAGAATAGATGAATATATGTCATAGAAAGATTATCAGCTTAGATGTGCGGAGAAATAGCGAGGTGAGGAAAATAAATAGCGAGAGGAATACCAGAAATAGAGGAATCGTGAGAAATGTTGAGCAGGTGAGAGCCAGACTTTCATTGGAAACAAGTAACAGTACCCGCATAATACATTCACACCTCTAGTTATTGCACAATTGTTGGCGTGTCTCCAGCTGGTCTCTTCCCTCTTCCCTCCCTTGCTCCCTTCCCTCTTCCGTCCCTCGTCTCTATTCTCCCTTATCATGCGCGCGCTTATCGAAAATGACCAATATGGCTAAACTACAACCACAACCACAACCGCCACCGCTGAATAGCCACTGGCGTACACTAGTTCTTGCTGTATGTACCATTGTGGGTATAGCTTGGTACGCGTTCCCGTTCTACTACTTTGTGCTCCCACCTCAACTCCACCCTCAATCTCATGAGACTCGTCCTGAACAGGAACAAGACCTCGATCAGTTCCACCTCAAGCACATTCTCCACCACGGAGCCGGCTCGAAACACTACCGTGTCCATCGCCGCTTGGACATCACTCCCGAGTATCTTGAGGCCACGGGCCTTGACCATTTCCAAATATCTGCTGGCGCCAGCTTTGACCAAACTGCTCAATCCAACGACTTGGAATCGGTCTATGCCCAAAATGACTGGCCCTCAGCATTTGATGGAAGCAACCCATACACTATGAAGCACAAAATTCGGTCTGCATCGAACTCCGTACGCGTCAAGCGACTCGCAGAACGTCATACGCCTGACTTCCTTGATTCGTACCTCGAATACGCCATGAAAGTCAAGGGAAATCCTCACATTTTGGGCAAAATCAACTTGGAATGGGAACCAGAAAGAGCCATTCGTGTTCCAGACGTAAAGGACCGCGACACGTTGGTTTCTTTGGCGTTAGTGTCCTCAAATGCATACGTCCGGTTTCCTAAAGATGATAACGAGAAGAAGAAGCTGGACTGGGTGGATATAGGTGACCCGTGGGTCCCGGATGAGGAAAATAAGGATATAGAGTTTGGTTGGGACGGCGAAGGTGTACGTGGCCACGTCTTTGTTAATGAACAAAACCATACGGTTGTGATTGGTATCAAAGGTACCAGTGGTGCCGGTATTCCCGGAGCAGGAGAGGACGAAACAACCGAAAGCGACAAACTCAACGATAATCTCCTATTTCTGTGCTGTTGTGCCAGATTGAGTTATCTTTGGAAGACTGTTTGTGACTGCTATGAAAAGGCGTACACCTGTAACCAAGACTGTTTGGAGAAAGAGTTGTTACGTAAGGACAGGTACTACCAGGCTGCCTTGGATATCTACAGAAACGTCACATCCATCTACGATCCAGAAAAATACGATATCTGGGTTACGGGCCATTCATTGGGCGGGTCTTTGGCTTCTCTTTTGGGTAGAACATATGGCCTACCAGTTGTAGCCTTCGAAGCACCAGGTGAAATGCTTGCAACGTACAGATTGCATTTACCACACCCTCCAGGCATTCCTCGTCACTTGGAGCATATTTTCCATATAGGAAACACCGCAGATCCTATTTTCATGGGGGTATGTAACGGAGTATCTTCTTCTTGCAATGCCGCAGGGTATGCCATGGAAACTGCATGCCATACGGGCCAGCTATGTGTTTATGATGTTGTCACAGATAAGGGATGGAGCGTTAACGTGTTGAATCACCGTATTCATACGGTGATAGATGAGATTATAATGAAATACAACGATACACCAGAGTGCGTGGAACAGCCTCCGTGCAGAGACTGTTTCAACTGGCGGTACGTTACTCATGACGACGACGAAGAAGATCCCCCTAAGCTTCCTAATCCACTTCTTCCTCACCACAGTAGCAAACTGTCAAGGCCGAAACCAAGACCTACTAGCAGTACCAGGGGGAGTAAAATGCCCAAACCTACATCTAGTGATAAAGAAGAGCCAATTTCAAGCACCTCCGAACCAGGTGAAAGCGAGCCACCAAAGAAGCAGAAATGCCTAAAACGAACGTGGTACGGATGGTGTGAAGAATGGGGAGATGCTGATAGTTAGATAATTTATAGAGTAATGAATGATGAGAATGGACACCTGAAATTGACTCTGTTGTTTGGTTGCAAAAGAACAAGGATGAATTATCCCACACACGCCGCCTCAATTCATCAGCCGTCTAAGGTGTTGCCGAGGAAGCCTAAATGGGAAAATGCCAAACAAACAAGCCTGCAGAAAACGCTCGAAACAGTGCCCAATTTTCCCTTTTCGGCGCGGGGACATGCAAGTGACCATTTAAGCACAGTGTGTGCAGGCCCCACCGCTCTCCTTCTCATTTGGGACACGCACAGCAATACAGCATTAATATTTATCCCAGCGGCATAATTATCCCGGCAACAAGGTCATTCTAGCCCTTCATTAAGCTTTGTAAAGGCCCAAGGGCCCGTCTAAAAACATCATACCTTTTGCACCCGTGTCATCTTCACCCGGTAATTTCAACGCTCGAACCCCCTCCTCTCCCCATCTCGTCATCATAACTAATCCCGCACCCTAACTCCATTAATGGCTAAAAAGCTAATTAAATTAAATGCTTACACCCATTCTAAGCCAATTGACTTAAACGTCACCACCCTAATTTCACCACTCTATTTCATCAACCCGAATTTAACTATAATTACCAAACGGCTTATATAAACATGACTATTTAGACCCCGATCTAAATAGGAAATTTCAACCCTCAGCAATTCTTTGTTTAATTTTTAACCTAAAATTTGCTTCCTCATTCCATATATAACAATCTGTTCCCACTATGCGAAATTTTCCCGTTTCATCCCCGAGTTTTTTCTGCAATTGAACGAAATGAAACTTATTAGTACATTTCTTAACCTCTTCTTGTTAGCTGGTACTTGTGTTCTCCTTGTATTGACAGTTGCAGGAGGTTCATCTAATCACTTTCCTTTGAACCAATTTTATTGGTTAAGAGCTGATACCAGTAACATTAAAAATGCTCCTCAACAAGCTGCATGGACTTTTTGGGGGGTTTGTGATTACCACAACTTCGGTGACTGTACTTTAGGACCAGCCTACCCAATTTCTCCTGTTGATAACTTCAAAACTAAAAATGGTGTCCCAGAAGATTTTATTAAGAATAGAAAGACTTATTACTATCTTTCAAGATTTTCATTTGCATTTACCTTAACCGGATTATGCTTTACAGGAATTGCATTCATCGTTGATATTTTAGGATTTTGCTTTGAAATCATCGACAAGGTGGTTATGGCATTTATTGCTTTGGCCCTTTTATTTGTTGCAGGTACCGCTTCAATGCAAACCGCCGCTGCTGTGTTGGCTAAAAATGCTTTCCAAGCTGAAAACTTAAACGCCCACATCGGTGTGAAAGCTACTGCTCTTATCTGGGCAAGTGTGGCTTGTCTTATTCTTGTTTTCTTCAACACCTGTTTTGCTAACATCGCCAACTCTTACAGAAAGCACATTTCAAGAGTTCACGAATCCCAGGGCGAAGCTGTTAACCCTGAAGTCGACAATGACGTTTCTTCTTTCACCAGATCCACTCCAGCTCAAGTCGATGAGCCAAAGGTGGAAGAAAACAATGGAGGTATTCGTTTTTTCAAAATCAAGAGAAACAATAAGGTGAGTGACGAAGAGAGTGTTTGATGTTATGTACTATACAGATACCTGTTAATAAACGTGTTTAATTAGAACAAGTGTAGCATCAGTCAGTAGTTGCGAAAGCTATGTGTCGTACAGAAGCAGAGCAGTGTGATACATACAAATGGGGCCCCGAGAGTGAAGACCATCACGAGCATGGCATTACGTCATGTCAACAGTGCGGGTCTGGGATGAGCACGGTGGACAGCACGCCTATCTCTGCCTACGGGGTACTACTCACGCCTGCCGCATGCTGGCAGTATCTCTGCCCCCACCACTGCTTCTGCCGCATTCTCTGCGCCTCTGCTCTGCTCCTGCATCAGCATCTCGGCCCCTATTGATTATCGCGATCTCGAGATCATCACCTGCCGCACCGTGGACCCGTGCTGCATTGAGTGAAACCGGACCAGCCGCTTCGCCGGCCACTGCCTCCCTTAGGCCCACCAGCACTCCTCGGCCAATCACCCACCGCTGCTGCCCCTTTTGTCGCACCTCTGGCCATACCAACTCCCACCATATCGGCATTATGCCAGGGTCTCCCTGCCGCGCCTATGATAATTACCCAACACTCGCCGAGTCGCACCAGCCATACGCAGGGCCACGCCAGCCCACTGGCGCCAGCCCGTACCATCCGCCCCGCGCGCAATTTCAGCCTGCAGAACATTTTCAGGCCCTCAGATTTTATGCGAGCAAACGTTCTTACAGTATAAAGTTTATTAATTAACCATATCTCATTTTAATTAAAAGGCTGCTATCGCCCAGTGATACTGGTTATCCTATTGTTTTTATCATGACTTCTTCAGAGACAAAGCACTCAAAGCTCCCCATCAAGCATCTATTCAAGAAGGACCAGTCGGAAACTCCCTCCGATATATCGAGGAAATCTTCAAGTCATACGTTGGCCAAATTATTTCATCATCATCTGCCAGCTCCCGACAAGAATCCACAGCATTCGAAGCAGACTGCCCAACCGCTTGAGCGCCAACTGAGCTTCAAGAATAGCCCCAATTCTGCAGGTGGTCACGTCGAGCGCCAAAGAGCTGCTACAACTTCAAAGGGTTCTAATGGGACTAAACCTCCGTTCGACCGCTCAGGTTCAGATACTGAAGGCCCCGGAAAGCTTTCGAGAACTTCTTCTAGGCTTTCGCTCAGGAGGCATAATTCGAATCTCCATGTTAGGGAAGACCGTCATCCAGTTAAGCTTTCGAAAGCAGAAACAATGGCTCATTTACAGCTGTTGAATCACAAAAACCATAAACAAAACGCCGGTAAGGACGTTCAAAAAGAAGCCCCCGAACACCATCATGATGAAAAGATTGTTTATAATCCATTTGGACTTAATAAAGATCTAGCTAGTGACAAGCCGATGGATTCCAGTTTCTACTTGAATAAGACCGACGAGGGACGTATTCTTGCGAACCCTGTTAAAGACCCAAACGAGTTTTTACCCGAGGAATTACACCAAGAGCACATAAACTTATTAGAAGACTTTGAAATCGATACAACTGAAAAAAAGTTGGGAGACGGAGGATCCTCAGAAGTTAGACTCGTTAATTTGATCCATAATAAGAAACGGGTCTATGCTTTAAAGAGATTCACTTTGTTGGAGAAAGAAACAGATGATGACTTTTACAAAAGAGCTGTCAAGGAGTATTTGATCAGTAGAAGGGCCAAGAGTAGGCACGTAGTTGATACTTTGAATATCGTGAGAATTCAGAGTCTCAACAACTTGAGCAGAGGTTGGGGATTTATCTTGGAGTTCTGTCGTGGTGGAGACTTATTCAACTTGATCGTGAAGCCAGGCTGGAAACGGTCCCATTTAAACGAAAGATATTGTATTTTCAAGCAGATATGTTACGGGTTGAAATATCTTCATGATTCGGATATCGTACACAAGGATTTAAAGCCTGAGAATATCCTTTTGGACGAGAATGGAGTGGCCAAGATCTGTGACTTTGGTGTGAGTGATTGGGGCCATGAAGTCTTGGGTGATTTCTCCAGCCCTATCAAAACATCAACTGCTTTTGTTGGATCTCCTCCTTATTCACCACCTGAAGTAATGAAGCTTAAAGAAGTCAGCAGCTCTGAATTGAAAAATTGGGCGTACGACCCTTTCAAAATGGACCATTGGGGTTTGGGAATGTTGTTATTCTGTATTGTTTACTGTGGTGTTCCATTCTCTGCTTCTACCACCAATGATCATGCTTATAGGGATTATAAGTTCAATCATGGTAGATATGCCAGTGATAACCCAGGATTCAAGAACGGCACTGATACCCATAAGGGGCCTGGCTCCGAGTTCAAATGGGCAAACCAGTTCCATTCTTCAGGTGCTGCTAGAGTTGCTTGGAAGTTATGTGATCCTTCGGTAAGTAACAGATACACTTTAGAGAAGGTGTTTGCCGATCCATGGTTTCAAAGCTTAGAAATGTGTTTGTATGAAGATGAAGACCAAGAAGTAGACGGGGTGGTCTATCCACCCACAGGCACTTTCAATGGGTCACACACCAATCTTTCGTCTGCCAATCCGTCAAGAATATCATCCAGACAGAACACTGGTTCTCTTCATAACTTCAATTTATCTGGTGGCACCGAATTAGCCTCAAACTTCAAGAGCATGCTTGATTTCACTGACAAAGATGATGATAACAAATCTATACGGTCTGCTTCATCTTTAACTCAACCATCTCCTTTGGCAGAAAAGGGTTCCTCTTCGTCCACGAAGAGCCCTAAACTCACCCCCACCGTCAATCATAATCAAAGTCCTAAACTAACACCAATTTCGAACGATTGCTGCGGATGTGAAGCTAAACCGAAACCAAAGTCCATGTTGGATGTTGACAAGCCGAAACCCAGGTCAATGGTTGATCCTCCCAGCTCATCTAACTTACCGAGTCTCAAAGAGAACGAGACAGAGACCTATCCCAAGGAAGACAATGATGCACCTAGCTCTATTCCCGAGCCCAGTGCCACGCCAATGGGACAATCTACATCGTCGTTATGCGGTTGTGATTGTCACGGGAAAGATCAACCTCCCTCCAGATCTTCGTCTCTACAAAGCAGACACAGGTCTCTGTCACACCCACACCCACATCGGTCTGCTTCTGGCGAAAGTCTCAAAAACTCGAACGAGTTCCATCTGGAATACAGCAGTCGAACCAACAGTTTTTACGAACACGAAGAGCCACCTAAACCCGTTCATGACCTTCAACTAGATATGGCAGGAGTGTGTGATATTGGATACAAGATCAAAAAGCATCACCACCTCGAGATTAGTGGGGTCGCCGTATCAGGAAACGGGTCCCGGAAAAGATAATACACTGGAACATAAATTCAAACATACACAGCACACTCCTTACGAATTATGCAATAAAACACTACCAGTAAGTACATAAATTTACATTTACATTGATTATATAATGTGAAGATTATTTAAGCTTCCAAAGAAACTCTACCCTTAGGGTTGGTAACTTTAACACCCAACTTCTTAGCCTTTTCAACGATGTCAACTCTGTTCTTAGCGGAAACATTGTGAGCGATTTCAGCAGCGTAAGTCTTGGTATGCATTAACAACACGTCTAAGTCCTTGATGTTCTTAACCAAGTAAGTCTTGTGACCAGATGGGCTTAAGAACTTGGTCTTCTTGTTGGAACCGTAACCGATGTTTGGTTCAGAAATGTTACCTCTGAATCTTCTTCTGACAACGGAGTCGATACCCTTTTGCTTTCTCCAGCTTTCGGAGACTCTCATGTATCTGTCAGAGTGATGTCTCTTGAACTTCTTGGTGTGCTTCTTAACAATTTTTGGGTGTGGTAATGAGGCAGCCATCTAAAGGGTTAGTAGGTGTTCAGGTATTGCTTGGTAAATGCATAGGAAAGGTTTTTTGTGTGTTTCGGTGAGACATTGATGGGATGGTATTGGATAACTGGACAGTACTTCATCCTAGTTTAATGGTTTTCAGATTCATTGGGAGTCATTAAAACACGCTTCATTGTCAGCTGGGACTGTTACATGAGTGATGTGGGTACTGTGATGACGCATACGGGGGATATTATAACATAAAACTCTTCCAAACATTAAAGGTATCATTCAACATACTTTTTACTAATGAAAATTGTATATGAAAATTTTTATCAATTTTTTCTCTTGATGATTGAAAAAATGCGGAACGGATTGTGTACAGGAAATGTCTATTGGAAAGCACAAAGCGATATTTAGAGGGTGGATTTTGCTGGTGCGAGTGACACAAACACAGAGGCATCGCAGTCACAGAGAAGCCCTAAGTGTGCGCGGTGAGTATAATGCTCTAATTACAGCATTAGGGTTAGATGGCAGAGCTAGACATATGCTAGACTTCAGGTGAAGTCAAGTCACCATTCACCTCATGTCGCAAACATAGTAACTACTAGTGGACATAACCTGGTATTGCTGTGAATACCAACACCATGGATGTTCACTTTTTATGCTGTTTAAACCTCTGTTGCCCTTAAATTCACAGCTTATCCATCCCAGTCTCAAACCTCTATAAACACATCCTAATGCTGTCACCTCTCCTACTTCATCCCCTAAACCCCTCCCCACGAGACCCCCCATAACCCTTACCTCTTCCCCAGCTGCAAATAGCCTTCCTGCATGCTTCGCATTACTCGAAATGGTTGCAGATCTCAATAACCAAAACATCTCGCAACAACTCTAATTATCGGTTAGCAATTCCCAATTACTGCACCCTATCACTAGACACAAGAACCGTACCAGTCCACTCAGAATCCTCATGACGGCTGTATTGTCCCGTCAGATATTGGGATATCTACTTCTAGCCATCCTCGCATGGCTAGTGTTTTGGTCTTTAGTATATAAAGCAACAGGCTTCTATCTTGGGTCGGTATCCATAAACAATGGGATTCTGCTCAACAATATCCTGTTCCACACCTCCTCGATAAAGGTGAACATGGGTCTGTTCCGGTTCCGGCTTTGGGGGAATTCAAGACGATTAATTATTGATGGTTTACAAGTTATCATCAAAGAGCTGGACTCTAAGCCTGACCCCAAAGCCAAAACAAAGGCTAAGAAACCCACCACGCCTGAAGATGCTAAGCTGCAATTCAACTTCTGTGTATTTCCCTCCAATCGATTCGGAAAGCTTCTTATAAAGCTAGGACTAATGATAGTGCCAAATATAGACACTGAGCTTAAAAGAACCACAGTGAAGTATCACGATAAAGAAGCTAAAATAGAATACCTCAAGCTCGACTCGAGCTCTCGATACTCCACCAAGGTCAGCGAAAACCTTAAGTTCACTCTCGGCTTGATCATCACCAATTTGAAGATAGAGAGCACCCACCTCGTCAAAAACAATTACCCATTGGTTTCGATTTACTCGACGAAATTCGAGTTCAAGTTCTCGATCAACTTCACGGACGGGTTGGTCCATACGCTCAAGTTGAAGTTGATAAACGACGACGTCAGAGTGCTGGTTTTCAAGTTGATCAAATTGTATTTGGACGAAATAGAACAGAGAATAGATGCCCTTCACACCAAAGAAGGCGACCTTGATGGAGACGGGAAAGTCACTAGAGAAGAATTGAGGCAGTATCAAGATCTAAAGTCACAAAGAAATATCAGGAGAATAGAAAGACTACTCAAGATATTCAATGTTTTATACCATTCAGTGGAGGAAATCTCTATCCTTAACCAGAATATCAGTATCTTTGAAATCCCCTTCATCACCACCAAACAGACCAGCTCGTTCAAAAAGTACTTACAGTCAGAGTATCCTACAACCTCACTAGAGTTATTGGTGAAGTCTACCCACTTAAATGTCCAAAAGTTATCCAAGGACTCAGCTGGATTCCATGCTTTATTTGAGTCTGCTGACGATAATCCTATAAACTTCTCCCATTCGATCCAGCTTTTGACCTTGAACTTCTCGCAATTGGAAGAACATCAGGGTACCATACACAAAGATACCACAGAGGTATTGAACGTGCCTTCTTACTCGTTGAACTTCAAGGCCAATTATCTAGATAAATTGTCTAGAGGTGAAGGGTTTGAAAATTGTATTGCAGAGCTTTTCTTCACTTGTTCAAGTCCTATTCTTGATCTCGATTCTCAGTTTCTAACCTCGTTGTTGTACAACGTTATGGTGCTAAAGAAGTTTGTTCAATTCAGAAAATTGTACCTGCACTATAAGACGTTGATAAACTATGGTGCCAGCAGTGAGAACGACATATATCACCAAGAGAGTGAAGAGTATCTGGAAGATGAGGAGTTCGATAAAACACTCATCGACAGCTTGGATATTGAACATCCTCCTAAAACTTCCAACACCCCGTTCAAAGACAAGCTATGGAAGTACCTCGAAGACTATTATCCTAAACTTGGGGTCAAATTTATCATTGAACAGCCAAGATTGATAATAAGACACTCATCAGCCAAGAATATAGAGATCTTGAACTTCTCCTATTCATCATTGAATCTACAGGTAGGCACAACTGACGATAGGGATTACGAGTTGAGCTGTCAGGTTCTCCAGCCAGCCACAACGTTCATTCAAAAGCGGTTTTCGGGCTCGAATTTCAGCAAGTTCCAGGTGATGTCTTTGGAGTCTGTTAACGCTAAAGTGGATATCCTCAAGAACTTAAGGTTCAAGTTCAACATCGACGTCCACTCTGCATCGATTGATATCCTGGACTTGAAGATATACGTTGGTATCAAAACCATCATCACGGAAGTAACAAAACTAATAGAAGATGACCTAAACCTTGGGCAGATCAACCAGTTTTTAAACTCAAAGATATCCAAATACCAGAAGTTTATCCTTGAAAAAGATCATTTGACAAGAGAGAATAACTCTAAGTCTCTTCATGATTTATTGTTTCAAAATCTCCCCGATTGGCTTGTGGATTTCAACGTTCGTGTTGATCTGGTGGACTTCAAGTTTGGATCCAGGTCTGTGTTGATCCCATCAGATAACCTCTTTCCTACTCCAGATAGCTTTGGATACACAGATTTCATTCAAAACGGCAAACAAGGATCGAATGATTTGAGATGCTTCAGAGTGTCTTTGGACGGGCTTGTGTTCACCGTGGGAAACTCCTCACCAGCCACGCCCCCTCCGTCGGTGCCGTCATCGTCCGCAGTATCAAGCAATGCTTCCCTGGATACGTTGGGTAAGAACGAGTGGCTGAAGTACTGGAACAGCTCGTTCAGTGTTGAGGATCTCAACATAAGTGTCATGACAGATATAGATAGGCCCGAGAACTATGAGCTGTTCATTCAAATCCCAGTTATATCTATTGAGTTGGACTGCCATCGGGACGAAATGAAAAACACCTTGAGTGTTACAACAAGTCTTGATCAAGTATTTGGAGAGATCGACCAGTTTAAAATCTTCACCATCATCGGCTCGTTGTACTTATTGAAAGAGAACTTGATCAAGCCATTGAAAGAAATCAAGACGAAGATCAAGAAGGAAACAGATAAGCAAGACCCTACGAGGCCCAATAGAAAGCTCAAGTCGATAAAGCAGTTCCTCAAGGTTTTCTGTAAGATCAAGAAGTCAGATATCTCTGTACTTTTGAACGACGATTATAAGTTCAAAATCGACTCATACGATACCCGTGTAAACCTTGTAGACAACGAGTTGAAGGTTCACGATAAATTTATACGGGTGTTAACAGAGTCCCCTACCACAGAGGGGCTCTGGTCCAGGTTACTTTGTTTAGACGATTTATTCTTATTACTAAACCTCAATGACAGCAGGAACATCACTTTGAACACCAACATGATCAAGATGATCCATCCTCATGGCCATGTCACCTATAAGTTTTTTGACAGCTTATCGATCACCCTTAAGATCTTGAAGCATTCTTTACGTGCTTTGAAGACACACACCAACGAAGACGATGATTATACAGTAGTCCATCCCTCGGAGTCTTCACCTAAAGAGATGCCGAACATTCACCTCAAGTCCAATAAGTTATTGTTTAACATGGAGGATGATCCTTTTGAAACAGAACTTGGAATGATATACCAGTTGGGCAAAGTTGAGCAGAGAAAGAGATTAGAGTTATACCAGCTCTTGGAAAGCAAGTCTGAGTATTTCAATGAACCTCACTCTGATGATGATAGCTCGGGAGGTAGCAGCACAGATAACGACCTGGATGAAAAGCTCAGTGAGTTGGAGCAAATAATCTCTGCTTCTTGGATCACAAAGGTCAAGAGTTATAAGAAATCGTTGAACGACGAGGTTGTTAAGAATAAACGGTTCCTATTTGGTAATGAGGCTAAGTTGGATAAGAAGTACCAGAAGACCATACAACCATATTCTATCCATGCTCCTTTGATATCGGTAATAATGGATGGCTTAGACTTGAATCTCAGTAAACCAACCTTTGACTTGGTCCATTTGCCCAAGTTCCTCCACGATATAGGACAAGGCTTACCACTAGATACCCGGTATTCGTTGATTATTCCAACCTATTTGAACCTTAAACTTAAAGAATTGAGAATACACTTGAGAGACTACCCGCTTCCAATTCTATATGTTCCTCGATCAGGAACCCCGGCTGCTGTTAAGATGGCAGGTAACCTTGTGATAGCAGAATCCTTGGTCAAGAGTGAACACAATATCAGAAAACTCATGGTCAATCTTGTGAGGAACATCAAGTCTTCCAAATTCAGTGAATACTACAAGCTCGAAATCGAGAAGACAATGGCCACCGTCAAGATATATACCGATATGAAGATCGAGTTTTCAAGC
Source organism: Yamadazyma paraphyllophila (assembly GCA_030563605.1). Lineage (NCBI taxonomy): Eukaryota > Fungi > Ascomycota > Pichiomycetes > Serinales > Debaryomycetaceae > Yamadazyma > Yamadazyma paraphyllophila. Next base: position 108,838 of record JAJMJO010000008.1, read on the forward strand.
AAATTACCGTCCAGGTTCACCTGGGGCCAGTCGTATCAGTTTGCAATCCAGCAGGCCATGTTAAATTTTGACCAGTTTTCAAAGCCTCCAGTTGATCCATCAGCCAAGCTCGGATTCTGGGATAAATTGAGATTGGTGATCCACGGGAAGTTCGCCATCAAGTGTAAGGAAGGCCCTCTTGAAGTGGCATTCAAGGGATCAAGAGATCCGTACGATTTGTTCGGGGTGTCCACCGGGTTTGTATTATGTTTCAAGGATAACGTGATGTGGACTATCAACCAGCACGATGACTCTAGGAGATTTTGCGAGGTCAAATCAGATAAGGTGTTTTGGTACATTCCAAACTACTTGGCTTCAGGGTTGGTTTCTTGGATAAGAGACACCAATAAGTTGACGTTCTTTCCGAATTCTGATAAGTTCTTTACCTCGTGTTATGGCTATTATTTGAACGACGATGACTATACGGTATCAAGTAACAAGGCCACCTCCGGGATCTTAGAGAAGAAGGTGGTAGCTTTGAGTGGAGGCGTGGACTTCAAAGTTGGGTTTGTGCTTGAAAGAGAAGATGAAGATAACGAACTCACAGAACAGTGTAAACCACATTATGAAGTCAAGCTATTCAACCCCAAATTCACCAAAGAAGGCCATGACTCTTATAAGGGATTCAGATCCAACACCATCAATATGGTGATATCTTTACATGCAGATTATCAGGAGAGTTACAACTCTATTCACTTGAGCCCAAAAGTGTTCCTTCAATTTTTCTCCTGGTGGAAATTGTTTGCAAGTAACATGCAATTACCAATCAGAAAAGGCAAGCTATTCGGAGAGTCCAAGAAGTCCATGAAGTTCTCCAGACATCTAATGACCAACAGGTTCAAGTTCAACTTCAAGTCGTTGTTCATCTCTCATATCTACAGAGATGAAAGCGACGACCACGAAGATGACCTGATCCAGTGCTATGGATTGAGAGGTAAGATGAACTCGTTTGTGGTGGATTTACGTCAACGGAAAGAGAAAAGAATTGCCATACACGAAGGATTGAATAAGAACCTGAATATCATGAAGATGAATTTCCATATAGCTGACGTTCATTTGGTGGGTATAGACTTACGAGTTATTTCTTCCAAGTTCGACCATAACATATATGGTACTGGGAACTCTGATGTTTCAGAGTCAAAATACCATATCTTTGACGGAGACAAGCAGTGGTTCGATATCGAGGATTATGAAGAAGCGTTCTTTCCGTCTTTGAGCACAAGCAAACGGGTGGTACATATCATGCCGTTGATGTATAGTGAACGGTTTTCGTATATAAGAGAAACGGAGACGAACATCAGGTGCAAAGACACCGATTTGTTTGAGGAGGGTGAAGATAAGTTGAAGCAACTCAAGGATGTGTTTGGGTCAAATATCAAGGTTATCACCGATAGAATAGGCCAATTGAGAGATAGAATCAAGAAAAACAAATCAAGAGGCCTCCCTACCGAAAACTTGACCCACAGAATCAGTATATTGACGGAAGAGATCGAGAAGCTAGAAAAGAGGAAGTCGTCTTATGTCGATAAAGACAGAAGACTGCTGGCCTCGAACGTTGATGCCAAGTTTAATAACAAGTTCACGTTGATGAGGATGTTGTTAAAATGGAATAACAAAAACAGGAACTTCCTCTTTCGGTACGTTCACTTTGTTCAACTCTTCAAATTTTTACGGAAATATCTTAGTTTTGAGTCTATCAGTGCTCTAGAAGATCTTATTGAAAACAACATGTTTGATGATCAAAGTTCTGGTGGTACTTCATTGCCCAATATGAGGTTTGACCGGACGAAAAAGCCTCCGAAACAACAAAGTTGTCAGAACAGAATAGAGAATTTTGATGATATTCTTACCACTGTTTCTAGCGACGAAAACTTGTCACAAGACTACTTGATAGAGATCTTATCGCCGCAGATTCAATTACAAAGTGATGAGACCCCAGACTCTGTGATCATCATTTCGGCACCAGTTATTGATGCCAAGGTAATTTCCGTCTATGACAGTTCTAAGGATAGACTTGTTTTGGATATTGACGAACTAGAAAGCCGAATTGGCGTGGTGGTGAATAACTCAAACGTCTTGGTGTTCGAAAAATGCCAGATGGAGAAATCATCATCATTCATCTTTGATAAAAACTGCTATGGTACTACCAAGAATTGGCCTCCTTGGTTAGGAATAGAGATCTGTAATAAGGCTGCTTTAGCAGGGGAACAGCATGTACTTCTTGAGAACACGTCCATTATGATCACATACACTGAGCTGAAACCATTAGGTTCATCTATCAATAGATTCGAAGAAGAGTCCAGGCACGATCAATTGAGTACTACTACCACCAACACATCAGCTAGGTACTTTGACTCGGAAGACCATAATAACGAATCGGGGATCGAGAATAGGCTCAATGTCGATATCCCTAAGGTCAATATCACCTCAACTTCCCAGCAGTATTTCACTCTTTACTTCATTATCATGGACTTGTTGCTTTACTCCGAGCCAAGTAACCAAATACTTACCGAAAAGCTCGAGAAGCTTCAGTTCTCCAACGACTTCCAGGACTTGGCTTCTTTGCATCAGCGAATCAAGTCCTTGCACATGCAAAACTGCGTTCTTAATCTCATGAACAATAACTACAACTTCAGGCAAGAGGACTTGAGCAACGAAAACTTGAACGACTATTTGACGTTGAAATCAATCCAGGACGAAATTGCAAGAGAATTGTACTTGTTATTACACTCTCTTTTGAGTGGGAGCTTGGGGACTCAGGATGTGAACAAACGGCCAAAAGCCGAGTTCATCATCAACACGGATGAGCTCATTCTACACATGCTTGAGGATGATAGAACCCCCATTCTAGATATAGCCATGGCTAAGGGAAGGTTCCGGCGAATTGTCAACGAAGATGACTCGAATGTCAATAGGGTAGAAATATCCATGATCCAAGGATTCAATCTTCTACGTGAGGCTCGGTTCCCTGCATTTTTGGAACCAATGAACCACACCAATTCGTTGAGCGATCCACAACCAAACTTGATCACGGTGGACTGGTCCATGTACTCCAACGTAGGAGGAATCAAGTTGATAGAGAACTTCGAAGTGAACTCCCAGCCTTTGAGTTTGAGAATGGATGATATAACTGGAGAGAAATTAATGCAGTTTTTGTTCAAGTCCAGTATGGAAAATATCGACGATAGTCTGATTATCCAACGGGCCAAAGGTAAGGAGCTGGAACACGAGGAGTATGTGGATATAGACGACGCGGATCTTGATGATGAGCCGATTGTAAGCAAAAAGGCCTCTCTGAAGGATAGATTGAATCCCGAATCTTCCATGGTGGATTCTGGAGCATCTCATTCAAAAGGAGGAAAAGCTAACGGGTTCTCCAAGTCCATTGCCCAGTCTTCCAATACCGAAAAGCTGTACGACCAGCAATTGGAGACAATGGTCAAAAGATCAAAGAACTACTTCAGTATCAACAGTTTGAAAGTTTCACCTGTATCTCTACAGATCTCGTTGAAGTTGACGGGTGGCTATAGACGGCTTTTGAATGTGGACAATTTCAAGATAGTTTTACCTGAAATCACTATTGAAAAGCGTATAATCTCGTCACTTGAGTTCACGATGCTTTTGAAGAAACTACTCATCCGGGCAATTTTAGGACACTTAGGTGGGTTGATGAAAAACAAATTATTTCATAAAGAATCCCAGCAAACAGGGTCTATCAATAAACCCTTAAAGCCGTTGAAACGATACGCCAGGTTTACGACTGTGACAGAATTAAGAACAAACACTCAAGACAGTATATAATTTGCATTCTATATATTTATTAATTGTACAACATGAATCTGGTTGTCGGTCGTTAAATCATTAAATCCTGGATGTCGGTCATTTTGATCCAAGAATCTCTACCCGAGTGAATCACTATACGTGTTGTCGCTTTGGGGTATCGCCATTAAGCTGCTTTTTCTTCCTCTTACGTTTAGCCTCTTCATCAAGCTCTGAACCATCGTCTCGCCTCATAAGGGTTTGTTGATCGTTGATGGCCAAGTCGGCGGTATTGAATCCCGGGATTCCATTCAAGGGAGTCTTATCGAATTCCAATCCTTTAGACACTATTTTACTATCAATTGGGTTAATAATGTTGGGAGCTTGGCTGAGCATAGGATCTAATAGCCCGTTCGGTATGGGCTTTGCAGGAGGGATATTGTGTTTCCCCGGTAAGTCCAGAATGTGGTTCTTGTATGATTTTCTCAACTTGACTCCTTTGGAGCCGTCTGGTTTAGTTCTTGCTAGTGACCTTGCCGTGTCTTCAAGACCATATAGCTTCAATAAATTCTGCGACGGTGAAGGTTGAAGTGGTTTATATATCCCTGGGATTTGTTAGTACAAGACTGAAATCGTCATAATTAGTACATACTGGTTGTGTCAGTGAGGTATACTTCGCTTGATTGAGCTGGTGGGCCTGTCATGTTATCTTTAGCCAGCAAGATTCACGTCAATTGAAAAATTATTCGCACTGTTTCTTCACAGTTAAATCTTGAGTTGGCGATACATGTTACCACCACCAGACAATATTTCACTTGAGTTATATTTTACAACGTACATAATTATGATGGCTATATAAGTGACGAAAGTCACAGTGCAGGGTATTTACTGAACAACTTCCCAACCATCTTCATTGTCATTGGAAATGGTCAAGTTGGCAGCTTTTTGCTCTAAAGATTCTTGAGGTTGGGTTTGCTTGACAGGTTCCTTGACAGGTTCCTTGGCAGCCTCTTCATTATCGGAATCTCCTTCGATGTTCAATATATCGTAAGAAGACTTTTGTGGCCCTTGGGATTGAGCAGCTTCTTTTGGTTCTTCTTTGGCCCTGCTAGAAGCATTTCTAGATCTTGGAGGTAAAGTAGCCTTCTCGTTTCTGGCACTTCCCCAGTCAAATTCAGGCTCTTGTTTTCTTGGTTTTCTGTAACCTCCTTCCCTGTTACTTCCTTCTCTTGGTGGTAATCCAACCCTTTCGGATCTGGCAGAACCCCAATCCAATTCTGGTTCATTTCTTGGTTTCCTGGCACTTCTTTCTCTTGGAGGTAAAGAGACCTTTTCACTTCTAGCACTACCCCAATCGAGGTCTGCTTCTTCTCTTCTTGGTCTTCTTTCGCCAACTGGTCTGTCTCTTGGTTCTCTTGGTGGTAAAACACCTCTTTCGGATCTTGCGCTTCCCCAGTCTAAATCTGGCTCTTCTCTTCTTGGTCTTCTTTCACCCCTTTCACCCCTTTCACCTCTTTCACCTCTGGCACTACCCCAATCCAAATCGGCATCACCACCTCTTGGACCTCTTGAGCCAGCCAATGGACCAGTTCTAGAAGCTCTCCAATCCAAATCAAACACATCAGCCTTTTGTGGAGCAGCAACACTAACAAAGATCTTTCTTCCGTTGAAGTCAGATAATGTCAATTGCAAGGCTTCTTCTAAAATATCCCGTTCAGTAAAAGTAACAAATCCAAATCCCTTTAATTTCCCACTTGGGTCAGCTGGTAACTTAACGTCAGAGACTGCATCATTGATTTGCATTCTTTTTTCGAAGAATTGAACCACAGATTCTTCAGATATGTCCCAAGGCAAGTTACCAATTCTAGCTCTGAAAGGAGGGTGATCTGGAATTGGGTATTCTTCTCTATCTCTTCTTGGACCAGAGCTGGAGAAGTCGGCGGCGCTGGCGGAGTTATTGAAGAAGGCGTTTCTTTCTGGAACAGCAGCGGTGGTTGGAACACCAATGGAAGAAATGTCAACTTCTTCGTCAGCCCATGATCCCCCTCCGAGAGAATCATCAGCCAAGAATGAACCTAAGTCCATTTTAATATTCTTTTTAGGAGCTACAGATTTGTTAGTGTCGAAAGTAATACCATGGCTTGGCCATGTCGCCCAGATCGTTCCCCGATCCCTGATCATCACATACCCATTGTGTATCAATTAATTGTATCCTAGTAAGCAGAGTTGAAAATTTTTCGCAATTGGGTTTTTCACTTCAATGCGAATAAACCATGTATTAAAATATTTATGAGAAGTGAAAGCCATATATAGTGTTCCATAAGTAGTGTCGATAGTGGTTGTATAGTGATGGGTGTAGGGGTTGTGATATCCAGTGCCCCATTTCGAAGCCCACTTCTCAAATGTCTGTGAAACGAGTATAACTCATACACGATTATCACTCACCTCACGTCTCGTTTCCAGAGACACCTCTATATTGGTAATGTCAGTCTCATTGTTGCCCCCATTATTCCCAGTACTTCCTGTAGCATGGGAGTATGCCGTGTGCACACTTTGGTTGGAGATGGTATCGGATTCCGCTAAATCTGTTTCAGTATTAGGTACTTGATTTGCAGCCATTGGACTCGTAGAATCGTCCAGCTCGTTCCTGGTATTGTCTGTTGGATCGTTAATACCTGAGGTATTCGTATCGGGAGGGTTCGGCTCTTCATGTCTTGAAGTTACTCTACGCTCTTCACTGACCCTATAGTCGTGATAAACGGTAAGCACACCATAGTTGAACAAATCCTGTTTGGAGATCCCCATCAATTTCCAGAACAATATTTTGAACACATTGCTATACTTTGATTTAGCTGTTTCGGTTCCTTTCTCCTCCAAGTTGAGATGTGCCACTGACAGATCATTTAAAACCATTCTGACCCTTTCGTGGATCGGTATCAATTCCTGCAACATTGCTCTTAAAGTTGGGTCATCCCTGAAAACTTCCACGTCGATGGATTCATCATCATCATCTGGGGTGTCTGTGTTTGGCTCATTGGTATCAGTATTATTGTTATTAACATTAACATTAACATTAGCATTAGTATTAGTATTAGTATTAGCATTATTATTGGCATTAGTGTTGTTACCATTAACATTATCGTCATTAGGTGAATAAGTATTTGAGGTCATAGCATCGGTGTTTGTGATAGCATCACTATCGTCGATGCTGTCACTGGCATCTTGACCATTTTTGTAGTAATAATCTCGCTTACACATCGGACAACAGGCCCTTCTCTTAGTAAGCCAAGGATCCAAACAGTCAGAATGGAATACATGGCCACAAAGTAAACCTCTCACAAAATCATCATCTTCAATCACTTCTAAACAAATAGCACATGACCCAGAAGTGAATTGTAATATATCATTACCATTAATATCTTTTTGATTACTGCTCTCTCCGGGGCTATCTAGCTCACTCATCTCTATGCCATTTGACTCTGAAGGTGTATCAACCGTCTGAGATTCATTGCTGCTAGTGCCCACGATTTTGAGATTATTAGATCTGATGTGCTCTTCCTGAAGTATCCCATCTCTATTTTCGTGGTCCCTCTCTTGACCACCATTAAGCCAATCATAATACGATTTTTTGGGGAAAAGAGTCTCAACCTGTGCATCTGTAAGCTTTGCCATCTTGCTGAATCTTCCTCTTCTTCTCCGTCTTCTTCTTCGATAATTAAGTCTTCGATCAAAGAATTCACTTCTCATGAAATGATTCGTACGGATATAGTTGATTTGTTCTCTAAGCTCTGCGGTGGTTTGGTGCATCATAGACAAGTTATTTGATGTGTTCGTTAGCAAGAAGCCTCTATGGGCCACGGGGTATATATGAAGACCATATTTGGACCGTACAAAGTAACGGGCAGTAAAGAATACAAACATGGAAGCAATGAATACCCCTACCGCCAAAGCCAAAAAAAACAAAACTGTGGATGGGGTATTTCCAACAAACGACTGGGAAGAGCTGGCGATGGCAGCAGCTTCGGTGCTTGAGCTACTGGACTGTGAAGTCAGGGGCTCGGTAGCTCGTTTCACTAGCGATAATGTGGGAGTTATCATTAGCGTGGGAGCCGGCTGAAAAGTGGGAACAGCTGGCTGTAAAGTGGTAGGCGCTATCGTGGACATGATAGTTCCTTATAAAATAAAACCCGGCAGGTAAGAATAGAATGTGCTTATGCCATGCACTGAAGTCAGACACTCAGTTGATGGCTCGGAACAGGGCTAAAATGAAAACTGTAAAAACGGAACTTTTATTCCCTTTACCAAATCTTTACCTCTTTGGGTCTTTTATCCGTAGAATATTTTTGAATATGTTTGAATAACTCCAGCAGAATATCAAGTTGATATCCAGTCTTCCAGTTTTGAGCAGGGATCAATAATTTAAGTTTAAATTTTCGTTGCGAGCATGAGAATGACTGAGGGCGCAGCTTATATAATATGGGGTAGATAAGGCGGATGGAGGGAGAGAGGATGGCAGATAGTGGAAGGGGATAGCCGGACTTTGGGGTGGCTGGTGGATGGAAGCTTTAGCTGTAGCACAGAGAATGTATAGGGAGAAATAAAGAATGGAGAGCTGATGAATAGAAAACTAATGAATAAAATGGTATTTACCTATAGATCTAAGTCCTACTTTATTCGCCTAGTTACCCTTTGGAGCTTCCTTGTAAGAAATAGCAGCTTCTTCACCCATAGCGGTCAAAATGGTAACCAATAATTCTTCACCTTCATCGAACTTGTTTTGTAAGTCAGAACCTAATTCACCTTCTGGAATCTTGACATCATCCTTTAAAGAACCATCAGCGGTCATTAAAGATAAGAAACCATCATCGATGTCGACCAATGTGTATTCATCTCTTTTGACATTTGGAACTTCCATATTGTGGGTAGATGGAGATAAATCTTCTAACTTCTTACCAGTGAAGATATCGATGGCAACTAAATGGACCTTGGCGTGACCGTGCTTACCGGTCTTGGAGGTGGACATATCGACAATCTTACATGGTCTGGATTTGATAACAACGTGACCGTTCTTTCTCAAAGCAGAACATTGCAATGGGTAAGTCAAGGCGGCGTCAGCAGAGGCAGTAGCGAATTGCTAAACAAGTTAGTAAGGGATGGTATTAGGGGGGACGGTGCTATGGAAATTAGACCGAGCATCTTTTAATATAATGAATAGCTCAGCAGTTGGCAGCAATTATTTGGTGGATCCATCATCAATCGATGATATCCAATGACAGCCGTGTCAAATAATCCAGGTTAAATACCACAGTCAAAAAACAGGATTGTACCTATTTGTTTCCACGAACAATACTTTGACCAGCGCTTTCACATTGTCCCCGTTAAACATCGATTTAAAACATACTTCGTCAGACATATTGTTAGTTTATGTAGTTGGAGAGAAAACAAAAAATTCGTCCAGATGAGAAGTGCGTGAGTGAAAAATTTTAGGCGTGTAAATCTCGGCACGCCAGCTACAGGTCGTGCGAGTAAACCGTATCCTGATTGCGAGTTACCCTGAATCGTGTATACTATATAATACAAAATGAACTGAATGGTCAGGCCTGGTGTGGGATCGTAGGGAGGGCGGACAGATGATGTGGGTGAATATTCAGTCGAAGATGAGTACTATCAAGTTGGACTGAAACTTGCTAGCGGACCGGCAGGCCAGCGGTCTGGCGATTTAGGTATGAAGTTCATACCCCGGATCAACCTCGAGATCGCCGTGTCAGCCTGGAGACTTGGGCAGCCTGGGGTCCTATATACTCCTGGTACCGCTTGCGGGCCTGGAAGTTCTTGAATATCAGACTAGAACACTCTAATCGTACCATCTCCTACCCTCTAGTTCTACTGCCTTCCAGCTTCAACTGCAAGCTTTAGCTCAGGGGACTTGACTTTCTCTTTTATGTCTGAAATCTCTGAATCATCTGCCTTCCTTGCGTCTCCATTGCCTTGCTGTTGACGACTGAGAAAGCTGGCAGTTTTCTCCAACTTTATCTCTTCAATTAGGGTGGACCATTTATCAAGAAGCTCTTGACATTTGTCATGAAGTTTGAAACTTTCAGGATATTCAAGATCTTTGTCTTTTATTATACATTTAAGAACCTTGTGGATTTTGGTGGTTTTAAGAAGCTGTAAGGTGATTTCAAAATCAACGAGTTTCCTCAAGATGAGTCTGGATGTGGACAATTCATCGGCATTGGGCACTTCTTCTTTGGTACGTTGAATGAGGGATTTCTGAAGCTTGATACGACACATCCATAATTGCTGTAGTTTTTCCTCTTCGCTTAAAACCTTATGGCCAGAATTTGTAACGGGCCCGGGTGATTCAGTCTTAAACTTCTTTCTCCTTTCACTGATGTGTGGATCCGACTTTGCACCCCTCTTCCGGGTTATCACTTCGTCATCGCTTTGCTTATCGATTCCATTGTGTTTTATATTAGGTTCCGTTTCATCGTATGAGTCATTATCATCGGGCGATTGGATATCCTTACTGATACTCCCGTTAGAATGTCGAGTAGACCTTCGATTGCCATTATTTGTTTTGGGTGAGGACGAGCTTTCTCCCTTTATTCTTTTAGAGTTGGCTCTCCTATTAACTTTGTGATCTTCTACTTCTTCCTTCACCTCTTGTTCCTCTTCCCTTTCTTCCTCCCCCTCTGCCTCTTCTTCATCCTCTTCTTCTTCTCCTTCATTCTCCTCCTCTTGATCTTCGTGTTGCGCCGTCTCTTGCTCTTGCTCCTCTTCCTCGTCCTTTACCACATGTTTCTTCGCTCTTCTACTGGAACGTGCCGTCTTATTATTGTGCACTTCTTCATCATCCTCATCCTGATCTGCGTCAACATCTTCGTCTTCGCCTTCTTCGTCGTCTCCCGCGTCTTCATCGTTTTCACGCTTCAATCGCTTCATAAAATCATCAAATTCCAACCCTTTGGTGGCCAAAAACGCATCATTGATGGTGCTGGCTTTGTTCTTTTGTTTGGGTTTATGATTCTTCGGGACCTTAGATAAACGAGATTCTAGTTTTTCGTCTGTTAAAGGCTCTAGGTGCTTTTCAGGGAACCAATAGAAGTCACCATCAGGTATAAATATCACACAAAAATCGCTTGTTTTCTTTTTAGCATGCATTATAGCATCTGGAATCATATCTTTAGGCATCACGAAGGATGGCCAAGCAGGGAACCCGTGCATTTTCGCCAATACTCTATCTCTTGAGGTGAACGGCGATTTTTTTGATTTTTTTGGCGGCATAATTCAATCACAGCTTGGAACTGAAGGCCCTTATTTTGTGCAAAGGACTAATATTATTGACTAAGAAGTTGAAATGGGGCAATTTAAATCCCGTTAAACGTAATGGAAGTAGATGTTTACTTGTAAAGGCGGGAAAGCAGTTGGATAATAATGGAGGTACGGTTGAAATTAAAGTGATATGACGCCTAATTGAGTAAAAGGTGTCTTCACTGGGCCTCGGGCAGTACTACAGCTGGCTTGAAAGCTTTATTTGAACGGGAACTGGACCGACCAACTAAACAGTGGATATATAAACAAGTTTTTTTTGAGTGCGCTGTGACGGAGATTGCCCAATGCGCGACTGATAAGTGAGAAACGCAGGGTGTGGAGGAGAGCAGGGAGAGGGCGGAGGACAGAGAGCGTTTGGACGGGGGAGCTGTTTACACAAGATCGAGGTGCGGTGGTGGTATAGTGAGGAGCGGGTGGGAGCGCCGTGTGGCATGTGGGAGTAGAATAGCAGTTTATAGCAGACAGTTGAAGTACCCACTGAGTACCGAAATAGGAATTATTTATACTAATGCCACTGAAGTACCGAGGAGACAGCTTTTCTCCTCCAGTTTTCGACAGGCGGTTCCGTGTGCTCTGATGGTGTGCCTGGCGTCCGGTGTTCGGTCCTCTGCTGGTGCAGTTTACATCGGTTGTAGATTGCTCTTATCCGGTGGCAGCGGTGCCATTGTCTATTGTCATTCTCGGGTCGTGCGCCCACAATTAAATAGTTGCAAAAAAAAGGGGTGGTGATGTATTTATGTTTTTTTTGTCTCCAGTTTTCCGCCAGTGGTTTCTGGTGTTCGTGTAGAGTCCCTTAAGAAATTCTGTAGTCGGGCCATTTTCCCCTGTTTTTTTATCTCCATGAGTCCTATTTGTGTGTGTTGTATCCCGTCAATTTCACACATTCAAACAATTAAAATATCAAATATGTGAAATTCCACGGCAAAAATCCAAAAAAAATATGGCACAGCTCCTCTGAATCTATACTCTAGTTTCTGTATTTTTCTCCTTGTAAGCTGCCTTCCTGCTGCCCCTAATCCTCAAATTACTGATATGCACTGCACTTAAGAGCTACAAAATGCGAAAACCTTTTCGCTCTTTTTGCACACAATCTCACCAGTTGCAGCTTTTAGCCAGTGTATTACCCCTTATTTAAAATAGCTGAAACCAACAACAAACCGTCCAAACCGACTCGGAAATAGACCCAAACACTCACTCCAGCAAAACCTTAAAATTAGCATCCGCCACAAAAATTTAATCAAAGTATCCAGAAAATGGACTTGAAAAGACTGTATGCTATGGACGACGAGGCATTTGCAAAAAATATCCTTCAGGATTCATTAAAGCGCCAAAAGCTAATGGAGATATCCAGTCTCACCGCCACGCCGGGGACCAGCGGCTCGTTATCTTCCTCCGCAAGACCTAAGGCCCAAATCCCCAAATTTCACAGCCGTCAAATGCATAATTTCCCTAAAGAAGCTATTCCTATTGTCAGTTCTCCGTACGAAGCAGGGGATTTCTTCACAGATATCGATGCTACAAACACTGCCAAGTACGCTGAAGCTGTGGGAAAAATAATCAACATTTTCCCACCTCCTTTCCCCCCGGCCATCCCTAGCGAAGAAGCCAGAGATAATGAAGGAATCATGATTCCATTTATTTACCCACCACCACCGGTAATAAAACCAGATCCTTATATCGATGATAATACTCGGTTCATCAAAAGATACAATGATTCCCAACGAGAGAAAGGATTACCGGTGGAGGAGAACACAGATGAACCAGCCAGTTCTAAACCAGTAGCATTAGCACCATTACCGTTCCCTCCTTCCAATTTCATGCCTTATCCACTAAACTCACATATGGGGACTTTGCTTCCCAATGATGTTTTTGCAGACTTTTTGGATGCCTCTTCTGTATTACCTCGAACTGATATGGTAATAGCAAGCGCCGCAGGGTCGTTGTCTGATTTCAAGATACAGGCTGAGAAGGAAGGGTTTTCTCTCGAGGAGTATGAGTTTGATAAGAAGAAAAAGAACGAAGCTGATGCTTATGATAATGCTGCAGAAGAGGATAGGGGTTCTTATTATGAGAATATTAATGTATCAACTGAGTTTGATAAAAGATACAGAACAGTATATGATCCTTTTGCTCGTAATGCCCGTCACTATCCAGATGTGAATGTTAAGGCATCGTTGAGTAATGTGAATAATAAGCCGGGTAGGCCCGAGCAAAAGTTTTCTTCCAATATTAATTACAGAGCCCGGCTTGAAAATAAACTCCCACAGCTACAAGATATTCTCAAGTCAAAGATATCTGGGCAGTCATATAACCAGAGAGATATTCTTGCGAAGAAACGGGAACAAATATCCAACTCTCTATATGAAGTTGAACAATATAATGAGAGTCACAAGAGAGAACTTTTGATGGCTAAGAGGAACGAACTCCTCAAAAGAATAGACAGGATAAGCCAATCAAAGATTTTATTGACGGACACAGAGAATAAGTATCTATATGATAAGAGTCTTATAAAGCAAAAGGATGAATTGGGACTTGATAGGGATTACGAGTTGATCAAGTTAAGATATGAATCTAATTATGAGCTACTTAGACACTTGGGAAGTTTCTACGAGGATTCAAACCAGGTGTATAAGAAGTATCACGGGAACTTGTTGAGTAAGTTCCTCAAGCTAAAGAACTTTTTTGAGTACCAGAAGACCCATTTTGAAAAGATTCTCAAGAATGAAAAGGCTTTCAATGAGTTGACAGACTTGAATAATAAAGATAGCTCCAAGCTTTTCAGCGATATCAGCGATAGAAACTATGCCTCTGAGTTGAAAGAGTTACTTAAGCTCACGGTGTCGCAAGCTGAAAGTAATGATGCCGATCCAGTTGAAACTGGTAAGATAGACAATATTATCGAGCTACTCAATGTGAACGAATTCTCTCCAAACTTGGGAAGCTTTAACAACGTCAGTGATTTCATGCCTTTAATTTCGTCCAAGGAGTATGAGCTTATCACCACCAATCTCGATAAATATAAGAGTGACATCAAGCTCAATTTGAACATCAAGCATGAGATATTCCGAAACGCATTGTACGATAGTGGATCTGATTCAGCATCTTCAATGCAATCAGCCAACACCAGTGCATCTGAAGGCCCGAAAAGGCGTGGCAGAAGAAGTAACCAAGAGATTGAAGGAGAAAGTTCGAATTCGGAAGCTTACCTTTTGGCTAAGATTCTGAAACATTTTGTGGGGCCACAGGCAGCTAATAGCGACCAGCTCAACGAGGATTTCGATTCGATTGGAATCAAATCGAAGTGGAAGTGACCCAGTCAAGGAAATAAGTGCATAATAAAATTCCGTAAGATATTTATTGAAAACATAGGCTAATGTTACAGTAATAAACATAATAAAACAACAAAAGAGATAATAAAACAATTACTCGGGTATCACAAAGACTTAGAAATCTTCAAATTGGGCATAAAGGGCAATGGCCACATTTGCAATACCCAATACAAATGGGAAGTTACCCAATAAAGTATTGAATTCTTTGTAGAACCCGAGTTGAATTAATACATGGGCTTCCAAAGCCTTGAAGATTCCCGAGTAAGAATTTAAGGTGGTTAAATGGCCAGTATTATAAGTGATGAAGTAAAAGATTAATACCTTGAATAAGGAAAAGATGAATGGATCATATTTGTAAATTCTCAAGATGACGCTTGTTTCATCATCAACGACAATAGTTCTTCTGGAGAAGTTAAAGTAGAATGAAAAGATCAAAGGTAAAACAACTGAAAATCCAGCCCAGTTCAAGGCAATAGACAATGTCTTGAAAGAAAACAAGTATGTGAAATCAGGTATCTTTACAGTTAAATCAGAAAGGATAGGGATTAAACTCTTGATAAATGGATGGATTGAAGCGTTATCTTTAACGGCAATCAATGGAACATAAGTGTACAAGAAGTAACCCAATTCCAAGGCCAATTCGATGTAATTCAAAGAAATGGTGGCAGATAAGTTTTCTCTCAATTCATCATTATATTCCAAGGTTGTGATTCCAATCAGGTCAGTTATTTCTAACACGGCTTGATACTTTTCTTCAAAATATTTGATGGCAGGATCAAAGAATTTCAATACGTCGATAGGTGGTCCTTTGTATTCTTCGTCTTCTTCGTCAGCTTCATCGTCATCTCCTTCTTCGACGATGACCAGGTTGGTTTGCTGCTCAGATAAGGTGGTTTCATCTTCATCATCATCATCTTCATCGTCGTCGTCATCTTCTTCTAAAATACCCGTGACCAATTCCTCACCAGCATCCCCAGTTTCACTGAGAAATACTTGGATCTTTTCGATCAACAGTTTTTTAGTATCTTTTGTGGTTGTTGATACACTTATTTTGTGAGCAACTGCTACAAGGTCGGCTTTCTTATACGAAGTTAAATCAACCATTATGTTGTTATCGAGAAAAACAGTAAATAGTTAGGTTAGTTAAAACTTTACAACTTCTAAAATATGTCTCTTGTTTATGTATTCAATTATTTGTTTGGTTTTGAATGTTGGGATATTGATTTATTTTGGTTTTTCCTATTCAGGGCTTGCCGGTTAGCAAGTTTTTTTCCCTGTCGCGCGTTTTATGATTTGAAATATTTTATTGTTACTGAATTCATCAGTTTTCCAAACAAGCTTGGGATTAAATTACATTGCTGGATTTGGTAGTGGATCATTTTAGTGCAAACCGATCATTGTAGGCGCATTGATTTGAGTAGAGAACCTTTTGTTTATTCTTTTTTCCATACCCCTTAATATGTTTCGAGGTATACCAAGGCTAGGGCACAGTCTACCTAAATTAAGACATTTATGCCTATCGCCCAGGCATTTACAAGAACCAAGAGTCAACCAGCTTGGAATACAGTATTTATCTGAAGGGCTTCACAAAAAAGTATTCCCCAAAAACCCTCCAAAGAACTACTTAAAGGTCGATTCAAAACCTTTATTGGACATATCCAAAAACCACTTAAAACAACATGGTCTACTAGGGAAAAAGACCCAGATCAACCCTCCTATAAACATCGAGAATTTTCCTAACTTAGTAGGGAATGGTTCATTAGATGAGCATTTCTTTAAAATAGGCTTAAAGTCCAGTCAACCTTACTTATCGATGTGCACTGAATTTTTCAGTGACTCGTCTACACTACCTGTAAGACCACTGAAATGGGTATTTAAGCCTGGATGGTACAGATACGAGGAGAATAAGGACCCTGAGCCCGTCAAATACCCGCTAGAAAAAGAGCTAGTGTTTGACGTCGAAGTCATGTATAAGCGATCACCGTACGCGGTGCTAGCCACGGCGGCACTGTCTCAAGCATGGTACGGATGGGTTTCACCATTTTTGACCAACTACTCCAAAGACCAGTCATTTGAGGACTGGGAGCATCTTATTCCAATGAACACCCTCAAAGAAGAAAAGCTTATAGTGGGCCACAACGTATCGTATGATAGAGCACGCATATTAGAAGAGTATAACATCAACCAGCTGAAAGCATTCTATATAGACACCATGTCTTTGCATATTGCAGTATCAGGTCTATGTTCTAACCAGCGTCCTCTATGGAACAAGCATAATAAAGCAGCTAAAACTAATGAGCCCGAAGAAGGCCACGACCCTTTTTATTCCGATTCAAAAGAAGCTTATTTGAATGAGTTTATTCAAGAGCTAAAAGACGACCCATGGCTCGCCAAAGGGTCTCCCAACTCACTTGCTAACGTGATGGAATTTCACTGTGGAGTGAAGATGGAAAAAAGTGAAAGAGATGCATTCAGCAGTTTAGAACCGATGGAAATCATAGAGGATTTCAATAATTTAATGGATTATTGTTCTAGAGATGTGAGTGCAACTTTTGAAGTGGGGAAGAAACTATTCCCTGTTTTCAAAGATAAGATTCCTCACCCAGTATCTTTTGCAGCCTTGAGACATTTAGGCACGCTTGTATTACCAACGACAAAAAAGTGGGAGACATATGTTGAAACTGCAGAGCTGACTTACCAGGAGAATAGAGACGCTGTGACCACAATTTTGAAAGATAGAGTCGATGAATTGATTGAGCATATTGAGAAAGACAATGATTCTTTTAGACCAGATATAGAGGAAGATCCATGGTTAAGCCAATTGAATTGGAATATCAAGGAACCAAGGTTAAAAAAGAATGGTGAGCCTTGTGCAAAACAAGCTTATCTCGTCGGATATCCGGAGTGGTATAGGGATCTTTTCAAGACTACGAGTGATACGAAGACGGGAGAAAAGACTCGTGAAATGAACATAAGCGTTCGAACCAGAATCACCCCCTTATTATTAAGATTGAGATGGGAAGGGCATCCTTTGTTCTGGACAGAAAGTAACGGTTGGTGTTTTAAAGTTGCATATGGTGAAGACGAGATTGCCAGGTTAGAGCTGAGCAATTACGTGAGAGCCAAGTTGAATGACGAAGAGCATTTGGCCTATATGGAAGATTTGGAGGCTGGAGAAGCGTATGAACTTTTTAAGGTCCCACATCCCGATGGAAACAATAAACGGTGTACGGCAGTCATGTCCAAATCATATTCCAAGTTTTTCCAAGATGGAACTTTAACGTCTGAATTTAATTACGCCAAGGAGATTTTGGATTTGAACTCGACTGCTTCGTACTGGATGGGAAATAGAGGTAGAATTTTAGACCAGTTTGTGGTCTATTCCGACGTGAAACACAACAAAAACCAGCTCCTCAACACCAAGAAAGAGTCTAAGCTCAACCCAGACATGGGATTGATCTTACCCAAGTTAGTTTCGATGGGAACCATTACCAGAAGAGCCACCGAAAATACATGGCTTACAGCATCCAACGCCAAGAAGAATAGAATAGGGTCTGAATTGAAATCGTTGGTTGAAGCTCCTCCTGGATACACTTTTGTTGGAGCAGATGTGGACTCGGAAGAGTTATGGATAGCGGCATTACTTGGTGATTCTGTGTTCAAGGTCCATGGCAGTACCGCGTTATCTTGGATGACATTGGAAGGAGATAAGAATCATAAAACCGATTTACATTCCAAGACTGCTGAGATCTTAGGAATCAGCAGAGGTGATGCCAAAATCTTTAACTATGGCCGGATATATGGGGCTGGAGTCAAGTTTGCAACCACTCTTTTAAAGCAGTGTAATCCCCGGTTAAGTGACAAAGAAGCCAGTCAAATGGCCCAGAAGTTATACGCTGAGACCAAGGGAAAAGTAGGAAACTCCCGGATGCTTGATAAGAAGGTTTATCATGGAGGAACAGAAAGCGTCATGTTTAATGCTTTAGAAAGTATTGCTCATTTAGCACAACCCCGAACTCCTGTTTTAGGAGCGTCTATTACCGATGCATTGACGGCTGAAAATTTGAACAAAAATAACTATTTAACTTCCAGAACCAACTGGACCATTCAGAGTTCGGGTGTGGATTATCTCCATCTCTTGATCGTCTCTATGGAATATTTGATCAAGAAGTATAAGGTCAATGCCCGATTAATGATCACAGTTCACGATGAGCTCCGGTACTTGGTGAAAGAAGAAGACCGATACAAGACAGCCCTACTTCTTCAGATCAGTAATCTATGGACCCGGGCTATGTTTGTGGAACGGATGGGATTCAAAGAACTCCCACAGTCGGTGGCATTCTTTTCAGAGGTTGATATCGATAAAGTGCTTAGGAAGGAGGTGAGTCTTGATTGCATAACCCCGTCCCAGCCACATGCTATCCCCCCCGGCGAGTCACTAGATATTTTCCAGCTTCAAGAGATCATCAACGAGACCAGCCCTTTAGCTCCGTCCAATTCCAACGATGCCACTGGAGTCAATGACGATGACCTTCAATACAAAAGTAACCCGAAGGTGATTGAAAAGCTCACTGAAGGGTTGACGGAAGCACAGAAAGTGGCTCTGGTGAAGCTTGAAATGTCTGCCACCAGAACAGAGTTCCAAAAGAACAAGAACGACATGCTCCAGTTGACTAAAACAGCCACAGAGATTGCGTGTAAG
This sequence comes from Yamadazyma paraphyllophila, assembly GCA_030563605.1. Taxonomy (NCBI): domain Eukaryota; kingdom Fungi; phylum Ascomycota; class Pichiomycetes; order Serinales; family Debaryomycetaceae; genus Yamadazyma; species Yamadazyma paraphyllophila. Next base: position 128,002 of record JAJMJO010000008.1, read on the forward strand.
GGGAAGTTGAAGAGTCGAATTGAAGGGGTGGATATCAAGCACAAGCAAGGAGACAGAGAGCTAGAGGAGTATATTTACAGTCGTCAGTCTGTAAAGCCACCGACTGATTCAACAGGCAAGTTTACGAAGAAAACGAATATAATGACAGACACGAACAAGGCTAAGCCTAAAGCTAGGCCCAAGCCTCTAACGAAGGCCGCACTGGCCACTAAAGTTGTCACCCAACAGGATAAGACACCGGCTACCAAGCCAACACCGGCTTCCAAGCCGACACCGGCTCCCAAGCCGGCTAAGTCATCTACACCGTCGCCATGCGTAGAAACTGAAGTGCAGATAAAGACGGAAGACTCGGAGTACTACAACCCAGTCAAATTCCGAGGGAATATAGATGAGCTGAGGCTAACGCCTGCTAAATCCGATCCGCCAGAAACCCGAGATGTGTCGATTGTTAATCGACGACCCGAAGGAAGCTTCCCGGATCAGATCAAGTTAATCCCGGTTCAGCGACGAAGGAGTAACAGCACCTAGGACCCAAATACTGCACGTACAGATCTACCAGGACATTCCTCATGATATCCATTGAGCGAAGTCCTCGGCGTCAGGGACGACGACCAACAATTGGTGATACCGTTAGTGACTTTCACCATTAAGGCCAATGTACATTAGAACGAATAGATTGTATAGTAATGTATTACTTAATATTTACGTCAAAGAAAGCCGATATGCGCGGTTTTATAACCGACCAGAATAGCCGCACTATGCACATGAGAAGATTGTCAAAGCATAATTAGGCACATATGATAACAGCGCAGGGATGCGACTTGCCAAGGGGGCCCGGTGGGATGGGCGGATTGGCGAAGTAGCGACTTCATTATCTCAAATGGTCAAGTATCTTCTTCTAATCTGAGTGCCTATACTTAGATATGTGGAACAATAGGTGAGTTGCTGGTGGGGCGAGTGTTTTACCTAAACGGGACCGGCTGGTCAAAACAAGTATGCCACCTTCCTAATTAGGCGGTGCGACTTGTTTTGTGACACAATGGCCCCTTTTGCCCCAGCGGGAGATTCTCAGCCAAGGCTGTCCTGAGCATGGGCTGAGAGCACGGCGATGTCGTCTGGCACCTATAGGGCTTCCCCTACAAGCCCATCAAGCACTTGCAAAGTACCAGGACGAGCGGGAGACCGACAAGTGCTGAGGGATTAAAGTTTGAGCATGTAGGCCGCTAGTTCCGTACGCGGGGCGAATAGGGTGCGGCTTTCGCCAGAGCGAGCGAGCCAAGCAGGTCGCCAGTTACGCCGTGCTGGGGCACGCTCGCTCGCCCCAGGTGCCAAACTATGGCGGTGGAGCAGCCTGCGCAGAGGTTGCGGTAGTGCTGGGCCCAGGCGGGAGAAACGGCCAGAAAAAATTGTGCCGGCCCAACGTTCCGAAAAATCAGTTTATAAAGGAATTAATTTGTCCAAAAAAATTTTCTTTTGAAGTTTTCTAGTTTTTTTCAAGCTTACATTTAAGACTTAAAATGTTACCACCAGGTGTTATTCTCGTTTTCGTCTTAGTTTTCTTAGCCTTCGTTGCTGTTGTCGGTACCGTTACCGCCAAAAAATTGAAGGCTAAGAAGTCTAACCAAAGATTCTAAGCTCCTCAGGAGCTGATGGTAGTGATATCGTTGTTCTGACTAAGCATTGACATGGGTGGCGTATTTGTTGAACTGTATTGATTTGTCGGAGGTTGGTGGGGCTGTCCAGCGTATTTGGTGATACTTTAGTGAATTATTTTGGTTGACCGGAAGACTTACCCAAAGGTTTTCTGGTTTAATCTCACCGGTTATGCTGAACAGTTTGATTGATGCTCGCGGCAAATTAGGTACGGCGTACGTTTTATTGAGAGGTGTTGAGCTTATTAACTAATGATACTACCGAGTCTAGTGTTTTTAATTCATAAAATTGAAGTATTACTATCTGTTAATAAATATGGGAATTTTGTTTTTTTATATGGATCAAATTATAATATATAATATACCAATTAGTTGTAGGGCTAGTGCTGAAGTATTTGACGTCAAGAAACTGGGGAATTAGATGGATGGAGTGGCTTTTAGACGGGTGTGCCTTGACCTATCAGGTACTTAGTTTATCACCTTTCATTGGTGGATTACGTCATTGGAAATGGCCACACACGACATCGTCAAAGTACTCAATGCTCTTTCAGCCCAGATAGTTATCTATTCTAGACCTTACGGCTTCAGTCAGCTTCAGTCAGCTTCAGTCAGCTTCAGTCAGCTTCAGTCAGCTTCAGTCAGCTTCAGTCAGCTTCAGTCAGCTTCAGTCAGCTTCAGTCAGCGTCAGTAATAGCTTCAAGTAGCAGCTGCATCACCGCGATTCTAGTCGAGTCTCCTTCCAGAGCACTCTCCAACTAACACTCCAACTGACACACTCCGACTAACACTCTCTGACTGACACTCTCAACACTCTCAACACTCTCAACACTTCAACACTCTCAGCACTAACACCCTTCAAGGCTGTCCAAGACTCTCCACAACTATGACCCAAATAATCATGCCTCTCGTAAATCCTCATCATACTCCTTCATGAAAAACGATTGAACCAACGACACCAAACTAATCAATCCCAAGAGGTACCATGTCATTCCACCCAACTCAATCTTATCGAAGAACGACATCAAAACCCCCCAGGTCAAGGGTGCAATAAACCTCGCAAGAGAGTTTAAACTGAGGGCCGCTCCATTAATAAATGCTCTATGCTTAGCTGGTGCAGCCCGGTGAACTAATAGAACAAGCTGTGGGAATGCAGTAGCGTTTGCAAGCTGGTATACCACTGCGTTGACATAAAGAATACTCCTATTGAACAGGGGGCTAAATGAATTGTTATAATCATGGACGGTGAAGATATAGAATGGGAGAATAAAGTACACCACTGGAAAAAAGAATTGGGTGGCTCTATAAGTGTTGATGCTCTTGAAGTGTCTATCTAATAATGGAAAAACAAACATCACCACCAACACTCCACACATCCCTGTAGTAGATATCAATGTCCCGATAAAATCACTATCGTATCCAAACCCTCCAGTAATTTTGAACGGGAAATGAATCTTATCAGCCATCAACTTGCCCGCAAGAAACACAGGAAGGAATTCGGAGTAGACAACTGAATGGAATGCTAAGAAGAAACTGGCAAGAATGGTCTGGACTACCGGAGGAGTGAACACTTCACTTAATGGAGCGTCATCGGTTGTTTCTTCAGGCCCAAGAGATATACCAGAGATTCTGCTCAAAGTACGAGACAACTGGGGGCCGATGGTCGACTTAGAAGAGTACCGTCTGACAACTGCGTTTGACATTCTACGGGAGAGCACAAACGTTTCACCCGACTTGATGGAGGCGTCTTCATCTTCCACGTCACTATCAATAGAGTCATACAACTGTCTTGGAGGAGACGGGGATTGTACCTCTACTGAATCAAGATCATCTAATGCCGGACTCGACTCCAAAAGCCCTGCCGACTCGCTATCGATATGCTGACGAATCGACCGCTTATTCTTCTGCCATGGCCGCACGGGAGTCTTAAACCCAAAAAAGTGTAGTATGCTATCCCCAAGTTCCAAGCCCCTGTCTCTTTTGTACTTGATTCTGTGGTGGGATTCTTCTAAGAAAAGAAACCCAACCACAATCCCACACGCTAAAAATGAGGCCACGGCCACGTTCGACAACGCATAGGGATGCTTGTCGAGAAACTCGTCGTGCCAGGAGCTGAAGCTTTTGCCTTGAAGGTCGGCAGGCTGAGACCCCTTTGGCCTGGTGAAAAAACTAGAACCCCCAATTAATGGGCCCACCACCGACCCGATATTCCAAAGCAAAGGGAGGGTAGAGAACGCAAGCGCCTGGTGGCGTCTCTCGGTGGCGACCTCGCCAATCACCGTTCTCAACACAGCGATGTTACCATTGACAGCGCCCATCAAACTTCTGGCGCCTAGCGCTACATAATAATTGGGAGCAAATCCAAACGTCAACATCATCAAGGAAGTCCCCATAAGCCCTATGAGCAACACGTACTTCCTTCCTATCTTGTCACTCAACTTCCCCCATTGAATGGTGAAAATAAACTGGGTAAATGCAAAGGATGCCGATAAGTAACCGGCGTACTTGGAGATAGACGCTTCGTCTTTAGCGATGCCAAAGTCTCTGATCATGAAATACACGTAGGGAAAAAGCGACGTGAAGGCTAGGGGCTCCGAGAACCGTACCACGCTGATGACAAAGATCTGCCATACGGGAAACCCTTTCATCTGTTGTCTAAAGGAAGACATAGTTAAATTAGTCATTATGCGCGACGGTTGAGATAGAGATGAGGACTGAGGCCAGAGGCACCAGCAAAAAAAGAGACACCAGGGCTGGGGGTTGGCGAACAAATGGCGATAATGGGGCGGTATCCTAGGACGACATGCTGGGGGTAGTGGTGGATGCTGTGTTGGTGAAGTGGTGAAGGAATGGACGTTGATGGAGGTGGATCTGTCAATCACGTCATTGTGGAGATGCGCGTATGCTAAGCGCGAGAACCTGCCTCCTCGGAGTTATGGTGCATATTGAAGACGCCAGAGAGCTTGGCTGCGTGCAGACGGTAGGATGGGTTTGCGAGGCATAGCCAGGGGTGGTATGTGAAGAGACGTGTGGAGGGGTAGGCAGAATATCGTCTTGTGAGTTGATCGAGATACGCGATAAGAGATGGCTGCGAAAAAAGAGATCGTTTGTTAGATAGATGGGTGTTGGGGCAGCTCTGTGATCGGTTGGATCGATATATCACAGTGTAGATGTGAGTCTGTAACTTAACTACCTCGGTACACTGTCTTATTAATATACATACGTCAAATTAACTCGTTCAACGTCGAGTGGCCTATCACCATCGTGAATGCCGGTCGATGTCTCTGTGTGGTGTTCCCTATTACTATCAACGGCTATCACAGTCCTCTGGCTCGCACTTCACTTGGTGAACGTAGGCTTACTACTTCCCCTGTTCTTCCTCACCTCCTGCTCCCGAAGCGTGAGAAGAATGCATGCCACCACTAGTCCATTGTCGCTCAAACCGCCTCCAGTTTCCGTGTCAAAAAGCCTCAACCCCCCGTTCATCACATGCTTCTTGTGCTTGGTGTTGTCGTCCATGAACGAAGCCACCGGCACCCGCAAAAGCGTGCGGGAGTTGAGCAAGTTCTGACTCACTTCATGCTTTTTGTGTGCAAGGAGATCGTTCAAAAGCGAGTTGGTCTTGGGCAACTGGACCTTTACGTCCTTTAGACTGGCCACCTCCTGGGGGTCACAGCTGAACTCAAGTTCCACGTGATCAGTGAGCGTGTTGTACGACTTATCGAGTATGAACACCTTGATAAACCCGTTACCAAACGTCGAGGTCGTTCCTGAGGTGCCCAAGATCCGGATGCTTGTGTCTTCCCACACACAATCGACGTACGGCTTGAGCTCGTTATTGAGGAGAAGACACACTTTCCGGGTCTCTCCGAAGGTGAACACCAAAATATAGCACGATAGGTTTTGGTGGAGAGTTTTGAAGAACACCTTACACAAGTCTTTTTTGTCGGAGTTGGTGTGGTGGTGGATGGTTAGGAATGGCGAATTGAGTTTGAAGTAGTTCAAGATCAGCAGCGACGTCGAAAGAAGCGGCGATACTCCTTTGGGGTTCTCCATGTACGTTTCTAGATCGTCATCGGATTTAAATACTTGAACATCACTGGAAAGGAAGTTGGAGATGATGGGGAGGTTTTTCAACTTGTAGCTTGAGATCGGGGTGGTGTTATTGAAGATAGTGTTGGTGAGGGTCTCGAGTGAGTTGAACGTGTGGAGAGACACCGTGTCTGTATCTCTGTCGCTTGGGGAGTTTAGGAGCGTGTCATTTGTGTCTGTCTTGAAGAGTTCAGCCATCGTGTGATGAGATGAGATTTCGATTCGCGCGAACTAGTGGTGGCTGGCGGTAGTTGGTGGCAGCTCCGCGGTGCGCGGTGCGCGGCGGTCGGCTGATGGGATCTGGCGGGAGCGCAAGACGTCAGAGTTTTGGCGTGTGAGGCTGTTAAGAGCGGTGCCCGTAAATAAGACAACAATGCAGGCCTACAGTTAGACAGGCGGGAAGTGCTAAGCGAGGATAGCAAAACGGAATGGTGGCCCGTGGCACGCCAGTAACGGTCTAGCATAGTACACCTATAACATGCCAGCATCAGCTTAGTGCCACTTCCCTAAACGCATCTCTAGCCCCAGATTCATCTATCAGGTAGTGCGGATGGGGTGAAAAAAGCTCGGAATTCAATCTAGTGGGGGGCTTACAGATACGGTGGTGGAGTAGATATGGGGGGAAATTCGCTGGAGGGGGAACGTAGTGGAGCAGGATTAAAATAGGCACAGCGTGTATACATCGAGGGTAGATGGATAGGGGTCTAGTGAGAACCGGTGGGGAATATTGATAGTTAGCAAGTCAAGTTATGTGCCCATAGACTGGGGTAGACAAAAGCAGCGGCTTCTGGTGGTGGACAGACTCACAGAGCAAGGAGACACATGGTGGCGGCAGGCTGTCAGGCCAGCAGGTACGGGTGGACGGGCTCGACCTGTCAATAGCGGCAGTAGAAAACACAGACCCGGAACAGTTTTAGCCCGGAATACAAGTAGATGGAAAACAGGGGTCGCAAGCGGAGTCGAATGGGCAATGGTGGGGACGGTGCAGCGGGGCGGTCGGCATAGACGGTGATAACCAAACGGCTCGTGGTGCCTCCGTCTAAGCTGGGTCGCAGGCACCGCCAGAGCTGCCACCACCCACACCTTATCCCGCGCTATGCACTACCCCAGAAAATCAGTGGGGAAACTGCGGGGTCTCAAGTATTTAAATATCAAAATACCTGCTCGAAAATCCTCGTTTTCGGTCGGTTTGGTTCTGATAACATACCTGCAATTGTTGAGATAAACGCATAGCGCCACATTTTATTGCTGGTTATATAACCCAACCAATGGCCGTCCAGAAAAAATACGTCTGTGCATTTTGTGCCAGAGCGTTCACTCGCCTGGAACACAAACAGCGCCATGAACGTAGCCACACCAACGAAAAGCCTTTCCACTGTATGCACTGTACCTCGGCGTTCGTCCGCAGAGACTTGCTCCAACGACACTGCCGGACTGTCCACAACATCAATCTTTCCGCCGCCAACTTCGTCAAGAAAGACAAACACGACAAGGAGAAGCAGGACAAGCTGGCGGAAAAAAACGACAAATCGTCCGGCAGCTCGGTGAGCTTAAGCCCAGGCGAGAACGCCTTGATACTCAACCGAGTCCCGTCCTCTGAAAGCCAGACAGCCGACCACGCCCACCCCCAAGTTCCACCCCAAGCTCCACCCCAACCGCAGGTTCAATCCCAGGCCCAGGCGCCCGTGCAACCGCAGCCTTCCGAGCCGCTATCTAAACCTCGTGCCAACTCCATCGCCAGCATCAGCATGTCCAAGAACGACGACAACAGCCTCGTCAGTCTTTTGTCCATCGGCAAGCGGCTCTACGATTTCCTCAAATCGTCCGATGTCGATATGACAAAATACCCTGAAAATGAACTAAACGACATGTTTCTTATCGGGTACATCGAGTTGGTCGACAACGAACAGTACCCGATATTTCTGGCGATATTGAAGAAGCTTCTTCACTGCTTGAACCTGAGCTACCAGGGCCTCAATAACTTCATGGTGGTGCAGATTTACTCGGTGTTGGCGGTGGGGTGCCACGTGAAGAATAACGACGCCGTGGCGGTGGAGTTTTTCAATAAGAGCTGGAACCTTTTGACCATGAAGTTGATCCCCATCAACTACAACAACAATAACCTCGTCAACCAGCTTGAGATCTTGAACAATCTCTTTATGTTGAACTACGTGTATCTCGAGTACGACTTGGAGTCTTGTACCGAAGGCACCAACAATCTCAATGCCGACTTGATCTTCAATTACCTCAACGATATCTCCTCGATCATCTTGAACAACTTGCAACAGGATAAAGAGAATGTGCTATTGTTGAACCTGAACATGACGCTTTTCTGGTCCATCTATATTCTTCTTTCCAACTACTTTGTCAATAGCTACCCACCCAAGTTTTACAGCCTATTCTTGGACAAGAAGCTCATAAACGATGAGACGCTTTCGCAGGTAATGACCAATTTGTCTAAGCTGATTGTGTTGATTGAGCTGACCTTCCTCAAGGATGTGATCACCTGTACGTTGATGAATGAATTGAACCATAACATGCACTTCAACAAGATGCTTATTTACGATCTGAACAACAGTTTGCATAACCTGATCATTCTCATCAATAAGCTGATTATCGACTTGAACCTGGACAACAAGATCTTTGGAATATTCAAAAAGAAGTTGATCATCAACTGTCCAATCAAGTTCAACGACTTGTTGAACCATTACATCTTCCAGCCGCTTCACAGGCCCGAGTTCAACTTGCTTTCGATCGCGTTGAAAGAGTTCAACTTCAACCATAACTACAACTACAACTTCAACTTCCACATGTTTATTCTCAATAACTTAAAGACAGACCAATTCAAGTTCTCCAACAACCTATTCCCGTTCTTCAATAGCGTCGTCAACAGAATCGATAATAACTTGGGGATCATCAGTTTCCCTATCATCTTCAATGCCGGGCTTTTGAACAAAAACTTCAATGTGCTTCAGGTCCATAAGCTCCCCAAGTATTTCCGCAAGAACTTGAACATCTTGGTTATCGAGTGGTATCTCACCATCTTCAAGATCTTGATCAATGTCCAGAAGAACGAGTCGTTGATCAACAACTACATCATCCAGTGCCTCTTGTACTTGTTGAACGACAACGACTTGAACTTCAAGATCTCGGATAACCAGTGGTACAGGGGGATTTTGAAGAAGCTCGATGGCATTTATTGTTCGTGGTTGGACTTCATCAACCATAAAGAGTTTTTGAACGAGTTTAATACCAATCTTGGAGTGTTTGTTTCCAACTTCATCACCAGTAATTTGGACACTGGCGAGCAAAACTATACCACTGCCAAAGTGGGGTCTTCTACCTCGTCCAACGGGTCGAACTCCGCCCCGTCTCTGGCCCTTCCCAACAAGGGATTACCGTTTCTGAATGGGGTCTACCAGCCGCTCAGCAGGTCGCCCGAAATGGTTGCAAACCTTCCGCAATTGGCTGTGGGCATGAATGGGAGTATACCCGGAGGCATGGCCGCCGGAGGTATAGCGGCAGGGTTCCCCAAAGTGGTGCTTCCCAACCCGGAAAAGGAGGAGACAGACGTGGTGCTTCCTCCGCTTATTCTGCTGGTTAAGGGAGTACAGCCTGTGGTTCCTAATCTCCAGAATTGACGTTCGATAAGAATTGAGTGTATATAATGTAATATATGAAGCAGAGAGCCGGAGACTGTAGCTTTATGTTTATTGTACATCAGTGAATCTATCACTATTTACGTCTATGGACAGCGGCGGTCGGGAGGGCCTCTGGACGGGCCGTGCTAGCTCCACCTGGTGCCACGCGTGCTGCTTAGCTACTCACAGTCCGCACCCATATATCACTATCATCAAACTCCCGCCAAAGACGACTCAAAGTGATTCCCAAGCTGTACTTTTTCTTCGTCAACTCGTCGTTCTTCATTCCCAACTTCTCAATTGCCCGATCGATCTTTACCCGCGTATGGTAGTCAATCTCCACGTTATAGGGCGGCAATAAGTTCTTCAAAAAATTGATCTCCTTGTTAATTTTCTCTATTCGGGTCACACACTGGTCGTGCTGCAGCTGGATGGACTTCAAGTGTTTCTGTTTCTGCTCCGTGTTGACATCAACGGTGTTTTCGTGGCTGACCTTTCTTACTTTAAATTTGATGGGGCGCTTAGGAGGGTTGATGGCAGACAACTCTTGCGCCGACACGTCGAAGCTCTTGGGCCTTTCGAGCACGTCATCGGTGGTGTCCGGGTGCTCTGGGTCGGGCGAGTCGACTCTCTTAAGGATCTTTTCCACTTCCTGTTGAAGCTCGAAGCTGGTCATGTCATCACTCATGTTTACTTTCGCGAATAATAATAGAAGTGAGAAATGAGAAGTGAGAAGTGAGAAGTGAGAAGGAGGAAGCGGAGTATGGCAATTGGACGGGCGTTTAGTGAGGCCGGTAGGCGGAGGCGTGGCAGAGATGTTTCAATGGTGCAGAGCAGGACGCGTGAAAGGGGGTTAGAACAGAGGTAGAACGGGCATAGGACGTATAGGGCGAGAGAAGGTCTATTTTCTATTGTTTAGTTGATTGTTTACAGTTGTGGAGGGCGCGGGTCAGTTTCGTGAGCCGGCTGGCCACAGATGGCGGTGGCTGGGGAGAAGTATCGCGGGGAAATTCTACCACCATTCCCGCGACTTCTCTTGCAGCCGCGCTTTATCTTTCTATCTCGCTCAGGATGTCCTGGCAACTTACCCCAATCACCATAAGATTCACGAGCCCAAACAACCCTGAGGATGCATACGCCAACTCCGGGGTCAACATTGTTCTCCGCGACGCCTCCGTCAAGCTTTTAGAATACAATTTGTCCATCAACGTTCTCCCTGACCGCATTCTAAATGAATGTGAAATATTCGTCTCTGCAAACGAGCTTATTGATCCCCACAAAAACGAGGGAAAGGGCGAGGTCAAATGGTATAAAACCGAGGTAGACTTTAGCATAGGCATCACAGACACATCCCCGGAGCTCTCGGAGTTTTTGAGCTACTTCAAACATAGTGGGTTCAGTCTTCATCCTTTGGGGCTCAACTCACACGATTTAAAGCACTTTACTCTCCTCGGATTGAAGACTGGAATACCTCTAAGACAGGGCTCGGAAGTGTCTTTTGTAGACGTTCATGAATATTTGCCTATTGAGATCACGTGTTTTCCGTTTAACATTTCAAACCCGATACTTTTCTCAAGCTTTAAGTTTTCAGGCACCGTCAACTACATCACGAAATTCGGTTATTTGACCGACGTGAAATACATCGACAATGTTTTGGGTGGCGTGGTGACAGAACCCCGGGCTTTTTCTGGGAAGAAGTCCGACAGCTACGGGTTGGTGATGACGAATTTACGTAAATTCAATGGAGACGGAGATTTAATGTTTGTGCTAAACTGGAGGACCATATTCTCTGTGCTAGCAAGCAAGTATCCTCACAATACGTATATCCGTGGGTTAACCCCGAATAAGCTTTTGGGGAGCTCAATTCCCGCATTGGAGCCGGCCTCGACTGCCTCGACTTCCATTCTCCCCATCACCATCTCGGTGCAATATAAACAGAGCTGGGGGTCTTGTGTGGTGTTCAACAACGAGTATCTCGTGACAAACCACCATGTGGTGAAACCGTTCCTTCAGTACTCGACTGCCAGCTTACTGGTCTACGTGGCACCGAACGTGGTGATAGAAATAGGCAAAGACGACGAGATTAACAGCATGTTTAAAGACATCGACGTGTCGTTTATACGGCTTTCCCTCCTCAACCAGTTCAAGCTCCGGCCGTACGTCCAGCCAGTTTCGTACACATTAGACTACGAGCTTGGCGACACCGTCAATACGATAGGATATGGGCTATTCTTTAACGTTGAGTATTTGCAGCCAGTGAGAAGCGAGGGTCGAATCACGTTGAAAAAGCATCTAAAGTTCCAGAAGAAAGACGTGTCACAGATCCCGGCGATGGTGATAACGTCGGCGTCGTGCTGGAACGGGTCGTCGGGCGGAGGGCTCTTCAAAGACGGTAAGTTCATTGGGTTGATATGCTCGAATGCCCAAGTCAAGGTATTGAACACCAACACAAACGACTTTGTGTCAGAGAAGCTCACAAAGATGTGCTTCATTCTTCCGGTTGAGGTTTTGTTGGAGTGTTTCGATGTAATACGGCATCTGTATAAGAAGGGAGGTGTCAGTAGAGAGGTGCTTGATGCGTGGGCTTTGATTGATGATTGTCGGAATCGGTATGTAGAACGGGCGAAGTTGTAACGAGTAGGAAAGACTGAAGGACCTCAGCTGGAAATATTAATACACTGGATGGACTGGGATTAAGACACAAGCATGTTGGGAGAGCCAACCCCTAGCTTTCACTAGACTAGACGAAAAGAGGGTAGGGAAGAAATATACGAGCTGCCCAAACTGTCCAAGCATCTACCAATCATATCACTAATATACATTACTACACATCTATAAATACATCATGAGATGTTTTGGCGTTTCTGATCAACCGCCTGGGCAATTAAACTCGCCTCTTCAAGACTGGGCATATTTCCTGGCTCCGAGGTAGCATCGAACCGACTGACCTCTAATAAGGTACTGTACAAATTAGTAAGCTCCGACAACTCCCCCACAGAATCTGACCGCAAGTCGTAAATCAATTGCTGGAATGAATGGCTCTTGATTACATTAATAGAAAGCTTGTTTTCAGTTAAAAACTTCAAAAGATGCTTTTGGAACTTACTACTTGAGTAAGGAGAATTATCGAAGTCAGCCAGTAAGAATCTTCTGCTGTGGTTGAGGTTATACAAGTCGGTCTTTTTATCGCCTAATCCAGCCAATTGACCGGCAGTAACTGGGTGCAGCTGCTGCACCGAAGCTTGAGGCTGGTGCAGGTGTTGGTGTTGATGTTGGTGGGGCTGCTGGCTGGCTTGCAGGACTTGGGCCTGGGCCTGGGCCTGGGCCTGAGCTTGGGGCTGCGATGGAGCACTAACCGATTGCAGAACGAATCCCAAGGGCATTCCACTCGGATTATAGGTGTTTCCGTTCCCATCAATAGGAATCGGCCGGGAGTGATTGATGGAATCTTTTGTAAGTTTATGGGTTTTCAAATGTTCACTCAATTTCTTTGGCAGTCCTTTATCACTTGCTAAACGGGTAATCACTTTCCCACAATAGTCACAAGCAGCTATATTGGGATCTTGGGAATCTTGTACGAACCAACTCCAAACCCATGACTTCTTTTTGGCCCCGAACTTTTGCCCTGGGCGGTTTTTACGTTCCTTTTTGATTTTCGGTTGTTCGAGTGATTCTGAGTCTGAATCGCGTTTGGGCAGGCCCGGTTGCAGGCTGGTGGATGTCGCGGTATTTGAGGGTATCCCGCCGTGGCTGGCGAGACTGCCGCCGTGGCTGCTACCGTGGTTACCGCCCGAGGCAAGACTTTGGTTTGAGCTGCCGCCGTCTCCGATCTGGCCATTATTGCCACCAACGTTGCTATTGTTGCCACCGCCATTTCCATTGGCTTGAACTCTAACATGTTGGCTATCTTGGGGCAAAGGTAAGTGAGGTCTATCCTTAACATTAATTCCCGAGACTCCTAAGTTTGAAAGATTTCCGCGGTTGGGACCGACATTCTGGTTGTTATACGATGGGAAGGTGAGACTTGTCATCTGCAGCAGGTTTTGCTGACTTCCGTTGAAGTAGCTCATACAAGTGAAGATATAGATATCGAAAAACAAATCGAATATGAGAAAGCGCGGGAAAGAGATTCGGTCTTGCCGGGATGTGGTGTGACACAAAAACAATCCCGGGGGATGTATTAATTTTAATTGTTTAGTTGTTAACCAGTAGATTATTATTAAATGTCATCATACGAGGGTGGGGGTATACGGATCCGACTCGTATATTGGATGTTAATAATCTGAATAACCCTGAATATCCGAGGATCCGAGTATCCGATAATCCGACATAAACCTTAGCTGAGGTGTGTGGCATTGGTAGGTGAGATGCAGGTAGCGAAAGAGGGTGGATATTGGGTGGCGGTAAATGTGTCGATGTTTCCGTAAAATAGTTCCAGGTATGTCTAATCAAAACCCGGGATATTAATCTCAAGCGAGTATTATCGGTCGATGATTACTTAAATCGGTCAGTTATCAATTTGCCGGTAATCAATGCCGGATTCTTAGTCTCGATTCACCGAGGGTAAATTGTTTACTTCGCTGCACCATTTCTTACCTCCTCGCGCGGCCTTCGCACCAACATCTCCAGCAACATCCGATTTTTTCAACGGATAATTTCAATCCGATGAATAATTACAATCCGGTGGTGCCATTGCCCCTCACAATGAGGTTCAAATTACGATCATTAATTCGGTGACTCGTTTCTCATTCTTGGGGTCTGGCCCTGACAACCCACCGCGAGTACGGTACCCGGGTCTGCTTCGGTTATCTTAACCGGGTCGTAGCTAGGATCTCGCTTGTCCATTCCATTTCAGTGAGGAGTGACCTGAAACAAATGTCTTAATTAGGCTGGGCTCTTTCTAGTATTCCTTTCTATATTTCATTCTAATATTTCATTCTAGGCATTTTATCCCAGCTATGAAATCCCAGCCTGTTATCTCCGTATAACAATTTCAGAATTTCAGTGGAATAATATTATCTTGCTCGTGCCAGGTCTTGCTGCTGGGCACAGCGTAATACCAGCACACCTGCCTTTATTCGGTCTCATAACGCAACCACTTCCACCAAGAGATGTCCCTATTATTTTATCTCCCTGTAGCATCGCCAGCTCTCGAACCATTTTCACCTAGCAATTGTATTATATTGGTATGAATTTAGAATTTGCAGCCAGCATTTTCGCGACCGAGATGGCCACCGCGAGGTGGCAAAGAACGGCGCGCAGCCGCCGCCAAACCCACCGCAACTTGCCGCGAAAAGTGTTTTCGTCTAAACCGCCTGCTCGCACTAAATAGGTCGTCACTCGCGGCATCACTTGCATCGCGAAGCTGCTGCGCGCGCCTAAAATGGAAATGCATCTTATTGAAAGTCTCAATTAGGAATAGCAGCCAGGACCACAATGGGCTAATTAGGCAGTCAATGGGAGAACACCCCCAGTTCAAAGTTTAACCAGCACCCAATTACAAAATGTCATGCAACAAATAAACTATAAAGTAATAACTTTTCGCTGCATCGAAGTTCTCCATAAGAATTTTAATCAACTAGCAAATACACCCCAGTTCCCCAGTGAATCAGCTCTTTTTCCAACTACCGTCACTCTCTTTCATTCCTTATTATCCCACTTTTGTCACTCATTATGCAATTTGCCTTGTCCATTTTAGTATCCATGCTTTCGGCCTCCGTGTTAGCTGCTCCCGCTCCTGCTGCTGCTCCAATTGAACATCTCGACGCAAGAGATAACGTGGTGGTGAAGTTGAAAACCACTGTGCACAACATTGTCACCAACACTCATGTAGTGGAAGGTTCTATGCAAACAGTTACCAACACAGTGGTCAACACCGACACCACCACCACCACCCGTTATACTGCCACCGTCACCAGTACTGTGTTTGGTACGCCCGTCACTTATACTACCGTTGCCGAAACTCCAATCGATACTGGTAACGTTAAGATTCCGGCCCAAACCACCGACACTGCTACCACCGACGCAGAAACAACACAGGCAGCCCAAACAAAGGAAGCAGAAACCACCGAAGCAGCCCAAACAACTGAAACCACCGAGGTCACCGACTCGGTGTCAGCCACTCCTACTATCACCGACATTGCAAACATTCCTTCCTCTACTGATTCTTGGATCATTGAAAATGTCACCACCAGCAAGTCTGGCGATGTGTGTTACGTCGACTACGACTACTACGTCACAGATGAGCCTGTGGAGACCATCACTTCAACCAAGACCATAACGTCCACCATCACTAATGCCTGATCACTGGGTTCTGTTGTATAGTATAAATATATGTTTTATTAGTATTTTGCAGCCGCGAAGATTGTAGAGATGGCTGAGTGAGGTGAACGACTGCGTGCGTGGTGGGTGTTCCTGGCTGCGTGCGTGGTGATGTTTCCTATGTTCTCTACGTGGTTAGCTGTAGCTTCTTTCGTTGTTAATGTGCATGGTATCTTTTATATGGGGATTCCTGAAACATGGTATCTTTTATATGGGAATTCCTGTGAAAACCTTCAGTTGTTGAAGCCATGGACAGCTCAAACTGGCAGCTCAAAACAGGCTCCCAGGTAGACAGCCAAAGAACGCCACCAAGCTGAAAGTGCGCAAAGCTCCCGCCCAACAACCACACGGTACTCCAAGCCAACTACCAGCATCTTATTATAGCGACGCAACCGCGCGAACACATCACGCGCACGCACTTTTACAAGGGCTGGAGCCCCATGACTGTGGAAAATCCAACGTCCGCACTCTCTCACTACTTCTCATTTCAAATAAATTTTTCAACTTTTCTTTACATCTATACGGATATCACAATGGGTATGTTAATCAATACATAAGGGCAGTAACCGAGTATCACTTCCAGATCAATACACCGAGAACGTCGACATGAAGCCATCCACCAGGCAGCTCCACCTTAGCCCCGTCAAATAAGGTCCCCGTACTAACATAATAGTTAATATTCCAAAGACTAGAAAAACCTACTGTAAGGGTAAGGAATGCCGTAAGCATACCCAACACAAAGTCACCCAATACAAGGCTGGTAAGGCTTCTCTTTTCGCCCAAGGTAAGAGAAGATATGACCGTAAACAATCCGGTTACGGTGGTCAAACCAAGCCAGTTTTCAAAAAGAAGGCTAAGACTACCAAGAAAGTTGTCTTGAGATTAGAATGTGTCAACTGTAAGACCAAGTTACAATTATCCTTGAAGAGATGTAAGCACTTTGAATTGGGTGGAAACAAGAAACAAAAGGGACAAGCTTTACAGTTTTAGTTATCAAAGTTATCAAATATACATACTAATTACTTGAGATGTGTAGGGCGGTAGTAAGTAGACATATCAGCGGCTATCAACATGTTCAGCTGTCTACGTTCTTGAGCGGGAGTGCAAGCAAATTCCAGAAGCCTGGTTGTCAGTTAATTAAGCCTAATTGTTAGAGTTAATTAACCCTAATTGTCACCGAGTTAAGCGGGCCAATATTGTGTTTGTGCATAAGCAGCAGCCATGCTTGATGGCGAGAATGTAATATAGCGGAGCACAAGTTGCTCGGTACTATTTCATCAGCAAGAACAATTCAAACAAAGGTTCTGAGGTGTTGGATTGATGAGACTAGAATATGTGTATACCTTATCCAGCCACGCAGTTAACACCATGGTGATAGGCTAAACCATCCACACCTTCTCTCCCAAACATCCACACCTTCTCTCCCAAACATCAACACCTTCTCTCCCAAACATCCACACCTTCTCTCCCAAACACCCACCCCTCCTCTCTTCAGTGGCTCTTCGGCGGCTGCAAATTGCGCACCATAATTTTGTTTAAAACAACAAGGCCTGGTTAAGTCATGAAGAGATATATACTCTGGATTGAGAATAGTAGTGAGTATTGAAGGGTTGATTGCAGCAAGGTATAGCACGATCGTAGCGCCGTTCACCCGGCTTTCTTGCACCAACTAATCAATATATTTTTCACAGAATATACAGAAACAACATTTATAGGTATCCTTGAAAACTGACTGATTACAGCTCTTTTGACGTCTTAGCAAGAGCTGTTGTTAGAGCCTGGCTAGCGCTTCCCATCTGAGTTTGAGTATCGGACCCACAGAACAAGTATCGCCAGAGAACATGAACTAAAGCCAATAACCCAGAAAATTTACTCCTACTTAACACAGGTATTGTTGGAAGGACTAGACTATCCAAACACAGTGGATTCGATGATGACAAAACCAGACAGTCCAAACATGGTGGATTTGTTGTTGACAAAATGGTTCTTCCACAAGGTTGATGCGGTGGCTCAATTGGCAGAGCTTTGGTTTCCAACACCAACGGTTGCAGGTTCAAGTCCTGTCCGTGTCATATTTTTTTTACTCTGGGGTATAAATTTGCTGGTGTTAAGGCTGCCGATGGATTGCAGAAATAACGCTATTTTCATCCTACTCAAGTATCTTATATTCGGTACTATCTACGCTCGTCATCAGACTCATCTATGTCAAATAGCCTCGAATCCGAGCCAACAGCAGGATCTTCGTCTAAGTTATCATCGAGTCTGTCTTCAAACTCCTGATGGAAATCCTCCTCATCTCCATGTTCCAATTCATCCTCATAGTTATCTTGGAAATTACCAAATAACTCTTCATCCTCATCTATATCTCCAGGTACGCTGACATAGTTTCTACGTCCAGCTCTACCACGGAATTGGCCGATGACTTTATCAAAAATGATCTGATCAACCTTCCTTAACGCTTTAAACGTACCAACCAATGCAGCTGCTACATAGATGCCCCCTCTCACAATGGTGTTGACGGCTTTATCAACCTCATTGTTTTCAATGGGGTTGAAATCAAATTCTTCGTCGTCCAATCTGATCTGTCCAAACTGTTTGAAGCCTCCATTACGACGTATACCCCTATCATAAACAAACCAGGTGGCAAAGATAAACACAAGCACTGGAATTCCAATAATCAATAGAAGCTTTCCAATGCCAACGTCTCTACCATAGTGTTCATTAAACTCTTTTGACTTACCAGGACATGCCTTTGGAACAAAGGCATCGAATCTTTTACCCCCAACACATGTTGATAAAGGATTTTTCCTATATCCTGTAGGCTCAAAGTATTGGAAGGCATCATTTGTACACATTTCCTTTTTATGATCAGATGGTGATAATCCCTTGACCAACTTACAGGTATTATCTGAATCTCTGTAATAATTGAAATCACATTCATAATCCTTTCTTGCACATGAACAGTTCTGGGTTATAACATACCCATCGTCTAATGGAGCCTGTCCAATAAAACAATCGGTTCTACTTGCAATACGCCTAAGGTATTTGGCTTTGTGCCCAAATAAACATGTATCCTGACTATCCGACTGAGGTGTCCAATATTCAAAGTCGTCATTGTCTGGATTATCCAAATCCAATTGACATTGTCTCTTATGAGCACCAGTGAAGTCAATAGATACCACAATGGTTTCCCCATCATCTTCTGCAAATATCGTGAACTTTCTGGAATTATCACTAGGGACTGTGGCCAAATCCTTTATGGCTAATTTTTTGTCACTAAATTTAAGTGAGGTCCACTTAGATCCTTGGTCGAGAGAAAATTCTAACTCATCAGTTTCCCCTTCTTTAACAATAACTATGATGCTTCCTCTGTCTCCAAATTCCCACATGTATGGCTCAGATTTAATCTCTTTCCAGGTTATTCCTGCGTCTCGTGACATGAAAGTCGAGCCATGTTTTTTGTCTGTTAAATGAGGTCCTACATTACCAATCCCTAACATTATTCCAACAGCTGAAGGTGATGAAAACGTATCCCTATAGTCAGATCTTTCGGTGAACCCATGTAAATTCAAAGAACAGTCTTGAATGGTTTTACCAGCACACGAATACTTCTTAGAACGCGAGTCTTTGGTTGGAGGAAAGATATAGTTCCATTCTCCACCATCGTTATGTGATATCATGGTCTGCAATCTCTTGGACTTCGTGTCTTTGTAATTTTTTACGACATTAGAAACCAAAAGCCCTTCAATTCCTTGGATTCTGTCATAGTCCACAAATCCTTGTGAGTTACGGTTCACGTTGTTTAATGTCAAGGCGTAAAATGTCCCATTGGAGTTCGATTTTAGTATAGCCCCGTACTCAAAGTCGTTGTTTGAGTTGGTGGTGACATGCATGAAAATAGACCCAGTGGCAGCATCCAATACGGTGAATGCTTGGCTAATATCGATATCTAAATCATGAGGTAATGAGGTTTCAGCAAATGTGGATCCATCGACCGTGACCTTAGCCTTTAATACAGATTTCTTTTCATCTATCCATCCAACGACAACAAAATCGCCTGAGATTGCATACCCGACAATGTTTTCAGAGATCACTTTCTCAGTTTTGAATCCATCAGTAGAAGAAACTAAGTTAATTTGTTTCTTTTTAGGATCATAAACAGAACAGAAGATCAAGTTTTCGTTTGCATCAGTCTGATGTCTAGAATTTGGGCCAATAAAATCACATTGAACTGCATTTTCTCTTAACTTATTGAACGACTCACCACGGTTCTTGGTGATATATGCTGTGGCACGACACTCGTCCAGGAATATGTCACCACTGCATGTTGGACTATTAGAACCTCCGAGCCAAATGAACTTATCTGGAGTCTCTTTATGGAAACCAATGTAAGTATGAGAAGTACTTAATGGTTCAGGTGCTTTCAATTTGAAATACTGGAGACCAGAATCAACAGATAAAAGAAACTTTTCTGAATCAGTAATTAAAATAATACTTCCTGGTACTAAACCCATAAAGTAGGTGTAAATTTGTTCAAAAATTGGTGCTTTAACAAATTTAGCTCCACCAGTCTTTGAGGCAAATATTCTGTTTTCACGGGTACGGATAATAATGTTTTCGCCATTATAATCATCGCCTTGTTCGAAGTAAGTATACTCGGCCATTTGTCCTTCAAGCTTGAAGGTACTGATTTCAATATGCTCAGAAGCAGGTTGTCCAGCACCCCCACCAGTATAATCAGAACACTTTAAAGTGTGCTGGGTGATAAAATCCTTTTCCGATTTCTTTCCTAAAGAGCACTCATTTCCATCGGCTAATACCTTATCAGGGAGCTTCAACAGCTTGACCTTCTGCTTTCTACACATATCAGTGATAATCTTCTTGTCGATCAAACAACCCTCATCTGAATGTTTGAATCCTGGTGCACATTCAAAGTCCTTTTCGCTACAATCACAAGATTCATCAAATACAGTTAAGTCTTCATAAAGAGTGGCTGCAAAACACTTTGATTCAGGCTTTCTTCTCTTGAACTTCTCAAGGTGTCCGTATATACAGATTGGCTTCTTTCCATCTGAGGTGACTCTGGCATAAATCAGTTCAATGTCTGAATCTTTACATTTTTTATCGTACGCTTTGCTGAAATCCAAGGAGTAAATCACTTCACCGAAATCAAAATCGTTTGGATTTTCTGGAGTGTTATCGATGAGTCCAGAAACCAAGAAATGTGTACCGGTACCATCGACAGTTGTGCTGACAAACATTGGGAAAAAGGACGTATCTAATTCTTTCTTTGTCCATGATAAACCTTGGTCAATTGAATAATAAAGGCTTCTGGTGCTCTGCTGGTTAGCTCCAGAGTAAGGCACTGCCACTATGATATTACCCAAATCTCCGAAAGAGAACAAGCATGGCTCTTCTATTGCTAGTTTCCAATTAGCTCCCCCATCACGAGAAATGAATGTTTTCATGGACTCTAAGCTTTTGGACAATTTTTTACCTGTATTTCCAACCCCCAACAAAATGGCCGGAGTAGGACCAGTCACAAACTTTCCTTCACCGTCAATTTGGCCCGGGGTCATCAAGTGAAGCGAACATGAATCAGATTTACAATCGTCATCATCGACTTTGATAGAGTCCCAATTTAGCCCATCATCAAAAGAAATAGACGAAATGATATCCTTTTCTATTCCACCTCCCATCAATAAATCAATAATCAGTTTGCCTTTATCATTATCGTCCGAATCTTCTTCGCTGACGGAATTACTAAACCAAACTCCGTCAATGGTTTGCACCTTTTCAAATTCTTGATCCAATACGTTTTCGGCTATTTTTTTGAATCTTAAACCAGAAGAATCAGAGGAATAGATAGTGGAATAAGATGCTTGCATAAACATGTTCGAGAAAGGAGTCACGGATATGAACATAGCCAGTGGTGACGACTCTAAGAACTTCATGGCACCATAAGCCACATCGGTATGTAAGTCAGCCGGGTTAAAGGTGTTGCCATCTTTTGATACCAAGAGAGTGACCTTCGATTTCTTGTTATACTTATCGTTTTGAACCACCGCCGTAATGAAACTCAGTTCCACTCTTATATCGATTATTCTACCCGACTTCGCCAGATCAGGGTTCAACACTTTTTTGGTCTTGAAGAAATCGTCCAGCCTGACTAAATTCGATTCAATCACTTGACGGATCGAGTTCTTTTTATCCTCAATACAAAAAACAGTCTTTGGATCCCCTTTTACCATGTTACTAGACCGCAAAAACACACACCCAGACAAATCACCAGGAAGTTCTTTTAATGCAGTTTTGAATAGATCTGTAGTATAATAAGTTTTCAACAGGCAAGGTTCAGAGAAAATTAAATCATCACATTCGGAGACTTCAACCATGATAAGATTTTTATCTTCAGCATTCAGAATGATCTTTGGTGGTCTTAAAAGCTCATGTCCCAGTTTAAATGGCACAACAAACTTTTTCCAGTTGGCACCTTTATCGGAAGAAAGGTAATGGACTTCGCCCAAGGTCAAAGCAAAAACCTTTGAACTGTCGAGCTTGTCTCTCTGTAAAAACTTTATGTTTTGTTCATCGATCGAATCAGGGTGTCCCCACGTATCACCTTTATCAAAGCTGACGGAGATTCTGCCTTTCCTCAATGCCACTATATTCGGAGAATCATCGAGATACAAGTATTCGGTGGCAACTTCGTTTTCTTTCAGCATCAGCACTTTGGGTTCGAACCCAAAGGCCAATGCCATCAATGATAGGAGAAGTAGAACTGCCTTCATGGTGGTGATGAAAATTCGCGGAGTGAGATTTATGAGTGCCGTAGTGAGTCCAAAGTGAGACATAATTGAGGCAGTGGGTGCAGGGGCGTGGTGTTCATAGAGCAGAGGAGTGGCAGTCACGAACTTCTTGGGATACAGTGAGTATACCCGTCTCCTGTCTACACAAGTGACGCTATCACGTAATTATATAATCATTACATACATCTCTACTCTGTTCCCGTATACTTGACATACGCATCGGCGTCTACGTCTCCACCATAAAAGCTACGAAACTGAAACCGATGGGTGGTAAAACTATTGACAAACTTCTTACTATCCTCCTTCATTACTTTGACTATACATTTCCGGCCCTCCAAACGGTCCACCTCGAAAAACATGGACTCTCCTACGAGTCCGTATAGTATTCTGAGACCTGCGTTTATTATACTGATCCATGTCAACTTATCTAGGTCCACATCCTTAAGCCCTTCACCTCCAGAACTGAATGCCCTACACAGTTAGTACATATTCGTCGCCTTCTCCATCTACACATACAATTCGACCCTTAAATTGGCCCATTCAGGCTCTCCAATGTCTTCGGCTTGCATTGAAAAATTCGCGTACCAGTTTTATTAGTTACTTAATCTACCTCGTCTACTGTTAGCTCATTGTAGGGAGTTGGATCTGGATGTTGTAGCTGTCACTAGAATCCCACGTCGACACACTGGTATCGGACTTGCTTCTGTTCTTCCAGTCCTGGTCGTTTTCTGTGTCGTCTGGTTTCTCTGTATGTTTCTCTGCAATATCAGTCTTATCGGGTATATTCTCTTTATCTTCCTTATTTTCCTCATCCTTATCTTCTTTGCTCCTTTCAGAAGTATTCTTGGGAACCCCATTAACCTCCTCTACCGTACCACGGCGGACCCCGTCTCCGTGTGGAACCACATGCCCGTAGTAAGGTACCATCGAAGCACATACCTTAATAGCGCCAGGTGGCGGCTCTATGCCCGGCTCAACCTTGATTATACGGACACCTGGAGGCAAATGGTTCAAGTCATATGGGATATACGGCATTGGTGTGTAAGAAGGGTAACTTTCTCCATAATATCCAAACATGTAGCCATATGGGTAATGGCCATACCCGCTGTTATGTTGGTGGTGGGGCGTACTCAGGAGATTCAGAGGTAAGCTCAGAGGTATCAACGTATACCCATACCGACTAGGATCGATATACTGGGGATATATGGCGCTGTTTGGCAAGTAGGGTGGCACCCTGGATCTCCGCTTATCTATCGACGCCCGTCTTTCCTTCTTATTCTCATTCTCAACAAACAGCTTCAATTCTCTAAAAACACTCTTGTCTACATCTACTACGTTTCTATATTTCAAAGCTTGCAACTCGTCTACCGTGTACTGGATCTTCATTTTGTGGATAGACATCAAATGGGTGCAAAAAAAATCCGCGAAACCAAGTGAAAAATAAATTTCTATCCATCTCTAGCATGCCGGGCGCACAGTGGGAGAAGGTTGTGGACGACGAAGGGAAAGAGTATTACTATAACCCACAGACACAGGAAACAAGTTGGACAAACCCGGAAGAAATTGTGGATGGCGATTGGCAACAATTTACCACGGACGAGGGCGTCAAGTACTACTACAACTCAGTGACCGAAGAGACTACATGGGAGAAGCCTGTTGGTTTTTTCGAGGATGAACGTCAACAAACAGACCAGAACGGGAACGACCAGAACCAGAATAACCATGACCCCGAGACTACGGTGCACGAGACCACCGAGCTTGAAAAGTCCCTAGAACAAAAGCCCATAGTGCTAGATTCCATACAGCAGAATAAAGTGCCACCACAAGAGGCAGCGGAGGCATTTCAGAATCTACTCTTGACCAGCCAAGTTGATTCCACATGGCTGTTTTCCAAAGTCATGTCCAAGTTTATCACGAATCCCATATACTGGTCTGTATCTGATTCACTAGAGAGAAAGAAATTATACGACGAGTATCTAGTCAACGAAACAAAGAAGGAAGTCACCAGTAAGACAGACATACGTGACAAGTTCAAGCTGAACTTTGTCAGTGTATTGCAGTCGTATGAACAGAAGGGGTACTTGAACCATACCACCAGATGGCACAGTGTAAAGAACAGACTTGTTAAAGATGATGATCCTATTTTTAAGCACTCGGTGCTTTCGGACGGCGAAATATATATGTTCTTCAAGGAGTACCAGGATGGAATAAGGGACTCCCATGAAGAAGACTTAAAACAGAAAAAACAACAGGCCCTTTCTGAGCTAGAAGCGTACTTGACTAAGATCAATACCTCTCTAGTCACCGAAACAGACGGATGGGATACTCTCTATGAAAAACTTCAAAATGATAGCAGATTCAAGGCGAATAAGCATTTCAACTCATTGCATAAACTGGATATACTCAAACTATACATCGACAAAATATACCCTCAGGAGATCAGGCGGCTTGAAGATAGCATCAGTAAGGTTGAAAAACAAAATTACACATCAGACAGAAAAGCCAGAGACGGGTTCAAGCTCCTTTTGCAGGATATGCCTATACTGGCCAGCACCACATTTGAAGAGATTCTTCCGTTGATCGAGGATGAGGATGCATTTATAGAGCTCTGTGGGAGAAACGGATCGAGTGCCAGTGATTTGTTTTGGGACAAAGTCAGTGAGAAACAGCAGGTACTTCAAGTGAAAACCGACCTAGTTGAGGCTGTCATTCTGGGGCATTCTTCAGAGTTTAAACTACTGGAGCTCTTGAAGGATAAGCTTGAGTTCATTGACAAAGTTTCTCAAATCAAGGATGAAAGATTAGCCGGTCTTGAATTTCATTCGGAGGAAGGAGAAGAAGAAAGCGAAATAGAAATGATATATGATACTTTGAAGAAGGGATTTGAAGCGAGAGAACAGCAAAGATTAGATGGATTGAAGAGATCGTTTAGTGCGTTGAAGAGTGGTTTTGTGTATTGGTTAATGAGTAACTATACCAAGTACAGTATCTTTGAGGTGATCGAGAAAAGTCAAGACACAACTGGGGGTGCTGATAAAATAACCATATTCACAGAGACAAAAGACGATAACAAAACGTACTCCCTCGGAAACACGGAGTTTGATTCCCTTGACTTCGAGGTGTTCAACGACGTCCCAGAGTACACAAATCTCCAGAACTGCCGACAAGAGCTTGGTGAGGATTCCGTTATAAAAGAGGTTCTTGAAGAGCTTGTCAGAAGACTTAACGTCGCAGAAACGAGTAAGAAACAAACAAAAAGAAGTGCCGAAGCGGACTCTGAAAGAAGAGTCAAGCCTAAAGCCAAGATAGTACTCAACTACTAGTTAGTATAGCTGTAACATATCTCCCTCCATGGTCTTGTACACTCTGCCCTAGTCTCCGCCCCGCATTGCTGGACTCTCACTCCTTTAGCTTCGCGAAAATCAACTCTCACTCAAATCTCAACTCAACCACCAATGGTACGTAACTGACCGGCCCATTCAATACCAGTACTAACATCTAGTCTCAATCTTTAAAACCGTATCTCACTGCCGTGAGATCATCCCTCACCGCAGCCATCTGCTTGGAAGACTTCTCATCCCAATTGGTGGAAAGGCACAACAGACCTGAAATAGAAGTAGATAACTCACACAATCCCGAATTAATCTTAAACCCTATGGTAGTGGCTAGAAATGAAAATGAAAAAGTGTTGATCGAACCTTCCGTCAACTCCGTAAGAGTTTCCATCAAAATCAAACAAGCTGACGAAATCGAACATATTTTGGTACACCAATTCACAAGGTTCTTAACTTCAAGAGCAGAAAACTTCTTTATATTAAGAAGAGTGCCTATCAAGGGCTATGACATTTCATTTTTGGTGACAAACTTCCATACCGAGCAAATGTTGAAGGATAAATTGGTTGACTTTATTATAGAGTTTATGGAAGAGGTTGACAAGGAAATCAGTGAGATGAAACTTTTCCTCAATGCTAGGGCTAGAGTTATCGCTGAAGCTTATTTGACTCCTTTCGATTGAGTCTATAGATACATACTTAATATACAATAGTGTGCAGTGGATCATTAGTTATTATGCCTCATCAGTTATTAGTCTCGCCGTTAGACCTCTCCGTTACTGAATTAAGTGGAGACTTGTTCATGGGACTGTTGGGCTTAGACCCAGGCGATATTCCATCATTGAAAGACCCAAGTCTATTGGCTTCTCTAGGAGAGATCCCCTGTGATGCTCGAGGTGAGTTGATGGATTTTTGGTTGATAGAGTCATATGGCGAAGCATTGGCGCTTCTAAGATGTGAGCTGCGTCGTTGTGCTTTTGGAGGTTGAGGCGTAGAATCTTGGTTTGTACTGGTTGGAGTGAATGGACTGGTACCAGAATTAGAAAGTTGACGTCTTGCAGATTGAGCAGAATCGGGGCGTTGGATAGGGATATCCTCGACTGTTGGAACCATTTGTGGGAGATCCGTATTATCATTCAACAAGCCGGGGATTTGGTTCAATACAAGATCCAATTGCAGTAAAGCATCGCCAACTTCATCAAACCCCTTGCTTGATATCTTGAGTATCCATCGGTAGTTGAAGATCTGGTCTCTATAGAAATTGCTCTCTTCTTTTGTTGCTGAAGACACAAAGAGTATCCCAGCAAATGTTCCTATGAGAGTGAAGTTTGAAGAAGAAGACGAGTGCCAGAATGAGTGGATGTGTTCGGGCTTCAAGTCTTTGACGAACTCGATGGCAGCAAGTAACCTTGTTTTAGCTGCTTGTCTACAAACACCTTGGAGATCTTTAGGAGGTTCTTGGCCTTCTAAAACCTGGTGATAAATAGCAGTAATTATTTTCCTGTGTAAGGTTAATTCTGTTGCAAAATATGCCAATTGTAGAGATCCATTAGAGCAAAGCTTTCTTGGCTGCACAGAACTCATATGCAACTCAACCGGTAAAGTGTGATACCAATTCCTTAGTCTCAATTGTATTGGCTTGGCTAAATTCAATATCTCCGTAAGGTTACTTTTTAATTCCACCATGGCTCTCATTGAATAAAAGCTATTGAGAATATCAGACAAGATCTTAGACAAATCAATTATTGACATAAAAATTCGTTTGCCGTTATCATTATCAGAGGACCCTTCTTTCAAATCCCCATCTCCGTGTTTCTCGGGAAAGTCTTCCTCTTGTAACGGAGTAACAATCCAGTTTAATGCATGTATATGAGACGGCCTTGAGTTCTTTAATGCAAGCCATTTATCTTCAACATAAACCGCCCACGCCAACCTCTTTCTTAGTCCTCTTTCCCACTTGGGCAATTTCCAATCGGTGCAATCGAGTCCGAGTCCCAACTCTTCAGCTAGAGATACCACTTGGGAACATAATACCCAGTCACTATAGCCAAGATCATCTGTCCCACTTTGTTGCTGGTTGGCAGAAGGATTGTTTTCCTGGTTATTCTTAGATGCTCTTACAATGTGCTTACACTGAAGTAGAAGTAGACCTGCTTGAACAGCACTAAGTTTAGGTCGCTTCAAGATCTCTAACAAGTAGTTGTTCAATCCAATCCTCAAGATCATCTCGACGTTGGGCTTAGGGAATCTGTTCAAGGAAGGATCATAATCCCACCACTGTATGGCTAAAACATAGACTGCGGCCAATACTGGAGCACTGAATTCTCTATGGGTTCTACTATACTTTTCCAAAAACACCTTTTTGTGCAAGATAGGGTATGAAGGATGCACGATTCGAAAGTATAGATCGATGAGGATTTGGCCATGAGGAGCCACAAGCTTTTCGATGGCATCTACATCATTTGACATCGATTGATACAGCTGGGGCAGTTGGTCGTCTTTCAATACAAACAGAGCGTTTTCACTCACTTTCCTTAGAGAAATGCTGTTGCTCAAATTGATTTGTTCTATACTTCCCGGACTGGGGGCCGAGATCCCACGCTGTTTGTGAGACTCTATGGTGGTATTAATAAGGTTGAAATCATAGATGAATGAACTTGGACCCACATAGAAACTGGACCGGGGAAACTGTAGAGAAAGGGTTTTCTTGAGTAGCGAGTTGTTCATTGAGGAATAGTCTTGCACCGGCGCAATATCACGTATTGGTACATTGGGAATTGAAGAAGCTCCAATCCCCGAGGAAGCTCCAACCAGAACTGGGGCTTCTGTTCTAGACCGTTTAAAGTCCTCGTGCTGATCGACAGGCTTCCTCTTCACTGCTTGTCCAACGTAAGTGCACTCTAAAGAACGTGCTTCACATTGAACACAATTGTTTGTTCCTGGAACAAGTACACACTTTGTCTTTCTTCTTCGGCAATGGTCGCATGGTCTTGGAGGCTTGGAAGCCTTGGCGCTTTTGGGAGAGTTTGGCAGCGATCTGGAGACTCCAGAAACAGAAGAATTGGCCGCTACGGGACCGGGTTGTTTAAGGTTTTTGAACGCAGTTCCCGTTGTTCTGCCACCACTGTTTGAGTTGAGGGCGGTGGTTTCAGGACCCCGATTATCGCTTGGGCCAGCAAGCTCGTCGGGCCTACCGTCTATGGCAGGAGAAACATTGTTCTGGTACTGGATGCTCTGGACGATATTATTGGACGGTGTAGCACCTTCTATGTGGGTAGGTAAGTCCATATCATAAAGTAGCTGTCCATTCTGTTCCATTAGAAAAGAATGGGCCCAGTTTGTGTCAATAAAGTTCTCGTCGAACTTATCCAACTCGTGAGCCTGTGCCTGTCGGTCGTACTCCGGGTCTGGGTTGTCTTGGCCGTTCATGTTGGAGCTGTGGTGTGAGATTAGATGATTTAAGATGGTTCGCACAGATGAAGTGCGAGCTGGTGCGGAGGCTGCAGGGTGGTGCGGAAGGGCCGAAGGAGGGGGCAGTGAGAGGGTCCTAGTGATGAAACGGTGGGCACAGCGGTGGGTGGTACTGTAGACAGAGTGGTGGGCGTACTGTAGGTAGAGTGGTGGGCGTACTGTAGGTAGAGGCGGTAGGACAGAGTGATAGTGGTATCCGGAGCTTGGCATTGGTAGTAGAGAATAGCACGAATGGTGAGATTGACAGAAAACTGAACTTATTCGGTGCATTTTAAAAATGGTAGACATGCAAATATGGTTGTCAGAAAATAATGGTCTAAATTACGTTGTTTTCGTTACGGGTGGTTCACTCAAGTGATGTATAGTAGTTTGAATCCACCACCAGCCCTTCTGGCTGCGGTTATAAATTGTTACTGGTGGTGTTGAGTAGTGGCTTATTAAAAGTAGTGTGCGCTAAAAGCACCGAGAAGAATACGACAGTGAAATTGATTCTGAAGTTTATGTTCACCTATTCCTTATGGGAATTTACTTGAAGAGCCAAGCGTGTATGGTCCGTCCTCTCCGTTGCTTATGCACGCATATACCTCTGCACCACCCTTCTCTCAATAGCTCTATCTCTTCTTGTCCCCCACAATCGCGAATTTTCAACATGCCTATTAAGATCTTAAGAACTGTCAAGCAGGTCAGACAGTGGCGTCTCGACGCCGTGGCCAACCGCCGTACCGTGGGATTCGTTCCGACCATGGGTGCGTTACACGAGGGCCATTGCTCGCTCATCAGCCAATCGCTCAAAGATAACGACCAGTCCATCGTATCGATCTTTGTCAACCCATCTCAGTTCGCTCCCCATGAAGACCTCGACGCCTATCCCCGTACCGTCGACTCAGACATGAAGATCCTCGAGAACTTCCCGGGGAAAAAGGTCGACGCTGTTTTCATTCCCAAAGTTTCGGAGATTTACCCTTCTGGCATCACCACCAAGATCGATGAACAAAGAGGTACGTTTGTGTTTGTTAAGGGAAGCTCCGAACAACTAGAGGGCAAGCAAAGACCCCAGTTTTTCCGTGGGGTTGCGACCGTGGTGACAAAGCTTTTGAACGTGGTGAACCCCACCCGTGTATACTTTGGCCAAAAAGATGCCCAGCAGTGTGTGGTGGTGAAGAACTTGGTGAAGGATTTGTTGATAGACACGGAGGTCAAGGTTTTGGCTACACAGAGAGAAGCCAACGGACTAGCGTTGTCGTCGAGGAATGCTTATCTTTCGAAAGAGACCAGAGAAAAAAGTAGTATAATATACCGGTCTTTAATCAAGGGCGAAGATTACTATAATGCTAGAAAGGCTGAAGGGCAAGTCTCTGCCAAGGAGATATTAGATGTGATTAGACAGACATTGGACGAGTCAGGCTACGAAATCGAGTATATAGCATTGAGTGATCCAGATTCTTTAGAGGACCTAGAGCATGTTGTGCCAGGCAAGGGAGGAATTATTTCAACAGCCGTACGGGTTCCCAAGGAAGGAAGCTTAGAGACTGCTAGGCTTATAGATAATGTCGTTCTCCAGTAGACGGAGGGCAAATAAAAGTACCCATGATATGCGTGTATTATCGTAATCGTAATTGTCTATTTATTCTCTGCACTTTGAAGTATATATTACTGACGAGTGTATTTGTCATGTTGATCCACTGTTTCATCCCCTTCTCCTATATTCCTCTTCTCCTATATTCCCCTTCTCCTTTTGAACTTAGCTGTCCTGACAACCTCCTTCTCTTGAACCTCCTCTTCCTTCACCTGGATCCTCTGCCTGTCCTGCTCCAAACTATCTGCAAAAAACTGCTTGTCTATTATCTCAAACCCGAGATCAAAGTCAAGATACTTTCTCCGATCATGGTCTGAAATGCCGTAGAAAATGTACCCATACTCCAAGAGCCAAAGAGGATCAACTGCTGTCACACAGCTCATATATTCCTTTGAAGTCATGATCAATTCGTGATATATTACGAACGCAGGAGGCACATTTGTGGAGTTATTGAGCGACGACGTAGGGTGTAGATACATTTTCATGAACCGATGCCTCAAGTTCAAGTATTCGATTTGGTTCTGGTTCATGAGGTTGAGCTTAGATAACTTGGCAGCTTGATGGAAGAAACAAGCACATAAACACTGCTTGATAGATTCGTCGTTTGAGCTCTTGATGATAGGAAGTTTTAGTTTTTTCATAATAAGCACCAACTGGTTTCTGATATCTCTAGCTCGCATTAGAGATTTGTTATTTAAGAAGTTCTTGGTACTCCAGATATTCAATTTACCCATATTCATTCCTGGTTTCCGGAGTTGCAACTCCCACTGCTGGTAGACATTCAAGAGCGTCAAGTGGTCTGATTCAGACACAGTGAACTTCTCTCTTGCAAGGTCCGCTTCATTAGCTCGCTCTTTTGGTCTATGGAAGATGTTGGGGACAGACAACATAGAAACTATCAGTAGCACCTCTAGAGAACATTTGAATTGAGGAGAGCTAGATAGGATAATAAGCTTGGATAAGGATGCATCCATAGGGAAATCGGCCATCTTTTCTCCAAGAGTTGTAAGGTTCCCCAAGTTATCGAGTGCCCCAATGCTCCATAGGTCATACGATGAACATGCTAGTATATCTTCTGGAGGTGGACTCATGAAGGGGAACGAAGAGATATCAGCTATTTTCAATGTCTTTAGAAGCAACATGATATTGTTCAAGTTGGTTCTTTGGATTTCTGGGATAGGCATTAAGTTTAGATCTTCAGCCAATTCTTTTTCGGAGTAAAGCCTATATGCTTTACCTGGGCCTGTTCTACCAGCTCTACCACTTCTCTGATTAGCATTGGCCTGGGATATAGGAACCATCTGTAATGTATCCATCCCTAACTTGGGGTTGTATATCTTTAGCTTGATCAATCCACAATCTATCACATACTTGACTCCATCCACTGTCAAAGATGTTTCTGCGATGTTCGTAGCCACCACTACCTTTCTTCGGAGCTTATTCGTTTTATTGAAGATTTTCTTTTGGAGATCTGCTGGAAGGGTGGAATAGATAGGAAATATATCAAGTGGTGGTATACCTTCTAGCTCATCAACTTTTTGTTGTATTAACTCACAAGTGGTTTCAATATCTTCCTGACCAGTCATGAAAACAAGAATATCACCGTCACTTTCTCTTTGTTCGTTCAAATTCTCTAGATGAATAGAAATCACTTGTTTCACGGTGGAGTCCACGTAATCATTGGATGATCTATTGTATAAAAGATCCACAGGGAATGTTCTTCCGGGGATTTTAAACTGCGGAGCATTGCCGAAGAACAGAGTGAACAAATCTGCATTCATCGTAGCAGATGTGACTATCAACTTCAAGTCCTTTCTCTTCATCACTAACATCCGTAGAAGACCCAATAGGATATCCGTACTCAACGATCTTTCGTGAGCTTCATCCATGATTATGCAAGAGTAGTTATCAAGATTAGGATCAGTCAACAACTCTCTCAACAAGATCCCATCAGTTAAGTACTTTATGACTGTTTTTTCTTTAGATGTTTTGTCTTCAAATCTAATAGAGTATCCCACTTCATCACCTAGCTTACACCCTACTTCTTCACTGACTCTTTTGGCCACAGACATGGCCGCAACTCTTCTAGGCTGCGTACAGCCTATAATTTTTCTTTCGGAGTTCTTTTCAAGCGATCTGCCAAACCCTTCTTCGTATAAGTATTGGGCCAATTGGGTGGTTTTACCGGATCCTGTTTCCCCAATGATAATCACTACCTGATTGTCGGAGATGATATTGATGAGTTCTGAGCGGACAGTGTAAACTGGGAGAGACTTTCTTTGGATATCGATTTGGGTTGAGGTGAATGCTGTGTCCTGAGAATGTTCTTCTTTTTCAACCTTTTCTTCTTGTTCAATCCCCAAAACATTTCCCAAATTCGATCCAGATAATCCAGAACGTTCCTTTGCCTGCTTCGCCCGTTCCTTTTTAGATCTTCTTTCGTTGACCACGAAACTACCCTGTTTAGCCATGATAGCTAGATGGGAGTTGGGGTTCTTCACAGGACTAAACGTGGTGGCGATACCTTTATGAAATGACTTCTGGCCTTGATTGAGCTCAATAGTGAGATAGTCTTTGGAGTTGTCGAGGAACGGCGGGACAAAGAAATGTGAATTGAGTGGTAAGTTAGAAATATCACTTGTTGAGGATTCGTGGTCCATATCAACATAGTTTCCGTTTTCATCAAACCTGCCTCCCGATTCATTATTCCGTTTACGTGCTGCGGGCCTGAACTTTTGTCTAGGTGTCTCCTCCACTGGAACCGGTGCATCATACTCGTCCCCCATATACCATTCTCTATCGTTTTCCTGGAACCCTTCGTCACTTTGTCTTTCAGTGTCAAGAAAGGCGCCAACATCCATTGATCTTTCTGTCTGTTCCTCCTGCGCCAACTGCTCGAGAGATGGGCCCAGCCGGTTGCTCATATTTGAAGCCACAAGGGCATTTTTAGCAGCCATTTCCATAGCGGTATCTGAGTTCTCTTTATGTGGATTCAGACGGACGGCAATTTCGCTGTTCGGTTTGGGATCAGAAGACGGTTGTGTCTCTCCTGCCAGCTTAAACTTTAAGGCGTCTTCTTTTTTAATTTTCTTGAACTTGAATGTCTTTGTAGGCTTGATATCTAGTTCATCTTCTAGGGCAAAAACTTTTTGTTTCTTAGCTTTCAAGGGCTTAACATCCTCTTCATCATCAAAGCTAAATGCTGCAACCTTCAGTTTCGGTTTAGGGATTTTTTCTGATTTTACAGCATGAGCTATAGGCTCAGTCGATTGTACCTGCGACAGACTAAGCACAGCGTGGGTGTAGTTGATGAGCTCCAAGCTTTGGAACCCTAGAACCTTACAATAAGACTCAAATGCCGCCAAGTCTTTGTTGTTCTCCACAAACCTGCTCAATGAAGCCACGAAATTATCGCTGATCGGTTTATTCAACCCATCAGTTAGTTTCTTCTTGAGTGAGTCCATGGATAAATTCGCGATGCGAGTCGATTAAGATCAATATGGAGAGATATAGCCATGTATTCAGGAGGTTTAGACTCTCGCCAAACCCGACCTCTCCTCGAGAAGTCAGGTTCATATACGATAGTTTTAGTAGACTCGGTATAGTCGAGTCGTTCAAAATCCAACCTGATCCTAAACGTTTGGCCAACTACGGCAATGAGCTTTCTATACTACTAAATATCAGTGGAGCATCTAAAGTGAACCCTTTTGAGCCTTATAATCCTCAATTGTCGCTAGAGGAGTTGATAGAAACCAAGAAAAAGACAGTAGACTTCTTGGACAGAATAGTGGCTCTTCCGAGATACCAGTACATACATAACGACACAGAGTACATGGAAGACACAACTAAAGTGGATTTCAAGTATGTGCTAACGGGCCAAGCGCTTCGATTCCAGGGCCAGTTTGCTGTCAGTCCCAGTAAGATTCTGCAGCCGTTTTGTCTCATTGATATGGACGACAAGGTCAGTATCATGAAGATTCAGACCGGGATGAAGCATAACTTCGAGAAGTTCACTAAGTTGTACAAAATTCCCAAGAAGTAGCAAGTGAAGAGGCGGGTAGAACGATCCAAATTATGAGACACAAAATACAACTAATATACAATTCTAGGTACTTACTTTAAGAGTTTATCTGCTAGTTCCTGATCTTTTTGTAGGACTTCATTCACGTAATTCAATCCCTTTTGTTGCTTCAATAGCAACTTGGAGATCTTGATTATTGATTCTTCATTGTTGTTGAATTCCAATTCAATACCATTTTTATCAGTCAAGTTCTTATCGGTCAAATTATCATTCATCAAGCTAACCGAATTATTGAATTGATGATTCAAATGTTCAGACTTCTCCTTTAAGATAGTCAATCTTGCAAACAAATCGTTCAACTTGCTCAACGAGTTATTTGGATCATCTAATTTAGAATTCAAAATCTCAAAATGTTTAGAGATCTCTTCTTCTTCAGGTAGTAATGGGTAGCCTTTCAATTTAAGAATAGCCAAGATAGTAGCCAACCGTAACAATCTTCTAGATAACTTTACATGCTTGGATTTAGAGTTTTTAATTCTGACACTGTTTTCCAAATCATGCTTTGATGACAATTTACCTTGATTATCGTTTATGACATTTAAAAGATATCGAGACTTCTTGACGTGATCAATTTGAGTTTCGACCCTATTACTCACATCACTGAAGGAGGTTATTTTCAAAGGATAATACTGATTGGATGGTCTTTCTGACATAGCTTTATTCCAGTCATCAGGAGATTCGTTGGAAGGTCTAGGTTGATTGAGAAGGATCTGAAGGTCATTCTCATTTGGTTTATTATAAACATGAGTTTTCAATTTGCAATTGTTGGAGTTTGGGTCCCATTGATCTTTGATTTTGATGAGCTGGTCATTAATGGATGGAGTGTAAACGGTCTTGTCTTTATTAAAAAGAAGATTTGAACTTAATGCTTGAGTGTTTTGGTTATTGGCGTTAGATGCACCAAAAGCAGAACCCCCCAAGTTCTGTCCTGGTTGGGATTGCTGGTTATTTGAGCTTCCGAAAAGTGTGCTTTGGCCTTGTTGACCTGAGTTTCCAAATTGGTTCTGGTTTTGTTGTGTGTTACCAAAAAGACCACCCGAGGTGTTGGTGCTGGTGTTGTTGTTACCAAAAAGGCCACCACCCGTATTACTGGAGGCATTGTTGGCATTATTGGCGCCAAAAAGACCACCCGAAGTATTAGAGTTGGTATTGGCATTAGAATTTCCACCAAAGAGCCCACCAGAAGTACCAGTGTTGCTAGCGGAGTTATTTCCAAAAAGACCCCCAGGAGTGCTAGTGTTATTAGCAGTATTTCCAAAGAGTCCACCAGAAGTACCGGTGTTACTAGTGGAGTTATTTCCAAAAAGACCACCAGAATTATTGGTATTAGCATTAGTAGCGTTATTAGCATTGTTGCCGAAAAGGCCACCAGAGTTTGTGTTATTAGTGCCGAAGGCACCGCCGGACGTGGAACTGTTCCCTGTGTTTCCAAAGAGGCCACCCGAGTTCCCTGGAGGAGCACCAGCACCCGTCGAGGCGCCAGACCCAAAAAGACCTGGTTTAGCGCCAGTCGAAGGGTTGTTGCCGGCACCAAACAAATTGCCGGAAGATGCAGATTTCGTAGGAAACATTCCTGAGCCACTTGATGCCGTATTTGACCCGCCAAACAAGCTGTTACTGTTCCCAAACGAATTTGTATTTTGATTTGGATTAGTTGTGTTTTGATTCTGATTCGAGCTGCCGAACATGCCCGTGTTTGTGTTCAATGAGCTTGGCTGGGAATTTCCAAAGATGCCCGAGCTCCCACCGAAGCGCTTTGCCCCTGATTGGTCCTGCTGTTGCAGTTGAGTGGATCCAAACATGCAGTATTGATGAGTTGGGCGAGAAAATATTCGCGGTGATGAGAAAGAGGGAGTGGTGAGCGAGAAGAATCAGAGAGCGAGAAGAATCAGAGAGCGAGAAGAATGAGAGAGCATCGGTGTTGACTAGGAGCGTGGCGTGTTCAGTGGGAAAGGATGCGAAGCGAAGGAAGAGTTGATGAAGAGCTCTAAGTGAATTGAGGAGAGAATTGGAGAGTAATTAGATAGGATTGTAGATTGAACCTAGCGAGACTAGCCGTGACTATTAGCTGACGGTACAGCGGTAGCCCAGAGCTGAATGTGCAGCCAGAGCTGCGGCCACTGTACAAATTGGCGCTGAGTTTCCTGTGCCTTTGCCTCAGGGTAAGCCCGTAGTTCAGAGACTTGTGTCATAGTATAGGCTTCAGTTGTAGCTTGGACTCCCAAGGGATTGACCACCAGAGAATTGCTTATCAGTGACTATAGTGCTACTAGCTGTTTACTGATTGTACTATTGCCATCTATGTATTATCTACATGCTAATTACTCTCCTTCTGTTTCAAGAATTCCTTTGAAACCTTCTTATCCTTCAGGAGTCCTGTGAAAATTGGATCCTCATTCAAGTGAATCTGCTGCTTCACTCCTGGAATGTGCTTCTCTAACTTCAAGTTGGCCAAAACACATTTGTTAAAGATCTTTTCACTGCTTCTGCAGCTACCTAAGCTGTGATTATTTTGCTCTAAGCATTCATAATGTAATTTGAACTCATCAAAACAGTACTTGTTCAAGTCATTCAAAACACTCACAGCACATCTGGTGACTCTTCTTCCTTCTTTTAAGCATTCGACTGATCCCCCGTTATTTTCATTTTTACACAATAAGAAATCATCATTGTAAGGTTTACATTTGGCGCCGATGAAGTAAGATGCAGAGAGAAGCGGAGCGGACGTGGCACCTACTTCGTCAACCTCTGGAACATCCCCAGGAAGCGGGTTTTTGTCGACGTTTTCCCACTGGTGCTTGCCTATAAAGAATTCTCCTAGCATGGTTTGAATTTGTCGATTTATTACTGGTCAAGTTTTTCGCGCGGGAAGAGAGATGGATTGAGTGAGAGATGGAGGAAGCACAGGTGCGAGGCGAGGTGGAGCGAGGGGTGGGTGAGCGAGAGAGCGGCGGAACGTGAAGGCGCCATGGGATGAGTAGGTGGAAGAGTAGGCGTTCATGGTGGTACGGACAGAAATCATTACGGTCGTGGAATTAGTGATTACCTAGTAGAGCCTATGTGTGTTCACCAGAAATGTGAAGTAGTCTGTATTGCAGCTATATCATTACAGCATTAGGCATCAGTTTATGATTACAGCATTAGGAATCAGTTTATAGTTACAGCATGTAATGGGAACGTCATCGACCAGTTCCATCTCTGTAAGAACAAGTCTGGTATTACACGTATGGAACCTTGGTACTGAGATATCAATGGTGAGCCTTATGAGCCTTATGAGCGATATTGAGCCTTCATTGGTATTGAGATATCAATGGTGAGCCTTATGAGCCTTCATTGGTGTTGAGCCGTATCAATGGTGTTGAGCCTATAAATGTCACTGAGCCTTCAATGGTATGAATCACAGCACCACAGCTATCAAGACGTTGCGATCCTAGAAAGCTGCATCTGACAAGGTTATTGCTTGACCAATTTCCAAGGCAGACTCCTGTGATCCGGACCATCTTCGTCACGATCCCGATAATCCGCTGTAGAAACCAACCGTTCTTCCAATAGCCACTCTAATTCAATCCCTGCTCTTCTAGCACTTTCCGAACCTTGAACACCTCGAACTTATCGTCACCCGTCAAATTCAAGCCAGACAAAAAGGACTGGAACTCAAACAAAACACTCTGGAACTTCTTCACGTTCACTAGCGCGTGGTCGGCCACTGCCACCAAGCTTTGCACGTTCAACACCAAGTTGATCACATTCTTTGATAACAAAACGGCGTCTGATCCGGTTATTCCAGCATTGACTTGCATCACGTTGTGCAAATTGCTTATTAGCTTATTGGCAAGAAGCACGGCGTTGATTCGGAACTTGACTGCATTGATGTCGGATTGGAATTGTAGCACATTCTTGAACAGATCATTGATGGTCGTGAACTTTGTGATGAGCGCTTGTAGCTTTATACTGAAACTGTTAAGGTCGTAGCCAATGGAATTGATCAAGTCTGACGACCCATCAAAGCTTAACCCGAGCTTGATGAACTGGTCGAAGTTTGAATTGATGAGGTCGATTAGTTCTTGATTTAATTGATGGTTTAATGAGCTGAGGTCTTTGATGAGCGTATCAAGTGGAGTGAACCGGTAGTGTTCATTTAAAAGGGAATCTGGGTCTAATTCGAGGGCGAGGATTTCCCTTATGTCTTTGTTGGAGTATTCTAGAAGATCTAAGTCGAGCGACATCTGGTTGATTGAGACTGAGTGAGACTGAGAGTCGGAAGACCGAGCGAGAACGAGTGAGATTGAGATTTGAGATTCAGAAATCTCAATCGGAGAAGGAAAGCTGGACGGGGAATTTTGGATAGATAGAGTTGATGCTGGGAAACATGATATAGCAGTACAAGCCAGCAATTGGAACTGAGAAAGCTAGAGTGCATAATTGAGTTAGAGTAAGTAATTGAGGAAGTGAGTACAAATTGAGAGCTGGAAGTAAAACCATGGAAGTAGAAAGTAGAATCGACGAGCTAGACTTTGAAACAAGGAAGCTAGAAAGTAGAACCGGGGAGCTGGACTGTATAATCAAAGAAGTGATTATAGAATCGATGATCTAGACTGTAGAATCGAATAGCTAGACTGTAAAATCGAAGAGCTAGACTGTAAAATCAAGGAAGCTAGAAAGTAGAATCCAGGAGCTAGACTGTAAACCAAGGAAGTAGATTATAGAATCGAGTAGCTAGACTGTAGAATCGAGCAACCAGGCTGTAAGATCAAGGAAGTTGAAAGTAGAATACAGGAGCTCGACTGTAAAATCAAGGAAGTAGATTATAGAATCGACGAGCTAGACTGTACTGTAAAATCAAGGAAGCTAGAAAGTAGAATCCAGGAGCTAGACTGTAAACCAAGGAAGTAGATTATAGAATCGAGTAGCTAGACTGTAGAATCGAAGAGCTAGACTGTAAAATCGAAGAGCTAGACTGTAGAATCGAGCAACCAGGCTGTAAGATCAAGGAAGTTGAAAGTAGAATCGACGAGCTCGACTTTAAAACCAAGGAAGTAGATTATAGAATCGACGAGCTAGAAAGTAGAACCGACGTGGTGAAGTGAAGATCGACAAAGCTAACCAGCAGAATAAGAAATAACACTATCCAGGAGCCGAATTTAAAATCGGCTGGTGGAATGAATGTATTAGACAAACCAAGGAACCAGCACAATCGGAAAGTAGCCAAATCAATCAGAAAATCAAGAAATCAACAGCTTTGGTGGAAACTGCAAATACAGCAATTGAAGCCACCATGAGCGAATCAACACGCTCCCACCAGCTGGCCACTGAAAACTGGAGAGAATCACTGCTTGAATGGCATGCCAGACCGCCACCAGTCCTGCAAAACTGTCAACTCAACAGTCGTTCACGTGACACATCTCGGACCGCCACCTGCAGCCGTCTCGTTCCGTCACATCCAAAACAGACAAATTCCTTCCATAAGTGGAAATGGACACGAATCACGCCAATCGCGTCTACCAGCCTCAACCCAACTGCCACTAAGCGTACATTCCAACCATCAGACATGCTGTGTCACGTTTCGAGGTACGCCTATGGGCTCCCGCATTGACACCTGGTACCTCAGCCGTTATATTCGTTTAGGGGCGGATCACAATCATCTCACCTCACCACGATATGCATGCACTGTCACAACAATTTGCTTCTCATCTATCGCAAGCTATTTACTATTCAGCCGGTTAATCTATACATCATCCAAGGGCCCTAACAATAACACCACCAACAATACCACGCTTACGCGGATCAAACCAGTTAGACGAGACCCTTGGGATCGCCGGGATGCTGCACGATGGGGTGATAGCGAGTTGCATGGATTTCCATTGAATGGTTTAGCTACATGCTTTTTTCTCAATTGAGTAATGTCCATTGGGGTCGACAATGCCTAACAATGTCAAGCGATGCGCACATGCGACGTAAGCACCAATTCTCATTAGGCAGCCCTGGCATGGCTATTGTTGGTGAGAATGGCTCAAATCAGAATAAATGCTGTGAATGGTGGAGGACATTTACGTGGCAAGATTCGCCTATTTAGGGACACCTGCGTATTTACACCAATGCTAAAGAATTTCTTAGTCGACAGGTTACTGTTTGTGTGGGCGCTTATATCTGTATCGGGAAAAATAGATAATATTTCAGTTACCTGGGTTACACTCCCGGACCACTTGTAACAAGCCGCAGATTGGCAACTTAATCTCTAGCGTGAGGCGGATAGCTTACTCTTTTGTGCATATTTACAATCCATCTCGAATGGCTTGGCCTGTCACTGACCCCCACCAGGCCAACATTTGTTTGATGGCCTCAACAATTCAAGCCCTCTCAACATTCCACCGTACAATAAACCCGACGCCGGGTGTAATTAATCATAAGGCCTGAAACAAATCCGGTTCAGCTGAATTTGCTCGGCCGTGGTGCTACTTCCTTTTGTTGGTGCCCCCACTCAGAATGTAACGATGTAATCACATTAAGAGAATTTATTCCTCCACTCGAGCCCCTATGGCCCAATGCAATCCAGCCATTTAACCGCTAACGCCATATGCATATCGGTCGACTCCTAACCAGCGACAAAAAAACTTCGCACTCGGAAACAGGGCAAAATTCCCCTAAATGTTCCAAGCCCCTTCCTTAGTTAATTGCCTATTTAAGTAATGTCCATCGATAGTATGGCAATAATTACCGGAAGCTAACCAGATGTTCGACGATTGTTGCTGGGGAAATAAGATTAAAATTATAGACAGTGATGATGCTTTGCATTGTTTGCCCTGAAGCAATTAGGGATCGTCCATTTGCTACGATTAATTTCATTCGATCAATTTAACTTTTGTGAAGAGATTGAGTTTGAATCTTTCAGATCAATTGTTAATTAATCGTAATCGATTTTAATCAGGGTATGATTATAACCAAAGACTAAAAGTCACGGGATTTAACCACAAAAGAGCTTCCAGGCTAGAATAGCCGTTGGACAATGGCGATTGTACCCTAAGGATTTTGGTATCACCAGGTCTGGCTATTTTGTTTACCACGTAAATGTTACAGTTACTTGTCGGGAGATATGCGCGTCGTGTATACTAGCCCATATAAAAATGGAATTAAAAATTGAAAAATTCCGAAAATGATAACAAAAAAATTACTCCGTCAAGAATGAAATTTACTTCAGGTCCTGTTAAGGTACCGCCGGTAGGTGCAGATGAGATGGAAACAAGTTATTTGGTTAACTCTACGTAGATCCTCAACCATGGATAATTACAACTTGTAAGTCGGGTTACGTCAGCCGGGCCATGGTCTCGGGTTTAGCCCGGATCAACCTTCATATCAAAACTTTAACAAATAGTGTTAAAATCTGATAAATTAAAGACGTCCAATCTAATCAAAACGAATATTTTTTATGCATTTTCAGGAGGTTAGCCAGAATGAGATCCCATTATATCCGTACCTTACATGAGGAAGGATACTTTGGGCAAAAATCCGCACCCTCCTATGTAGCGCGTGGGAGGCAGTGGCCGTGGCCCGTGACAAGTACTGTTGGTATATAATATGATGACGTTATAATAATATTATCGATATAAGCGCATAGTCAATGAGTAAAAAATATCGGATATAAATGAAGAAGCTTTAGTAAGCCGTGGGAGTTAGGAATTAAGTATTGGCTGTCCCGGAACCATAAATGGGTTATTCAGATTTAACCGGAGGCCGATAGGTCGGTTCAGGGATTAATTGTTTTTTTCATTAAATTGGGGGATTTAATTACTTGAGCCCGATTTTCTTTTTCCCAACTGCGCAATTTTACATATTTTTGTTTCCTATTTTTTTTGTCATTTTAAATGTATTTTCTTTTAAGAATTTGACCACCAATTCCCAAATAGGCCAATTTAATTTTATTTAATTATAAGACATTAACAAAAACTATCAACCATTTCCTTTAATGATTCCACACTTATTTAAATAACTGCAAATCTCCTTAATCGATTTTGATATTAAAGTAAAAAAATCATCTAGGTTTTTTATCTTTTGCTAGCCGTTTCTACCAACCTTTTCTTAACACATCTCGCCCCTTTAAGGTATTCTACCCACTATCATAAGGTGCGAAATTTAATCAAAGCCTTTAACCAGAGTCCCGCATCTTCTATGTCTACTGCTGTCTATTACCCAGAGGAAAGACACAGTTTACCTTCATTGTCTTCGATCATGAACAACCAACAATCCACCCAAGCCCAAGCCCAGGCTCAATCTCAGGTTCAAGCCCAAGCCCAGTTATCAGGCAGCTTATCCGCCAACTTAGGCCCAGGCCAACTTCCAACGGGCCAAATCCAGCACGGATCGGTCTCGGACGACCTCTTTAGTAGCAGTGGAAGCCAGCCTTCCACCGCCAACTCAACGCCGGCCAGCTCGTTCTCAGGCCAGTCCCTGGGCAACTACTACGGCGAAACCAAGTGCACTTGCAAACTGAACGCTAATAGAATCCCTAGACCCAGAAATGCCTTCATCCTTTTCAGACAAAAGTATCACCAGGCCGTTTTGGACGAAGGAAGCGTCATCAGAACCAACCCGGAAGTGTCCAGAGAATTGGGCCGCCGTTGGAGAGCTCTTTCAAACGAGGACAGAGAACACTGGAATAAACTTGCAGAGGAAGAGAAAACCAACCACGCCAAAAAGTACCCCGGCTACCGCTACACCCCTAGAAGAAACGGGAAGGGCAAATACTGTGACTTCTGCAAGCAAAAGAACCTTCGCCAGCAGCAAATCCAATTACACAACCACCAGTTGATTCAAATGCAACAAGACCAGTACACCAGCTACTTGTTACAACAACAACAGGCCGCACAAGCACAGGCTCAAGTGCAAGCCCAAGCACAGACCCAGATGTTGCAGCCCTCAACCAGCCAAAACCAGTCGTCGGCCGTTGCAGCAGCCCCAAGTTATAACCAACAGTACCAACAGCTGCAACAGTCTCAATATAACAACATGGTTTACCTACCACAAAACCCCATTCAAACCAACTTCCAATTCCAATACGGTAACGAGTTCATGACCCAGAGTCAAGAGAAGTTAAGTCCATTATCGCAAGTGCCGTTACCTTATGAACATCATTACCACCATTCGGCACAACAGAATCTGCAGGGCCAGATTCTGCTGCAAC
Organism: Yamadazyma paraphyllophila; assembly: GCA_030563605.1. Classification (NCBI taxonomy): domain Eukaryota; kingdom Fungi; phylum Ascomycota; class Pichiomycetes; order Serinales; family Debaryomycetaceae; genus Yamadazyma; species Yamadazyma paraphyllophila. The sequence continues at coordinate 172,149 of JAJMJO010000008.1, forward strand.
CACAATTTGCAATTGGCTATGAGCAGCCACGGTTCAATTCTTTACCTACGCCCGTCAATGCTAATAACTATGGGTTTGATTATCAGAGTTAGATGTATATTATAATGATTAATGTATCGATAGAGCAGTAGCGAGATGTAGTGCGAGCATTCGGCCGTGCCAGCCTGCATCAGGAGCAGGACCCGCCAGTGGCAGGACCCGCCAGTGGCAGCACCAGCGGCAGCACCCGCAGCACCAGCCCTGCCTGCCCACGGGCCCGTATACCCCATCGTCAATGCACCAGTGCTTCGATTATGGGTGCCACTACCGGATTCCAAATCGGTCCTAACCACCCCGGCAAAAATTGTCCTGACTCCCAAGCGCATCTTCCGGCCAATAACATCCTCCCGTTCCATGCGGGTCGTAGGAACCATGCAGTCGCACCGGTTTAAAGTGTTTTTTAACTCACAGGCCTGCGGCTAAACCTGTCAATTGTTTCATGGCTTCCATTGCTATCTGCACGCATGCCACACCCTTCTCACCGCCTAACTATCTTTCTTTTGTTGATATGTGCCCGAGCATACCCTTATTTCACTAAGGATTTATTTCACTCCAACCCTTCAACATTTCACCCCAACCAACCGGCTAATCATGAACGCATTTTGCCGAGGTGCTTTATCCACCTTGCTGGTTTATCAGCTGGGTTGAAATTCGGTGACCTTCGTCCTCCCTGGCCTCTGCGCTCCGGCGGTATGGCCCGAATGCTATCCGATTCTTACCCCGAATCTGATAAGTTGGGCCGTCTCGTATTAGGTAATGATATGCCCCCACCGGTCGATTATCGCATTCGTGACCGTCTCCTCATTTCACCTGCTTTTGTGAATGTTCCCCAGCCAGTTCAACCCCAAGCCTTTCCCATTCTAGTACCCTTCCGCTGTCTTTACCTTCATCTGTTGCTTGTTTCCCCGCCGCCATGTCCAGATCACTAGTAAACCTTAACTCTGCTGTAAACCGTACATTGTATGCTTTGATTGGTAATATTATGACATGCGAGTGAACAGATCTGCCATTGTATTAGTTCCGAGGGACGGCACCCACCATCTCCGTTCTCAAGGCCTCCCTATTTCGGGGTCCAGTCGCACTTCACATGAACACCTCCATCGCTTCACCATGTAGGCCTCCACCATCCCACCCTAACTCTATCCCAACTCTATTAGATCAAATCAAACTTGCGCTATCGACTTGAAACTTAACCTTATTCCGGTGTCACATACCCGCTCCCATTTAAACTTTGTCACGTACCCTGCCTGGATATTATCGATGTTAGATAGTCCATCTTTGACGTCACTGCTACCGCACGATCTTAAACCAAACCCTTAATATCACCGGTCTGGCGTATTTCCGCCTGATAACTGCCACCCGGTATCACCATATCGTTCTGGCCTGCCCATACTGTCTGGTCAATACAGCCCCACCGGCTATTCTGGACTAGAACCAATAACTTTCATTTAAACTTTATAGAAGGATGCAGCTTAGCCATGTATGAATTAGGCAATGGCAACAGCAACTGGCCCGGTTAGGAAACTCAGCGTTTAGCTGGCCATCTGACTTTCTGGCCCTACCGGCAAAGTTCCCGACGAGTGCTGGTGGAACCGCTGGCGAAACATGGATGTTGGCTGGAACATCGAGCCGTCCTCTACCGCTTGGAACGTGCCATTCGATAAGGTTCCGCAAGTGCACGATAAAGTTGGTGTATGTCAGTTTCACATACCATACAGGTGTGGTTGAAATTGGCGATGTGCTTTGTGTCGAAGTTAGTGGATTAGGAGGAGGGAGAGGAGGGAGAGGGAGAGGAGATAAGGGGAGATAAGGGGAGAGGAGGGAGAGAGAACGGAAGAGGGAGGGAGAGAGAAGGGAAGAGGGAAGTAGAAGTAGAAGTAGAGACAGAAAGAAAGACAGAAAGAAAGGCAGAAAGAAAGACAGAAGAGACAGAAAGAAAGACAGAAAAGAGAAAAGAAAGAAAGACAGAAAGAAAGACAAAAGAGACAGAAAAGAGAAAGGAAAGACAGAAAAGAGACGTGGAGACGTGGAAGCGTGGAGACGTAGAGACGAGAGACGTAGAGACGTAGAGACGAGAGACAACTAGAAGGACGTAGACAACGCCAGGCAGACTAGCGAGCACCATTAATCGTAGATGCCACACAGCAGGCCGGTACCTCCCCAACGCTACCATCACAGAACCTGAACATCCACAGAAAACCTAATTGACTCCGGCATCCATCTCAAATTACTCCATCCCCTACAGTTGCATTCACCTTCACACTGCCAGTATTCATACCATACGTTAACACCGACCACTTCTGTATTCATACCGTACATCACCATCTTAACCCCAACCCGTAAAGTATCCCAATACGAGTATCCCAATACGATCTGCTTTAGTCCTGCTACTTATTGACATCATGCAGTGCCCAGAAATGTCGGTGACATCAAGATGTACTGCTGGACGATGGATAGTCGGTTGTCCGGAGTTACGAGCTGAATGGTGACATTTATGATGTGCGTTGGGCTAACATGGTTAGGTGCTGGTGACGTAGCAGAGGCACGGCGGGCTTACAGAGAGGCCAGTGCAGACCCTCGACGCAGACCGAGATAAGCTGCAGATCTGGCTGAGCTGCAACTCGGCTGAGACGCAGACCATCCAGCTGAACTGGCCACTGCCTCTGCTGCTTTGCTACAGTGGCACCGACGGCTCTGACACCGACGGCTCTGACACCAATGCCTCGGATCTTATTCATGTCGCCCAGAGTCCAAAAGCTTCTGAAGCTTGGATGTGTCTCTTGGAGTTCTTTGGAGTTCTTGGTTCTACTTATCAATGGGCTCTTTGTCTCGTCTGTTCACTCTGTCGTTCCACTCTGTCGCTCCACTCTGTCGCTCCACTCTGTCGCTCCACTCTGCGGTGGGTCGCCGTCCTAAGACCCTGCTTACTCAGCTCCACTACTCAGCTCCACCTATCTCATGTAATCCTATATTCCCAATAAATACTATATATCTTCTCCAAACCCATCAATTGTAATTGCTTCACCAGGCTTAAACGCTGGAAGCCCCAAAAATGGACACCCATCACATCTAAACGCATCTCCCAACGCACACAGCCCGCATCCTCCGGTCTTACCTTTAATGGTGAAGTCGATCTCCAGCATATCGGTTTCTGCGAATTGCACTTTACTCTTCAATTTCTCTTCGATTCTGACTGCTTCTTCAGTAGCCAGCCGTACCATATTGTTAAGTAAATTGTTTTGTAATTTTTGTTGATCATTTAATTCCGATTCCTCTTGTTCTTTCAACCCACACGTGCAATCCTTACAAGCTTTTCTACGTTTTTTACCTGAGGTTTCACACTTCCGGGGTACTATCAAACTGTAATCGGATGCCGCTTGAACCAACTCTTCTTCATCAAGCTCCTCATCGTCGCTTGAATCACTGAAATATGTCAATTTGGTCACCTCTAATTTCCGTTTGTTATTTTCTTCCTCTTCATCTGAACTATTGGCGGATGTATCAGTTAATCCAACATTTGGTGAGCTGGCGCTTTCAAGTTTCTTAAATGGGTTGAGCTTGTTGCTATTCCCATCCTTTTTCCGCAATGGTATCACGGACTTTGCCACTGGCTTGGGCTTTTTCCACCCATCTTTCTCAACCACAAACCCTGCCATGAGAACATCGACATTCTGGTCGGTAGGCAAGTCTCCGCAGACCTTACCGCCTTCTACCACCATCTGGAACAACTGCGTGAGCACCACTTCAGGAATGACACGTTCATTGTCGCCAGTGTTAGGATTAAGATAGTATACTTGGTCAAACTGGTCATTGATATCCACCTTTTTGTTGGCAACTCTATCGATTATATGCTGGGTTATCTCGTACCCGCTAAGCTGCTGCTTTAACAGCGCAACCTTTTCTTCGTCCGTCACCACAGTAGGGTGTAAAAGAAGCAATAGTTTTTGCATTGCAGTGAGTATGAAGCAGATGAAGTGGTTTTATAATTTGTCATCTTAAAATCGCATCAGGTTTCGCGCAGTCGTGTGCGCCCAGTCGTGTGAAATTGCGATTCGGCTCACCGGTATCGGCGCGTAAGAGGCTATAGCACCCCGGTGATTGGATATACTGGGACCCTGTCAAGTTTGGTCATGGTAGTGGAGAGCTTAATGGACGCCATTCAGGCACACGGTTGTGTTCGCCTGCTCACGCGGGTCATCTACAAAATGCCAGTGAATTATCTTCCCCGTGAGTGGCTGCAAGTGACCCGATTTCTTTTTAGTGGGTTGTTGCATTACTATTGCCAGCACCATTGGCCACTTTATCTCTTCACGATAATCTCTACACTCTCTACTGACTAGTAGTACATTACTATACATCTATTGTCTACCCGATAATCCATATCAGAGGGTGGCATCATTGTCATTCGTATCATCATCTGTCATATCATCTTCAATATCAGTAGCATCGTTATCATCCGGCTTCTTTAATATCCCTGAAATTGGCGGAAGCGGCTGACTCTGCGAAAACGTCCTTGTATGACCAAGCTGTGATGGGCTGGGTAGTGGTAAAACAACCGACGACAGTCTTGACGAGCCGGGTGACCCGTTCGTGGCACTCTGCGTTCGACTGTGTCCAAACTTTATCGATTGTGGTGAAGATAGTGACATTAATGAATACACTGCATCTTGTTCATTATGTTTACGATGGGGTTTATGTGGCAGGCCATCAGCAGAGGTCGCTTGATTAGACCCTTTACTGGTGGCCTGTCCTTCTATTCCTCCGAATTTATAATCATTCAAATTTTCTTGGGTCAAGGCCACATTCAATGGGGGAAGCCTATACTTCGACACATCTAGTGATGGAGGACGGCTACCTTTGTGGGGTGACGGGCCAGTGCCGGAGTTACGTTTTTGCCTGGAAAGTGTTGCCATTAATGCTTGGTGGGCACTATGTTCTTCTTCCTTTGGGAGATTGTTAAGTCGTTCACGCTTTTCTATCAACAGTGGTGAACCTTGAAGTGGCAGGTTTTGAAGTGGCGATGCCTGAATGTCAGATTGTAAAACTTTATTAATTGGGTTCTCTCTCAGATCTTTAAGTAAATCCCTACGGTCTTGAACATCGTCTGAAAGGTCTTTAAAGTCTTTTGATAAATCTCTGGATAAATCACGAGATAATCTTTTGAAATTCTCTTGCTGAAGGTCCTGCTCCAAAGACAGTTTCTTTTTCTTTGTAGGCGAAGAACCAGACTCAAAATTCAATTCAGTAAATTTGAAACTATAACTGTTCTTGGAGTATTTCTGTTGTTTTTGCAATTTGTCGATTGCATTACTTAATTTCCCCTTTAATTGAAGGGTTATTTCACTTAATTCTTCTTTCTTTTGGCCATTTTCGTCAAAAAGCTTCTTCCCTGGTGAAAAAAATAGCGGCGTCTTAGGAATCTTATGCTTTGCCAGTTCTTCGTCGCTTTCGTAGCCATTGCCATACCGAGGCGTTTTCAATACATTATAGGTTGGACTTGGAACGTGGAACCCCAGCATATCAGCGCTTGAACGCTTTAAACTAGGGGAAAAAGGGAGACTATCAACTCTATGGTCGGGGGTAGTGATAAAACCCGAAGAACGGGTCTTCCGCTCAGTTGGCGGTGTGGCTGGTTCGGGCAACCTGGCGGTCCTGGGGATCTTTGGCGACGTCACCGGTGTTGTCGGTTTCTCGGTCATGTCAATAAAAGGGAAGTGGTGGAGAATCTAATGTGCGAGGTTGAAGGTAATTATCAAACAGCTGCAGTCGGGATAGATGAAGGGTGCTATGCGCGAGAGGCGCTGATTGATCAATAGAAGCGCTTAGCAGGCTGTCACGTGGAGCTGGTTAAAGGGTCTGCTGTGTTGGCAGAGTTGTTGTAGTCGCGAATGAATAAAAATAATGCGAAAATGAAATTGGGATTGTGCAAATTGGTGATGTGCAAGTGTAAGCATGTGTAATAATGTAGAGCCACATTTCTTGTCCATTGCCCGTACCTCTTCCCTGTTGCCACACTGATACGCTTTCGTCCTATCTTCCCACCTCGCCACTGCAGTACCTCCACCTCTGTCTCTCCGTTCCATCCTCCATCTATACGTTATCACGGTATGCACACACTCCGCGCACAAAAAACAACACAAACAAAAAACATCTTCACCATGAGTAACCTGAATGGACTTCTCTCCATTCCCGCTTCAGTGGCTCGAAAGCCGGGAAAGCGTACAAGCATAGTCTCCACGAAGCGCCTGTCGTTGGGGCCTTTTGCACGCTCCAATTTCGTTGACTCATTCACAAACAATTCTGTCCCTTCTTCACTCAAGCGGAAATCGCTATTATCAACACCTGCTTCTGCCACCCGTCAAAACCCAAACCAGAACCGCCAAGGCTCTGCATCCAACCGCCAGAGCTCGGCCTCCCGTAGGCAGAGTTCTGCAGTTTTTTCTTCCCAGTCCCTTCCATCTCAAACAAGAGATGACGGCTCAGTTTACTCCCAGAATTCAGTTTTCAATAACATCCCTCATGATTCACGTCCTTTACGTGATAAGCAATACCAGAATTTGATCCAAGGCGAAGTCTATGAGTTTCTCCGGGCCAATAAGTTTGAAATTGAAATGAATCACCCACTCACCACCAAAACCCTAAAACAACCAACCCAAAAGGATTTCATTCTAATGTTTCAATTCTTGTATAGCAGAATTGATCCTTATTATAAATTCTCCAGGTCGATTGAAACCGAGGTGTTTTCGATCCTAAAACTTTTAGGATACCCGTACCTCGATGGAATAAACCGACTGCAAATAAGTGCAGTCGGTGGTTCTTATTGGCCAACTTTTCTTGCAATGTTATACTGGCTCGTGAAATTAAACTTACAATTAAGTGAAATCACTATAGGACAAGAAGCAAACAGATCGTTTGATGATCAGTTGAACGACATTTATGATGAATATATCAAGAAGACATTTATAAGCTATTCAAGGTATAATAACGATGAATTTCTGGCAATTTATGAGGAGTTTAAGGTGAACTTTCAGGAATTTAATAAAAGATTATCTGTGGAAGTTCTGGGCCAGAAGGCTGAAAATGTTAAACTACTTGAACAATATGACGAATTAAATGCACAGGCCCAAGTGTATGATAACAGTGCAAAGAAAAGCAAGGCACTTGAAAATGATTTGATCAAGTTCAGAGCATACATAGAGACAGTGGAATCAAGGAAAGGTGACTGGGATACCGTATTACAAGACATTGAATCTGAAATTGATAGGTACAGAGAGAACTCAAACACAATGGCACAGGAAATCGAAGGGTATCAAAACAATTTAAAACAGAAAGGATTGGATGTTGACAAGATCAATAGGTTGACTAATGAGAGAAGTGAATTAAGCAAGAATATCGATACCACGAATGATAAAATTGAAGAAACGACAAACCAATTGAATACCAAACAGGTTGAACTAAGAAACACATATGAAAGTCTCGATAACTTTATTAAGCATTACAATAATATGATATATCGGATTCTGTATAAGAATTTAACCGACCATCAATATGAGCTCAAATTGGTCGATAACATCTGGGACTTTTCAAAAGAATTCAAGCCTATGGAAATCTTGGACAAGAATTTGAAGCAAGAAAAAGTTGAATTAATCAAGTTCAAGAATGAAATAAATTCTCGGATCCATTCAATAGAGGATAAAAAGATTCAGATTCAAGAACAAATAGATCTTTTGAACGAAAAGGTGTTGGAACAAAAAGAAGACTGTGAAAGTTTATCATCTAGATTAACCATTGAAAAAAGAAACTATGATGAGTTGTATACTACCACTTCAGATGAAGCTACCACATACTCCACCAAGATTGAAAAGCTCAGAAGGGATATACGTTACACTAACACCAATGCCAAGAGTGAAGAAGTGAATTTACTACACCAACACAGCGATGTACAAGACGAAGCAGAAGCCACCAAATCAGAGCTTCATAGACAAAGGAACACTCTTCATAATCAGATCCAAAAGATCATAGAGGATGTGATCAACTTTAAATTAAACATTCAACTGAACCTCCAAGACTTAGAGGAGCTCGTGATTCGGGAATTAGACGAGAGTTGAGCTTATGAAGGTGTGTGTAATATAAATTTGTATAAATGTGTATAATAATGTATACTATCGTAACTATTTACAGGTATGCTGTGTCTATTAGTATTCGTTTCTTAACCACATTTGGACTCTCTTTTTTTGTTCCAATTGTTTATGGCTAAGAGGAATTTGTTTTGATTCGTCGAATTTAGGCTTATGGTCCTTGGTCAAGTTAATCACAAATTGTGGACTTACACCATATTTTTTCACCAACTTTGAAACTGACCATTGTTGAGGGTCACTGGTTCTAGCAGTAAAGATTTCGGCAGCGGTTTTTTCGTCAACGTTGTATGTCTTGGAGTTCCCGTATATCACAGGCATGTCTTCGAGTTCCTGTGGCGTGTATGTTTTGTGTATGTCCAATTTTTTCCGTGGATCTTTATCTGGGAGGAAAGCATAGGGCGTTTGTTTGACAGAGGGTATGGATGCTGGAGGGGCGTATGTGAGGCCATCTTTTGGAGCCTTTGGTTTGAAGTTGAATGCAGACTTGTATGGGTTATATTTGTTGACCGGCTTGGCCTCAAATGGCAAGGATTTGATCGAATAGCTGCGTATGAATCTCATGGCGTGAAAAATTTTACCGATTTTGGTGCGAAGTTTTGAACTATCAAAAGTCGTGTGCCGCTTCCAAGACAGTAGGGTGCTACTGGGAGGTGCTAGCACCGGCAGTCGTGCTGGAGCGGGCAGGTAACGGTGCTGCTTATAATGGCGTGGGACGGTTGAATTGACTTGTAAAGAACAGTTACACAGATAGTACTAGATGCCACTTCCAGTCTACCGGCACATAACAAGCGGTGGGCACTGGAGAGGCCACTTACCGTAGCGTGGTTCCGGAAGAACTCTAATACCGGATCCAGGATATCACCAATAATTGAAGAAGACATAGAAAATGTGGTGCTTGAGGCCATTGCAACCCAAGTACGAAAATTTTGCAACCAAGCGAAGACATCGAAGGAACAAAGCCAAGGCTGTTTCGATACTCGTGATTGTTTCATTCACAATCTGTCATAGGACTCCCATTGGCTTTTCTACACATCACTTCGTAGTCAGCACTGGCACGCCTATTCTAGTCAAATCAGTCTACCACTTGCATTAGTCACTTGTAGCCACATCCTCAGGCCACTAGTCTAGCACCACATCCATCTCGGTCTGCCACCAGTCTGCCCACGCTCATCGCAGTCATTGTAGTCATTGTAGTCATTGTAGTCATCGTCCCATCGTCCCATCGTCCCATCGTCCCATCGTCCCATCGTCCACCGTTCGCAGTCAACTGTTCATCCCACTGCATTCATCCCATCAGCCATTTCCTAAAGCATCACTGTCGTCAACACGAAACATTCTACCGATCGATCTGATACATTCCCACTGCCGCATTTGGGTAAACTAAATCAACATCGTTAAATTGCACGGTCAAATGCAATTTTAAACGGCTAGCCAAGATCGGTTTACGTTTAGCTCGTTTAAGGCCATTCACAGATCCTTATTCCATGCCCACCGGGCCATACCATTAAGCCTCACATGCCATATACAGACATAAAGCCTAAATACAACCCAATTGGTGAACGGCTGTAGTGTGTGCTAATTAGTATGTCCTAATTAGTGCGCTACGCGAAATGATGCGCATAAAATAGACGATAAATCACCCAGCAGATGTGGTGGTACGGAATTGACACACCATAAGCTGGGACCGGCTGCCCAGTGCCAGTTGATACCAGCACTCGACACGCCACCTGCCAACACACAGCAATAAACAACGGTCATGCTATTGCTTGAGCCATCACCCCCACAACACGACGCGATGAATTACCATTGTCTCACAAGACCATTCAACACCATCGCAGCCGCATTGTCACAAGTGATTAATTGCGAAGAATAAGAAATCACGGCGCCAACCACAACGGGGCCTGTATAGAAGCCAACGATTATCAGACGACCGCCCAATCGGGGCAGCGTGCTGCCGCAACGGGAAGGTCGTCCCACACCCATATTTTCAAATCCCCCCAATCAAGTAGAATCGGTTGTTTTGTTTGCGACGTAAGCTAGACTCATGTATCCTAATCGAGCCTAAAGCCATAATTGTAAGCATTGTTTATGCGCATGGCGGAGATTTTGTGTAAGGTTAATTTTTGCATTCAAACTTTCACCACTTATTTCCGTGCAAATAAAACTCAATTGATTCCCAATTTTTTAACTTCTAAAACAACAATCATTCAAGTTCTATAGCTAGGTGTTCATTCTTCTTTGAAGTATTGATTATATCCGTTCATTCTTTTCTAACTCAAGTCTTTCCTTATTACCCTTCCGTTGTGCTATTAAGCTTTATCCCTTGTTGATACCTCAAAATGTTGTACAAATCCTTATTACCTTTCTTCTTGTTAGCTTTAGCTAAGGCTGAAGATTCAACCATCCAATCAACTGTCACCGTGACAGTCACCTTATTAAACGCTGAAGAAAGTGCTTCCTTGGCAAGCGCTTCCTCTGCTTCTGAAGCCAGTGCCGCCAGCGCCGCCAGTGCTTCTTCTGCTAGTGCCGTTGCATACCAAAACAAGGTTGCTTCTATTTCTTCTGAATCTGCCGCCAGCGAAGCTGCTGCTGCTAGTGAAGCTTCGGTGGCTAGTGAAGCTGCTGCCGCCAGTGAAGCAAGCGCTGAATCTTTGGCTGCTTACTTGGCCAGTGTATCTTCGGCTTCTGTTGCTTCCGTTGCTTCTGTTGAAGCTGCTGCAACCGAGGAGTCTTCTTCTACTGCTGTTCCTTCCTTGACTGGATTCAAAGGTGTCGTTGCTGTTGCTTCTGGATTCAACAGCTCTTCAAGTGAAGTTGAATCTTCCAGCTACTTCAACAGTTCTTCTGTGGCTCACACTTCCACTTTCCACAATAGCAGCAGCTCCATAACTTCCTCATCCCAACGTACCGTCAGATCTACCAGTGAGGTCGTATCGACTGCTGGTGACGACGATGACGACGACGAATCTTCCACCAGCGATGACTCTGGTGCTGCTTCTTTGAACATGGCCATGGGTGCTATTGGTTTAGCCGCTCTTGCCTTATTATAAGTCTTACAACCTTCTATAAGTTTGGCTTTATAAATGAAACCTTCAATTGAATGTCAAGTTCTTTGAGGTTTGCGTTTCTTCGACAGTTGTCTGAAGTATTTATTTGGTTCTCCATGTTATTAGTAAAACCTTTATACCTTTTATACGCAGATCCTGCTTGTAATTTATGTACTACTAAATGTATTAAGTCTACGATGTATATTGTAACGGCAGTGTTGATTACGGACTGTTAAACAATCGATTTGAAACAGTGAACATGCTGTGACTCCACATACCATCACTTAACGAACCATCACCCAAGAACCATCAACATACAACCACTTTATGACTGTCCTCTCGTATTGTACCTCTTACCATACAGCCCTCAACTGTATCCTACACTGGCTTGTCATACGTTACTACACTGGCGTCTCATACGTTCTATTACTACACTAATCTCTACCTAATTTCTGTGTCCACTAATGTCTTTCAAATAATTCTCCCTCTCCAACACATAATACTCCTGCTCGGTCATCCCCCGAGGAATCTTGGGAGGTACATGGGGCTTGTTTTCAAACCCAACGTTCTCATCGTTCACAGGAATTCTGTCAAATATGGATGGTGAAAATTTCTGGTTCCATTTGCCGTCTCCCAAATACCCAGTTTCCGGGGTTCTTAAATCCATTCTACGCCTTTCCTCTTCTCTCCTGCTTCTTCTGAAATGCTCGTCTGGTGTTGGAGCATAATATTTAGGATCTATTTCATTAACGTTTTTAGGCTCGGGTGGGTTGGGCAAAGATGAATATGATAGCGATTTGACTTGTTTGTCCATGAAATATACCTTGGTAGGCAAGTCTTCCGTCTCCTCAAGCCCAATGGTGTCTGCAGAATAAGGCACGGCAGTCGAAGATGGCGAGTTGAGGTTGATGTTCTGAATGCCTCTCTCTAATTGGGTTTCTGGTGGTGGTTTCCTAGAAGGGGAAACTTTCTTGGGCGTCCTTGGCGGAGACGTTTGTACTACGTAGCCCGAGTGAGCAGGTGGAGGAGGCGGCACGTCGTCCAACAGATCATTATGAAACTGGCGAGGGCTTCTGGGACTGTTGAACTGAATGTCTCGTTCAAGGTCGTCGAGATTATCAAACTCATTAATGTTGATGGGGCTGATGGCCCCACCTTTCTCGTGCCGTTCCCGTTCCTCGGGACTCCAAAGAGTGCTTATGGGCTCTTTGCTTTGGAACTTGCTCTTCAACTTGTTCAACCGACTCTTATACTTGCCCTTCTTTTCTGGTGATCCACTTTCAAACACATCCTCCTTGTCTTCGGTGCTCGAGCCCGAGCTGTTCAAAGGGGTGTTTCCCTCGCTGAGGTTCTTGAAGAACGTACGTCTTTTGGAATCGGTGGAAGATACAAATATATCATCCACCACACTTGGCTTTCTGGACTGCGAAGGATGTTGTGGAGGAGGCGGCGGTAATTGCTTTCTCAGGCCATTCGAGCCGGTGGACGTTCTAAACTCCAGATCGGCGGCCTCATAGCTGACGGACTCGTACAACTTAGGCGGTAAGACGGGAGCGCTGGGGTAGAAGGTCATTTCCAAATAAAGCATTCCAGCTCTTCTTCCGTTCAACGAAAGATCGTACCACTTATCGTGGATGTATTTCCCATCTCGCAGGTTCTCCTGGTTGAATATCACACTGCAATCGATATCACAAGTCCCGATTGGCGTGGGATCATTCTTTGTTTCGTCCAAGACATCGAGTTTGAGTAGCGGCTTCCTTTCTCTTGTGAGCTCGAAGCGCACCTCGTGGGTCCAGTCAGGGGTCTGTCCGGCTCTGAAGTGGGACGGGGTTTTTTTGGCTATGGTTCCTAGTCTTAAAGTAACATAAGGAGACTGTTTATCTAATTTACGTCTGTTTGGGAGATGTTTGGCCCGACACACAATTATGACCAACGTCCCGTCGGCGGCCTGCGGAGTGGCCTGGGCGGAGGATATAGATTCTGATAGCGTGGTGCTTGTTGGGGCAGCACTTGTGGAGGAGTTACTGATCGAAGCTCTGAAGTCCATTGGTGAGAAGATAATTAGAGGCTGTAAAGATATGACTGCGAAATGCGACTGCGAAATAAGAAGATGTTTACAGAATGGCTATATTTAGAAGGCGAAGAGTGCTGATGATGCAGGGTAGAAATGGTGGAAGAGTGGCAGCAAGGTGGGTGTGCTGGTGGCGGTGGTGGCGAGGTGTGTGGTAGGTGTGTGGTAGGTGTGCGTGTGGGACGGCATGGAGTGACTGGTTGTAGGAGTGAAGGTGTGGGTTGCAGCTTGTGGGCTATGATGTATGATTGTATGACCGAGTCCAGTACAGTCTTGCACGAAGTATGAAAGGACCGTGTTGGATACTTTAGAAGGCAACCAGAAGGTACCTGTAGCATCCTGGGTGTTATGGAGTTGGTTGTTTGGATTAGAGTGGGTTAGGGCGATGTATCTGACTGTTTATGTATTAGCTTAAAACGGTTTGTCGCGACTTGGCTGCGAAATTAGTTGGTGTGTTGGTATTAAATTACCCTACGTATAACTACTCTATACCAAGCCCGTACTAGCTGGCGCGTCTCCCATACCACACAGTATCTTCATACTCCTTCCGAAAGACTTCCAAGTGGCGATATAGACTATATACCCACATCGAATCCACGAATAACGGAAGCTGAACTGGCACTAACTCCAGCGGATATTTCTCCCTAATTATCATCGTAGACTTGCAAGGCTTGATATCCTTGCATGGGGTGATCTTGCTTATGGCCAGCATCGAAGTATTGAAGTACCCCTTCCTGGGGGGTTTTTCATGATATTCACAAGTACGATAGCTGAGGTAGCAGTTAAAGTCAGCAATGAAAAATCCCTTGAGTGCATCAGTCCACAAGTTGTCGAACCTAATGGTATGGTATGAAGCCAGGTTTAAGAGCTTTTCAAACCCATCCAAAAACCGTGCCCCTTTTGGATCGAGGGTACTCACGATCATTATACGCTGTGGTATGTCTTTCACCACGGTGTCGTTAAATAGAACCCCTACGATGAACCGGAGGGTGGCTGTAAAACTTAAATTGAACACCTTTGGTGGTATCTCACGACAAGTTATATCTGAGACCCCCCACTGGGCAAGTCCCTTCTCAAGCAATGTCATAGGCTCCTCTTTACCTTTCTGTTTGACATGCTTTGATGATAAGTCTTGTATGTGTTGAAGAATGGCACGGCTTGATGCAGACACACTCGCAGGCCCGCCTAGATTGTTGTACCCCAAGATCATTCCTAACTGACAAGGATTGATAAAGAACTCTGAACAATCAATAGGATTGTTATGGGGATATGGCTGCACACTTCGAGGATGGATCACATTGAAGAATCTAGAGACCTTTTGCCAGCTTAAACGGTTCTGCTGCCACTTGTAAACAGACTCTACTGAGGTCAAAAAACATGTTTTCCCCCGGACGTAGTTGGGATCTATAACGTGATACTTGTTACTTTCAAGAATCAGGTTTAGTGCTTCAGCGTCTTGTTTCGTTTCAACAGGACACTTTATATACGCAAATCCACAAGCTTTCTGGCGCCTTGCACCATCGATCAATTGGCTGATTCGGGCGCCGTATTTGAATACTGCCACGGACTGGGGGTTCAGGAATACCAAGTCTGGCTGTCTAGGGGTAGGGAACATCAAGATGGCGCTTTCAAGGCTCGAAACAAGTATGGTATCTGAGCCTTTATTCCTGATGATATGTTTCCCTCTGACTACATCGCCGTCAATAAGGGTCAAGAATCCAAGTACATAGGGATGTTTGGGGTCTTTGCATGTGAGTATCTCGTGAGTATGGAATCCCACGTTAAGTAGAAGAAGCTGGTTCTCGGATAAGCATGACTTACGACAGAATGAGTTCATCTGAAAGTAGCTGACCTCATAGGTCCGCTTCGACTGTTGCACCGGGGTTGGTTCATTGAATGTGTTTCTTGTCATTGAGTGATGTGTAATTCGCGTTTTGCAACCATTTTGCAGCCTAGCGAGGGAGAGGGAGAGAGGGAGAGAGGGAGAGAGGGATAGGGAGAGGGATAGGGAGAGGGATAGGGAGAGGGATAGGGAGAGGGAGAAAGTGTATATATATATACTTGTGAGTGTGTGTGTGAGTGTGTGAGTGTGTGCCTATGTGTGTGTCTATGTGTGTGTGTGTGTGTGTGAAGGTCTGAGCACAGCTGTGTCCACTCGTAGGAGCGTAGGTATCAGCTGGATCCTTTGTGATGAGTAACAGGTAACAGGTATTAGCAATATGCCACTCGTATACTATACTCATTTACAAATTCACTCATTAATAATTCCGCTTCTTTTAGCTAACAGTTCCAGTTTATATACATATTGTTCAAAGATCACCTTCGGTGTTGTTCACTTCTCCAAACGGTACAAGCTGATACGAAGTCCCTAAACAAGCAACTTCGCCACACCAACACCTTTGTAGACAAATTCCACTCGTATCTCTTCTTCACACCCATCCTCCCAATTCTCGAACAACCGCGCACCATCTGGCACCAGCTGCCGCTACTGTCGCCATAAAGTTCTTCGCACAAAAAATTTTTCAACATGTCTTTTAGATCTAAAGGAGCTCGAACAATCTTACCGTTCGGGTTGGACTACAGCGACGTGGTCTCCAACACCTCAGACACAGAGAGCCCCAAGCTAATACTCCCGATCAACGGGCCTCTCGGCGACCAGGAAAAAGACGAGGCCATCCAAGCCATCAACCTCACCAAACTAGTATTAGATGGCCCATTCTACACCGGGAATTCTGCAGACGGTAACCAACAAACCACCAGCACCACTCTAGCCGACGGCATAGAAAGACACACAGACAAGTACAAAAAGGTCAAGAAGATCGGTACCACAATCGAAGACCACCCGTATAATCTTGACCTCTTCCCGTCTGAGTTATACTCGGTGATGGGAGTAAGTAAGAAAAAGAAGATTGGGTTATCGCTGTACAAAAACAGTAAAGACATGAATAACGGGCTTAATGGAAGCAAATTTATAGACGAAACTAATGAAGAGAAATCGAAGTTGGTGCTTGAGCAGTTGAAGAGTATGGCAGACGATTTAGACTCTAAAGATGATGATCTTGAGGTGGAAGACGACGACGACGACGAGGTGGAAGACGACTTCGAGGACGAAGATGACGACGATTATAATGCCGAGAAGTATTTCGATGGGGGCGACGACGATAATGCCGACGACGGCGACGACGAAGCAGCATTTTAACGATCGGTCCAGAGTGGCAGGTCTAGTGTATATTAATAAACGATTTGATCAGTAGATTACAGTGAATCGCATGCCATCAACGAGCTGTCGACTCCAACATGTAGCTATCCTCTATAGATACTCCTTTATTAGTCTATCCTAAATATTAAATGCAAATGATACTAATGCGTTCCGGCCCTCATGCTTGCCCTGCCAACGACCAAATTTATGTTCCTTACTGACAAGAGCATACACCACCAACTTCTTTTTGTCTACTATTTCTGCACTGTCGATTCTGTTCACACAACCTTTTACCGGCACGCTTCCCAACAATTCAAAGCGTCTTTGTCCTTCTTTGTCGATTTTCCAGAACTTGATGTCGCCAGAATATGAGCCGGTGACGAAAATGTCACTGAAAGGAACGGCATAGATGGACGTGATCCAGTACGGCTGTGGCTGGGGGATGGTGGTAGGAACCTCGTTAGATGTGTCTGCACTGGCACGGGATGCTGCGAGTTCGGGCTCGGTTCCATGGGCTGTTCTTTGTATATACACTGGCTTCTTCTTTGCGAGAGACCAAAGAGCCAAATTCCCGTTGTCAGAGCCGGTGATGAAATGTGACTCGTCACTCATAGAAACACAGTCAATTGATCCTTCGGCGTAGAATGTTCCTTCTTTGGCTAGCTTCTTGCTTTTCTCTCCTTCTCCACCTCTAAAGGTCAATCTGGACTCATCTGCTATTTTCCAGAATAATGCCGTTCTATCTCTTGATCCAACAGAAACACATGTTTCTCTGGTTAACCCTGAAATATCAACTATGTTATCCTGATGCCCATATAACACTTCCAACTGAGCAAATTGGTTTATACTGTAGGTTCTTACCTTTAAATCGGAACAGGCAGCATAAAGCTGGTCGGAGTTTCTTCTAAACGCCAACGAGTTCACGCCTGCTCTGGTCTCCAACACCTTCAAGCATGCTAAGTTCTCACTAGACCATATTATGACCCTTCCGTCTTCGCCCCCGGTCACGACAAACTTCCCATCTGGCGAAGCTGCAACACAGTTTATGGCCTCACTATGATGATTACGGTAGATGTCATCGTGGATATTGAAGTATTTGGAACCACCTTTGGAGTGCTTGATTCTCTGGGGTTTTGGTTTGTCTGCATCGATTTTCCACTTGATCAATTCAATATCTTTCGATACAGTATATAAATAAGGGAAATGAATGGCTAAACCAGTAAGATTCTTACTTCCTATTCTGGTAGTCACAGGAGATAAGTCATCTATTTGTGCTTCTACTTTGGATCCGTAGAACTTGAACATATGACCTTTGGATTCGGCCACATCTCTTTGTAATCTTCTAGCGATAATATCATTATCTAAATCTTTTGCATCAAACTCATCATCGTCTTCAAGGTCGACGCTCTTCAAGTTTTCAAGGTACTGCTTGGCTAATCTTCTTCTTTTGTCTGCAGCGTTTTCGTCTTGGAATTCTTCATCCGAAGACATTTCTTCTAGTTCTCTATCGCTTGTGACCTCTGGAGTGTCGCTTTCTTCGATGTCATCGTCTTCGTCTTCGTCATTCTGTGGAGCATTGGAAGCTGCGCGAGAGGATCCGTCTTTGGACCGCTTATTTCTATGCACAGTGCTGCTTGTTCTGTTTGGTCTCGTCCTCTTACGTGAGGGATCTGAAAGGAACGGATCACCTGCCATTGGAATATGTGATGAGCTTTAAAGATTGAAAAATCTTTCGCTGCGAAAATTTTAATACGCAGGAAAAACATACCAATATACTGATGCGATTAATAACATACATATAATAAGATACTAAGATAATACTATGAGTAAACACGTCTATAAATAGTGCCAGTACACCGGAAGCACACGGTGTGTGGAATGCTTCGCCTACTAATCCTCGAGAAGATAGTCGATATCATGGTCCTCTGCAGCATCGTAAGCACTCTGTTGCCTCTGTCTCAAAAACTCAAACTCCTTGTCGAGATATGCTTGTTTCAATTTGACGTCTCTTCTGGTCTTCTTTCCCCAGCCGAACTCCTTGGCTTCCTGCTCCAACTTTTCTTCATGCTCCTTTTTTTGTTGGGCCTCTTTAGCAGGTTTTTCAAGCTTTTCCTTTTCATCTCTGTCAACTTGTTGTTGAACATGGTACTTGACGGCCCAATTTTGATAAAGCCCACGTACAAGAATGTATCCACATACTATGATGACAACACGGAAGTACTTGGTGAACGAATCTCTGTCCACGTAGTCGAAGAAGAGGTCTATGTACCCGGATTCTGCGGACATGTTGATTTATCAGTGAGAATTGAGAATTGAGAATGAGAATTGAAGGCATTATTATGAGAAATGGATGTTGGCATAAAATTACGTATTGAGGATGACAGAGTTGGAGTAGCGAGTTATATAACCGATGTATAGTGAGCCAACAGACTGACGTGTTGTTGGTCATGTTCTGGTGTAGCTAATCACGTGAACCCTTCAACATCTATTCTTACAAAGCAGTCAAGCCACGCCTTATTGGCTATAGTAGTTGAGTCAGGAGGATAGTCTCTTCTTGTTCCATTCGCTTCTGTCGTGTCTCTCTATCTCTCCTTTCGTGTCTCTCTCCTTTTCGTGTCTCTATCTCTCCTTTCGTGTCTCTCTAGCGTCTCCTCTGTTTTATCTCCCCATCACAACTCATCGTCGCTGGAGAAAGGATCGATCTCAGGGAAGTCGCCGACCTCAACCTTCTGCGGCTTCACAAAACTCCCGTGCTTGTCCTTACAAGAAAAGATCTTAATACTACCAATCAGACCATTGTTCTTGCCCAAGGGCTCGTCAAACTCAATTCCTATCCATATCCCTTCGCCCCCATCTAGCTCAAGGATCTTCCCAATAAACCGAACAACCCCACGACGCTCGCCTTCAATGTTGATGGTTCTACACCTCATCCCAACCTCCATGTGCTTGGCAGCCTCTTCTTCTAATGCAAGTTTTCTTTGTTTCTCCAGTTGAAACTCGGGATCGAACCTTCCCAATTGGTTTTTGTTCTTCCATTCTAACACAGTGTTGCTTCTTTTGGCATACTCTTCTTCGCTCATTTGGTATCCCACAGAAGAGTCTTGATTGTCCACAAACAGCTTCAACTCGCTGTTGGGGTTTTCATCAACCACATGGACTCGTGTATGGCCATTTATACGGAAGTCGGCCACACGGCTCTGCTCGTCTTGAGACTTGTCATAAGCATTCGAGTCTGCCAATACCGTGTAGTCATTTGAGTCAGCAAGAGAATATAGATGGATTGTTTGGAACTGGGGGGCTATTCCGGTGATTTGTTCAAGCTTCTGTTTCCAGTAGTCTACCGACCAGTTAAGAGACACCTTCCTCTCTGAAGAAGTGAAGTCGGACGTGATATACACTGTGATGTCGGACATTGACGGTTATTTGCAACTGCGAATGGATTTGTGCGAAGTGAAAATAAAACATAATTGAAAATCTTCAACGCCATGGAAGTAAGTATATTGAGGGTACTGACCGGAAACGTACTAACGCATAGAACAATGTTCAGGCCAGAGAGGCCAGAGATGGAGACAGACACACCAGAGACAATAACACCAGAGATAACAGAGATAGCCATAACAGAGATAACAATAACAGAGACAACAGAGATAGAAGAAGAAATAACGGTAACAAGCAAGATGGACCAAAGAGAGAAGCCATTTTAGATCTCAATAAATACAAGGACACCAAGGTGACTGTGCAGTTCATTGGGGGCAGAGAAATCGTGGGTGTTTTAAAGGGCTTTGACCAGTTGATGAATTTAGTATTAGAGGAAGTCGAGGAAACGTTAAGAGGTACGTAATAAGTGTTTGGATTGTTTTGAGAGTTACTAACTTTATAGATGCTGAAGATCCAAACGTGTTGACCAAAAACACCAGGAATTTGGGCCGTGTTGTGGTGAGAGGGCCATCTTTATTGACCATTTCTCCTTTAGATGGTAGTGAAGTTATTGATAACCCATTTGTTTCACAGTAATGTATAGTAGTCAATAAAGGTTTAACTACAATTTGTAGGCATGGAAAGAAGCGATGGAGATGCATGGCAAAGACAGTCGAAAGGTCACAATAGTCATAATATGTACAAAACAGAGACCTGGAAGAAGGTGTCGGCAGCGACTTAATGGCTGTCTATTGTCTATCTATTTATATCATATCCATCATATCGCATCCCAATCAACACAGATCTCTATAATCATGTCACACCACCCAGATCTCCATCACCACCATTCGCTCCAATTAAATCTCACCCGCGTTATCTTTATCTCATCGTAAAAAACATCTCGCCATGCTGACTTCCACCAACTACGCAGAGAACGTGATCCTCCTTCCCCAAACCAACCAACTCATTGGATTGTACTCCATCATCAGAGACCAAAGCACCAAAAGAGGTGACTTTGTTTTTTACTCCGATAGAATTATCCGTTTATTGGTGGAAGAAGGCTTGAACCAGTTGCCAGTTCAAAAAACCGTCATCAAATGCCATGGAAACCACGAGTATGACGGGTGCAAGTTCTTGGGAAAAATTTGTGGGGTGTCCATTGTCCGTGCTGGGGAGTCAATGGAAATGGGCTTGAGGGATTGTTGCCGTAGTGTCAGAATAGGTAAGATCTTGATCCAAAGAGATGAGGAAACGGCTATGCCAAAGTTATTTTATGAAAAGCTTCCGGAAGACATCAGCGACAGATACGTGTTCTTGTTGGACCCAATGTTGGCAACTGGTGGTAGTGCCATGATGGCCGTGGAAGTGTTGTTGAAAAGGGGCGTTAGAATGGATAGAATTCTTTTCTTAAACCTTTTGGCTGCACCAGAGGGAATTCAAGCTTTCCAACAAAAATACCCTCAGGTCAAAATCATTACTGGTGGGGTGGATGAGCGTTTGGATGAAGATAAGTATATTGTACCTGGTTTAGGAGATTTCGGTGACAGATACTATGGTATCTGATGTTGCATCTATTGTCTGATCTGGTACTAGATACTCCGATAAATAGTTCTAGTTAAACTCTTCAAATACATCTTTTAAACACTATATCAGGGTCTTCCTGATACTCTGCGGAAGTCACCCACATCTTCTTGAACGTCGAAAGCCCTGCAAGAATCAGGCCTCCAACCCACGTCAGATACTTTCTCTCCGGAGGAGCATAAATCTTCACCTTCATCTTCGTATCGTAATGATCATTCTGTGAAGCCCATGGACCGGTAGCCAGTGGGGCCTGTAAAGTTTTCAACTCTGTAAGCATTCTGTCTCCGAATCCTCTTAGAAGAGTATTTCCTCCAGATAATATAATGCTGCTGTAGAGGGTCGGACGTAAATCAAGGTCTGTCTTAGCCAATGCTAACTGAGTGAGTTCAGCAACTCCAGGCAGTTCGTCTCCTATAAGTTGGGGATTGAAGAGAATCTCTGTGGCCCTAAAACGTTCACTGCTTAACTGCAAAACATGGCCGTCAGGCAATTTGTAGGCTGAGATCAAGTCGTTTTCAGGCAATGAGCTGGAAGGAATTAGACCCTGGCTGTATGGTGCAGAAGCGTATAATTTTTCATCCTTTGCCGGGTCCTTCAGAACAAAACAGTGCTTCTCTTTAATGGTTCTGGCGAGTTCGAACTCAGCACTGCTTCGTAAAGCCACTCCCGACATCCGTCGTATATGGTGGACCAATTGCTCTGTGACATCCCGTCCAGCGACGTCCAACCGCTTAATGGCGGTGGGTAGCCCGAATCCCTCGTACGAAGGAACTATATGTGTGACCCCATCGCCGGAGTCCACCACCACGCCGGTGGTACGTCCCGAGGCATACAACGCAAGAGTCGCCTGAAGCGACACATACACACACGGGATGTTGAACAGCTCAAAGAGCACCTGGCACATTCGCTGGCGGTTCTGGCGAGGATTCAATGGCGCTTCAGTAATCAAGAGTGGGTGCTCTTCCGGAGATATTTTCAACTCACGTGAATACAACACCGTCCATATGGTTTCCATGTCGGCCCAGTTTGTCACCACGCCGTGCTCCAAAGGGTACCGAAGATTTAAGATCCCTCTATACTCCTGGGCAGAGTTTCCCACAAATGTATCTTCTCTTAGGTCCTGATGGATTGAGCCAGCCATGATTTTTTGGTACTTTGGCCGGCCAATTAGAGCTGGCGCCGTCACCCGTGGCGTATCTTCTCCCGCAAAGCCTGCTTTTGTTGCCCCCAGCCCATTATCTAGCACCACTGGCTGATTGTAGAGTGATTCTTCCATGTTGTCGCGTTTTGTAAATAACGATCTGAGATCAACAGCCTGGATAAACACCACAGGCACATACATAAGAGATCCAGGAGGGTTCAGAGATATACGTATTCATACACACACAGATATCCAAATACAACACACGCAGTTAGCCGCACAATACACCCACACTAAACACCATGAGCCTGCTTAATAGCCTCACGAATAACCAGAAAGCCGAGCTCAGAAACGCTTTCACCCTCATCGATGGCGACTCCAAAGACGCCCTCATCACTAAAGATGATCTCGTCAAGCTATACAAGACGCTAGGAATCGAGCAACCCAGCACCTCAGAACTAGACACCATGCTAGATAATGATACCAACAACAAGGGTGTCAACTTTGCCCAATTCTCCCAGATCTTAGCGCTGCAACTCCAGCAGCTCGACGACAGAGCCACAATCAACAAGGCATTGGGTGTTTTTGCCGAGGGCCTGGATGTCAAGGATTTGATCATTGATGTAGATACCTTAAAAGAAGCGTGCTGTTCAGTACAATTGGGAGAGATTGGGTCTGGAGATCACAGGCTCTCCCGGACGGCATTTGACGAGCTAGTGAGTGGATTTGTTAGAGAACAAAGCAATGGCAAGAAACTCTTTTTGGCATCGAACTGGCTAGACGCCTATGTCGATTAGACTGATACAAGTAAATATTCATTAATATACATGGGTTAAGAATCTATAATTAATTCATCACATCCCCAGTCTTCGTAAGATCCATCTGGAAGGTATCTTCTGATGACAAGGGGGATTTTACGTTGAGCCAACTCCTTCATTGAAATTTGCAAAGGGTCTGTTTCACCTTCGATGTCCACCAAAACCGGCGCATTAAGGGAGATTTGAAGAGCTCTGGTTCCCAACACTCTTGCACGCTCGTACTTGGTCATGTAAGGCGTGGTGGTTCTTTTTTCTTTGGGTATGGCAAGTTCTGCTGTTGTTTTAGCTCTTGGTTTAGAATCATCTGGTCCAAACCCTCCAGTGATGATTGTTTTACCCTCTTCGTTTTTCATGTCGACATCTCCATTGTTTTCTGGCTCATCGAATTCGTTCTCAGAAAAATGGTCTGGTTGATCAAAGTCTTCGAAGTTTTCAGGGCCATCATTGTAAGCATTCTCTTCCACGTCCGACATGATTAGATGAGAGATGAAAAATTTTTGTGCGAAAAAAACATTTGGCTTACGGCTGCAAAATATCTGAAGTATTCTATTACTAGATTTATAGCTTTTAAGAGCCCCATATATATAGAGTTAGAGTGATGCACAGGGAGACGAGGAAAATGTTATTAGCTTACAATTCGTCAGCAAATGGTAAAACATCTACATCTCCAACGGCCACGTAATTGAATCCGGTGATCTTAGCTTCTTTGGCAGAGCTGGCATCAACTGCATAGTCTAATGGAGTTTCAATAGTAGATTCTAAGGCGTTGGCCAACTTGGCGTTTTCAATGGCACCAGATAAGTCGGTGGCCTTAACTCCGTCAACAATAGCTTTGGCTTGTTTAATGTTGGCAGCAACGGTTTCAGCACTAGGTCCGCTCACTTGCACGACAAACAAACCGGCGTCTTGGTACTTGTAAACAGTAGCATTGGCTCCTTCTATTTGAGCTAAAGGTGTGTTACTTGCTGGTAAAGCAGCATTACCAATAGCAGTGGCTAAGATATCAAATTTAGCAAATTCAGCTGGTTTGATTGGAATACCAATGGCAGCCACGTTTTGTCCGTTAGCACGAACTCTGGTTTCAACATTGTTGATTGGTTTGGTTTCAACGGTTTGGGTAGTTCCAGTTGGTAAATCACTGAAAGCACTTTCGTTGATGAATTGAGCCAAGTCGGCTTCGTTGGCGCCAGAAGCGTAGACATTGACGTTAGCGGTGTTGAAGTTTTCACGGGCAAAAGTGGCGATGTCATCGGTGGAAACTGGTCTTACTCCATCGTAGTATAGTGGGTTACCGTAACCTTTTCTGAAGGAGATTTCGTGTAACTTTTCAACGGCAACAAATGCATTCAGGGCGTGTGCAGCGGCGTATTCACCGGCAGCAGCTGGCAAAACAACTTCAGGTAACTCATGGGGACGGAATGAAGTATTAGCCAAAACATTACCCAAAGCTTCAACGTAGAATGGTAAGTCTTCTTTTAAAAACTGGGTCTTCAACACGAGGGCGTCTCTGGTGACGGTGGAGGAAAAGGCACCACCGAGCAATTCGCTTTCTCTGGTGAATCTTAAAGCAGATTTTGAGCTGGTGTTAAGAAATGAGTGTTTGGCCAACAAATGGGCAACACCTGATTTACTGGCTTTAGAACCGGCGTTGTTGACAACAACAGAAAGAGTGGTCAAGCTTCCTGGTGCGTCTCTGGCGACAGCCTTGACTGGGGCGGCAGCGCTGTACGAACGAACAGTGACACGAGATAACATACTATGGGGTGGATAGAAGTTGAAAAGTTTTGAGAATTTTTATTTCCCGCGCGTGTGATTGGCCGCGAGAATTTGGCTGGCATAAAGTGCGGTGGAAGGGAGGAGGTGTGGGAGGCGAATGAGAGGTGTTATTGAGAAGCGGAAAGCTGCACTACAAAGCTGGGAGCTTGTTTATATGTGTGTGAAATTTTGGCGTTGTAAGGCCTCGTTTAACTCTGAAATTGAATGGGGTGAAATACCTGAGGTTCGTGCTTATGTAAGAATGCCCTAAGCTGTCGCAGCTATAACAAAGACGTTTAGTTTTATTTTACCATATACAGACATCCTGAGCTAAATACTGGCAGATACATAGCACCCGTAGGTTCAAAGCCACACGTGTTATACTTGGGTGAGACGAATGGTTTTGCGCTCCTGTTCGGGAACCTTATGTTCATAGCAATAGTCAGACACGGCTTTGGCCCACAGGAAATCAATGAGGACCAAAATATGTACTGCTCCCCATAAAAGATTCATACTGTAGAAGAAGTTAGAGTTACCTGTTCCCAACACAATCCAGCAGTAGTATAATATAGGCAGTAAGATCATTCCCACCAAAAGGGTTAATCCTGTGATGTAAACCAAACTACAGTATGGGAGGACAGTATAAGCAAAGATCGGAGTCAAGGATACCGCCAATCCCAAGTCTGCTACGGTAGGATATGATTTGAGGAACGACATCCACACGTATACCAAAAATACCGCAAGAAACAGGTCACCTTTGAGTCCATTTTTTTTATATTCGTAGAACCTAACGGTTATTGGGAACACAAACACCAAGGCGAAAAGATTGAATACTCCCAAGTAAAAAGGTGTGAAGAAATCAAACATCTCGGTGAAGAAGTACCACCAAAGACCGACATTTGGTTGCAATTTGTCATGGGTTATTATCACACCATAACATTGTTCAAGAAACGACGCAGACAGCGTCCAAATCATTGAAAAGAACGTCAAGAACGCTACCGTCATGAAAAACACTGCAGTTCCCTGGGCATAAATGGTAGTAGCTGGTTCCAAAGTGTTACCAATTGAGACACCCAAGGCCAACACCGGAGCCACCATAAGCAACGGGTTGAGCGAAAGGTACAGGGCAATTCCCAAAGACACCATCGCACGGGGAATGTTTGCCGTGACTGTTTGGTGTATGGACTCTATCACAAACACCAATGAGAACACGGTAGTGCTGTGGGCGAGGTTAGGAAGAAGAATCAATGGGTTAAAGAGGTAGAAGGAAGCAATAAGAGTATCACTCAAACGGAACGGGGTTGAGGTCTCTTGTTGAGGGGCTTTTTCCTCTTCTTCTCCCTGTTCGTTTTCCTTCTCTTTTTCTTGTGCTTGTTCTATTTGAAGCTTTTCCTTTAGTTGGCGGCTAGTAATATGTTGATGGTACCAGCGATTAAGTTGCACGAGTCTCACGGCAATGAACACGTCGACCAAAGCATAAATAGCGGTTACCAAGACGTGGAAGAGCCATTGCGGTACTGATGATCGGAGGAGTACGAAAAACGCCACCAAGAGCGGAGGATGGTGGTTTACACCGCCGTCATATGGATTGATCTGGTGGTCGATGTAGAAGAAAGCTTCGTGGAGTGACGTGTATGACGATAAGGGGGTGGACAATTCCGCCACTGTTGAAAGCTGGAACGGGAGGTGTGGAAGAAGGGCCGGAAGAACGAACCGTACGGCGAAGCCTACTGCCAACACGCTGTGCATTGTACTCGTGTTATGAAAGAAAGATGCGCGACTCAAGTGCGAGTTGGAGAGATGCGAATTATCAAACATGTCAACTGTAAGTATAATGACACAGTCTCAAAGCACATATACTAACGTCTAGTTCAACCCTGTGAACCCCAAACCGTTCCTTAAGACGCTCACAAACAAACCCGTGGTGGTGAGACTCAAATGGAATAAAACTGAATATAAAGGAACCCTATTGTCGGTGGATGACTACATGAACCTACAATTATCTGAAGCCAGTGAAAGCGTTGTGCTGGATGGGAAACGAACCGACGAAAAGGTCGGCGAGGTGTTCATACGTTGTAATAATGTTTTGTTTATTAGGGAGCAAATAGACAGTCTGCAGAGTAGTCTGACTAGTGTATAGTACAATAAAGGCATAGACGGATGGAAAAATGTATTGTTTTGTGGGCTGGTTTGTTCGATTGGTTGCTTGTGGATAACCAGGAACCAGGCTGCGGTCAGGTGAAGTCTGGCTGGGGTTTTGAACCGACATGTTCCAAACATTACGTACTATGTGAAATTGACAGTTTATAATGAACATGAAATTCTTCAGTCGGTTATAAAAATATATAAATAAGAACTGTTTACAGTCTTACTCTACACTCCTTCCACCCTCTCCTATACCTCCTCTGCGCCAACTCGACTCCTCCTCCAAGCTACTACACCATTACATCCTCCATTTATCAATTCGCACTTTTCACCGACCATGTCTGAAGAACCAGCACCATACGGTGGAATCCTCGTACAGTCGCTCACAGAGGACGAAGAAAGAAAACAGCTCCTCGAGAACCAAGCTATAGATATCAATGTGAATGGTAACACTGAAACCTTGCGCCCCGAAGCGGTGCATATTCGTGGTGTTGACTCTCTTTCGACCCAGAACATTGAAGCCTATATCAACTTCTACCTCAACTACGATGTGTCTGAAGATGCAGACGGACGTCCGGTCTATGACCAGCGTCCCTACGACTCCCAGTCCAAATTCAGGGTCCAATGGATCAACGACTCTTCTGTGAATGTGATATTTAACACCCATGAAGATGCCATCAAGGCTCTTGAATCTATTTCGATCTCCAGCTCCAACCCAGCAATTGCTCCGCCGGAACCTGAAAACGAGGAGTCACGGGTGGCCAGCTTGACGCAAGAAAGAGAAACAAAGCCGTTCAACCCTGTCATCGAGTTTCAAAAAAGAAGTACATTGGCTCATAGATTAGGCGTTGAAGGCGAGGAAAAGAAGGAAGATACTGGAATGGATGAAGACGAAACTGCTCTTGTTTTGCACGCCCGTATTTCCTTTCAATCGGATAAGAAAGTGAAAAATGCTGCCGTATATTCAAGATATTATTTGCTCCATGGTGAGCCCGAAAGGAAGCCATATAGGAAGAGGGCTCCACGCCAAAGACGTCCAAATAGACGGGATAATAGACGCGATGAGGAGGAAGATTTGTTTGCTGATAAGCTCCGCCAGCGGTCGTCCAGAAGAGACGAAGAAGAGGATCTTTTTGCTGATAGGATTAGACAGAGAAGCCGGAGTCCAAGAGATAGATCTCGGTCACCTATGCGGTTGGAGTAGTTAGAAGTGTAGGATTGTACAAGACTTTGAAATGTATTATATCAATGGGTCGTTTATTAATCGTAAAGTTACCTTGGTTAATTACCTTCTTGACCGAAATCATCAGTAAATTGAACATGATTTTTAATATCTGATTCATTGACAGTTGGTCTATTACTTTTAATTGATTTTATGAAATCCTTAATAGTTAAGTCTGGTTCTCTAAGCTCGTCTGTTTCTATTTCCATCCAACTCATTTCACGAGCCCCATCGTCACCTGGAGAGCACGGGGTCAATTGTTCTTTCCCATCGATTTGTACAGGCTTGAAATGGGTGGCTTGTTGGATTTTTCTAATTGGCTGCATCAACGCATCCCTTACCACCACGGCTATATCATGACCTGAGTATCCTTCGGTCATTCCTGCCAATACTCTTAGATCTTGAGCATTACATTCACAGGACACATCGCCAATATTGATTTCAAACATCCGAGTTCTGGCATCCTCGTCCGGCAAGGGAATATAGATTCTTCTTTCAAACCGACGTCTAATAGCTGCATCCAATTGCCACGGAATATTAGTAGCACCTAATACCAAGACCCCGCTGGAATCATTACCGACCCCATTCATTTGTACCAAAAGCTCAGTCTTGATTCTACGCAGTGCTTCACTTTCCCCCTCACCTCTTGGACCACATAAAGCATCGACTTCATCGATGAAAATAATCGACGGTTTACTCTCTCTAGCCATAGTGAATAATTGTTTCACTAATCTTTCACTCTCACCCATCCATTTGGATACCAAATCCGAAGACGATACAGAGAAAAACGTAGAGTTTGCTTCGGTGGCCACCGCCTTTGCAAGGTAGGATTTACCAGTCCCCGGAGGGCCATATAATAATATCCCACTAGTTGGTTTACGGTTACCTTTGAATAATTGGGGGAATTTGACCGGTAAAATCACCGCTTCTTTAAGCGCTTCTTTGGCACTTTCCAACCCTGCAATATCACTCCATTTCACGTTGGGGGTTTCGGATAAAATGGCGCCCGCTAGAGCGCCTCTAAGTTTTTTAGTATCAGCATCATCATCCAGCAGACCATCGCCCGGCTTCTTGGCAGCAGTCGAGCCTGAGGCAGAAGACTCGGCGGTGGATTTCGTCAGCTTTTCAAGGTGGTCTTTGAGCTGTTCTGCTCTTGTTAAATACTCGGTGAACTTTGATTTGATCAAGTCTTTTGATTTGGCATTCTTTTCGTATTTGATGGCGAGCATCAAATAGTCAAGCCCATTATAGTAGAGCTTGTATGCTTCTTCGTAGCGGGTGGCCGTGTCGGCATCGATGGCTTTTTGCACTAGCTCAATCCCTTTGGCGAGAAAGTCGGATCCAGACATCAGCTGTGGTAGATAGAGTGACGTTATTCGCGGCGTTGATAGGGTTGATGATGGTAGTGCATGGGACGAGAGATGGGGACGCAGGAAGGGCCTTCGCACGAGATACGTCGGGGCAGAGAAGGGCCTTCGCACGAGATTCTTCGGGGTGGTGAGATCCAGAAGCGGTGCGGCTGCAAATACTCCTGACGTTCATTATTAATCGGAGTTCATACCGGTTCGTAGTGTGGCTAGTCTTATTCTGGCGTATTCCCACTGGTCTCCGCCTTCACTATTCTATCTGACTGGGCTTACCAAACACCATGCCAATAGAAGATAAGAACCAACATTATGGTGATTGCCACAGCTCTAGAGCCAACACGATATTCGTCAGCCTTCTTTGAGAACATCCTCTATTACATCAACAGGGTGTAGGTCCTTAAGGGTGTAGGTCCTTAAGGGTGTAGGTCCTTACTGCAACACAGGATGTAGATCCTTACTCCAACATAGATAGCTCAGTAGCCAGTTGGATAAGCAAAACTCACTCGAATTACCAGTCAATCTCTAGTGGTGTAGCCGTCCTGCTCTGCAATAGCTGTACTAGTATTAACACAACCAGTTCTGTTGGTCCGGTAATCACTTTAAATCTACAAAACTACAACTCCTGAAATACTACGCACTTCGGGAATGAGTCAACTTAGAGGTACACTATACTAACAGATTCGACATCAGTTTTCGAATACATTAACACAAGCCGTGTTGAACACAATCTGTATGAACAGTACAGTCTGTTTGAATCTGTTTGAACACACCGTCTGTTTGAACCAGTCAGACTACACACGGGATACGCCTTTATCCACAGTAAAGAGTCCGATGACCGGGCTCGTACCACAGATTGCATTCGCGAAAGCCTGTGATGGCCAAGACGATGCCAGTTACACACGGAGTATCCCCCAGCATCTACAGATACACCACTCTGCATCTGGTCACAAGCACCCTCTTGCTTGCTCTTGCTCTTGCTCAGCATCGCTCATTCCTTTTTTAGTCACGATCGGGCCCCCTTCCCGAAGCCCCTCTCTGGGCAGATATTTAATGAGTCAAGCGCGCAGATTGCAATCTTTGACTGTCTTTTTTTATGCCACAAGATAGTGTATTAAGTGTCAAGGATTTCCAGCATCGAGAAAGCACCGATGGCCTCCACAGTGGCCAGTCTTTTATGTCGTCCAAGTCCAGTGAGGACGGCGGTCTGTTCCACACAGGCCACCACCTGAGTGTCACGGAGATTTCCCGGGTCTTATCGGGGATTCGCGATGATCTTCACCAGGATGCGGCAGAAGTCGAGGAGTACCGCGCACGCTCCGTCCTGGAAGCAGTGATAGCTGAGGAACTTGAAAGAGTCAGCCGGTTGAATACTCGGGAGGCGATAGGAGAAACCACCGATGAGATCTCCGAGTATACCCACGATGTGGAAGAAGACAACGCCCCCCCTCCTGACCAGGGGTTCGCCTGGGTGATCGCCTTCATCGGACATTTATCAGTTTTTGCAACCTGGGGTTGTAACGCCTCTTTCGGGGTGTTTTTGCAGTACTATCTCGATAACGAGATTTTTGCCGGGGCTACTAAATACGACTTTGCCGTAATTGGTGGCTTGGTGGTGTGTATAGCCCAGCTGATGTGTCCCATTGTAACGGTGATGTACAGGGTTTTTGGCATAAGGTTTGTTACTACCTTAGGCATCGCTTTACAAACTTCTGGATACATAGGGGCATCCTTTGCAACCCAAATCTGGCATTTATACGTCTGCCAAGGGGTCTTGATCGGCTTGCTGTTTGGGTTTCTTTTCATTCCTGCCACTTTGATTGTTCCAACATGGTTTGATAAGCATAAGGCCATGGCGTTTGGCATCACTTCTGCCGGTACGGGGGTCGGAGGGGTGGTGTTTTCGCTTAGTATTCATAAGGTGTTTGATATGACCGGTAGTCAGCACTGGGGGTTGAGATTGGCTGCTTTGATAGGCTTGATCTGTGCCTTGCCAAACTTCCTCTTAAGACCGAGAACTGACGTCAAGTTACCGTTCAAGCAGAGAATTCTGTGGACCTACATACGAGAAAACCTTGGTGTCATCTTTGATATCTCCGTGCTTAAAAACCCTCCGATAGTTATGCTAGGGTTATGGTTCCTGCTTGTTTTATTGGGATACACCACCCTGTTGTTCTCGATGTCTCCGTACAGTACGCTGGTGGGGTTAACTGCCGGCCAAGCTTCTATCTTGACGGCTATACTTAATACGGGCCAGGCAGTAGGTAGGCCCATGTTCGGTCATTTTGGTGACAGGCTTGGTAGAAGTAATATGACTGCAGTTGTTTGTCTCTTGCTCGCTATTTGGACGTTTGCATTTTGGATCAATGCCAAAGCATTTGGTTCGTTGATTCCGTTTGCATTGATATTGGGGACGATCGTTGGTGTGGGTAGCACCATGACCAACCCTCTATGTTCTGATATCTTGGAAGACCAAAAGCACATGCTACCAGCCGGATGGTCTGCGTTGAACATTGTATCGGCACCAGGCACTTTAGCAGCCGAACCAGTGGCCTTGTCTTTGAGAAGAGCAGGCGTGGCCGATCCGTATTTGTATATCCAGATATTCACCGGGTGTTGTTTTTTCTCCAGCTTTTTGGTGATGCTTGTGGTGAGACAGTATTTAGTGCACAAGACCATTCTGAATAGACTCAAGTCGGTGGAGCAAGAGCTAGAGGATTTGACCTGCTCACGGAACGGGTATTTGACCACCGAGGGCTTGGAAAAGAAGAAGAATATGGATACCGAAGTAACGGTGTTGACGGAGAGAATCAAACGGTATCAAACCCTTCTTCGTACGGGAGTAGTTGGATTTTTCATCAGAATGTGGTACCCATTAAAGGTTTAGGATATTAATAAATGCATTTCGAAGTATTAATCTCTCTGGTGAATATTCGTTCTACTAAACATGCTATTACAATGTGCATTTTTTGCGATACTATACACGATATAAATGTAGATATCTTAACGGTTAGACTTGGCAACTCTTTCTAATTCATCCTTCTTCTTGATGGCGTAAGAGGTAGAAGAACCCTTAGCAGCGTTAATCAATTCTTCGGCCAAACATTCAGCGATGGTCTTGATGTTTCTGAAAGCAGCTTCTCTAGCACCGATGGTTATTAAAGCAATAGCTTGGTTAACTCTTCTCAAAGGAGAAACATCAACAGCTTGTCTTCTAACGGTACCAGCACTTCCGATTCTGGTGGAGTCTTCTCTTGGACCAGAGTTGACAATAGCGTCAACAACAACTTGTAATGGGTTTTGTTCAGTTAAAACGTGGATGATTTCTAAGGCTTGTTCAATAATTCTAACAGCCTTTAATTTCTTACCGTTGTTTCTACCGTTCATCATCAAAGAGTTGGTTAATCTTTCGATGATAGGACATTGACTCTTTCTGAATCTCTTGGCAGCGTATCTACCGGCGGTGTGGGAAACGAAAACTGGTTGAGAGATTTGAACGTAGTCAACTAAAGAAACGTCCTTAACTTCAACGTCTTCAAAAGACCATTTGTTGAAAAGCTTGACTTCGTTTTGGGCAGCTTGGACAGAGGCTGGAATGGTGGTGGCTAATTCAACCAACTTGAGTTCTTCTTGAACAACTGGGACTTCTTCAACTTCAGCCATTATGATAAATAAAGATATTTATTACTGTGAGAAATAGATGGATTTAAAAAATCAATTTGAAAATTTTCAGGTTCAAGTTTCGCGGTCGTGGATTGAAGAAAGGCAGTCATGAAGCCCTACCTTCGTGCACGTGCGGGTTTCCCGCTCGCAAAACACTGATCGCGACATCTCGAAATCTCCCTCGCAAATGGGCATCATCTCGTTGGCGATACGACACGTTTCCGACATTCTGGTCGTCAATCGGTCAGCCTTGGCACCGCCACGAGTCACTCGTTGGGGCTTCTCCGAAGTACGACACCCTCGCCCCAACCACCCCTTCCCTGACCGCCCTAAGCCTCCTTGGTCATTACCAGCTCTCTCAGTGGCTCGCCCTAGCCACCCTCTACCCCAATTTCGATATTATCTCCGTGATTGGTAGCACTCGCCGTACCACCGCGCACCGCGCGCTTTATAAACTATCATCTAAATTGTTTCAATATCATGTCTAAGAATCAATACGACGCCCCAACCGGTGCTCCCCCAGAATGGAGCAACAAGCAGCAAGACTACGCTCCTCCTTCCCATCCACCAACAAACTCTGGTGGCGGTGATGGCGATAGAGGTGTGTTTGGTGGCGGCCAAGGTGGTTACCAACAACAAGGTTATGGAGGCTATCCTCAACAGCAAGGTTATCCACAAGGTTACCCACAACAAGGTGGATACCAGCAGCAAGGATACCCTCAACAGGGTGGCTACTATCAACAACAGCAGCCAATGTATGTCCAGCAGCAACGTCTGAGTGGTGGTGGTGGTACTTGTTTGGCCGCATGTTTGGGTGCTTTATGTGTTTGTTGTACTTTAGATGCTCTTTTCTAATGTTGTAGCTGGATAGCAGTTATATAGAATATATTATGTGAACGTTGAATTGTGTAGTTGAGCTGACTTCTTTGTTTTTTTACACTTGATGGTGCTTGTATTAGGTATATATTTCGTCTTTATTCTAGGGTGGATTCGCTGGTACTTGTATCGTTTACAGTGGTTGCAATTGTCACTCATTGGGTACAACTGATTTCACTGTTCTCGAAATAACTGTTGGTTTGAATATAATTAGATACTTGTGAATAAATACACTTTTAATAAAATATGCTTATGAGTACAACACACTTGAATAGGTATGGATATCTCATATCATGAACATATAAGCTTTGAATACTACCTACACATGACAGTCTTAATTTTAGTAGTATTATTATCCTCACACTTTGATAGTTGGATTCGTAAGAGATGAATTTGTGATTTCCACATCTTTATTTGGCAATATCTTGAAGAAGCTATTCCAGATTGGGACTTTCAAATATAATAAGCCTGAAATACTAAGGCCCATAGCAACGATTAATTCAATCTGATTTGCTTGTACAGGTTGAGGTGTTTAAAATTACAGATAAAGTATCAAAAAATTGGGCATTCATTAATAGGGGAGAAAATCGTTAATATCTCCACCATCAATACTTTGATAGTTCAGACTTGAAAAAGATGCTATATAGTGTTTTTCAAGCTTTTCATACAAATGTTTTAACAGAGAATAAAACCAAAGGTTGTCCAGTATATTTGATTTTCTGATGCGCACAAATTTCTTCGCTATACTACCTCAGTTATCTGAAGACGATGTTGGAGATCCTGAACAAGGCACTGCTAGATTAGAGAAGGAAGATAGAGATTCGAACAGATGACTAAACCAGGAATATTTGGAATTAATAACAGCCTGTGTGGCGTAATGGTTAGCGCATTTGACTTCTAATCAAAAGATTCCGGGTTCGAGTCCCGGCATGGGTTTATTTTTTGCTCCGGTCTTGACCATCTTGATGGGGTCAACAGGAGGCACAGAAGTAACATTACGATCCCCTCAACAATCACGAAACTACGAGAAGAGCCATCTAATAAATTTTTATTTTAATTTTTTGCAGCCACATGAACTATACGCTCGTTGATCCGGCATCAACCTATAGTTTTATCTAACCCCAGGACCACATTCCATTAGCCACCCAGTCCAAGTCGAACTCCAGTTTCGTCTGTCCGAACCTCTTCAACATTGGTAAAACACCCAACTTTCCTGCGGCATCTGTAACGAGCTCGACCTTTGAATCTTCATCCACCTTCGCATCTTGGCCCTCAACCTCAAAGGCTTTAGGCAAGTAATGCAAGAAATAGTCATTAAGAACTGGTGCTGGGATTGTTTGTGGTAAATCAGTTACTGCAACGATAACCAGCTTTTGGTGCTTAAGACTTCTTTTCTTTGCAACCAAAGCCGCAACGGAGAACAACACATCTAAGTCCTGGAAATTGTAGCCCCCTAAATCATTCAAACCAGTGAATGATGACCCTCTTGGTCTTTGATCTCCCCTTTTGCCTAATGGGTCACTGGTTGGTCCCATCATATTGAACAGCAACTCACCAACTCCAATGATCACCAATCTATCGAGAATTGAGGTCCAGAGAATATAATGGGACTTCTGTTGTAATTCGTTGGAGAAGATGGCCCCTTCAATATCAGCAAAGTATTTCTGTTCTTCGTTTTCTTCGTTGAGGTAGTGGCCTATGAAATTGTTGGTTTCAAAAAAGCTAACACTTGGCTTGATAGCAAATTTAGGCAACGAATTGACGTGAACAGACAGTTTTCTTCTACCTGCAGCTGGTGGAGGATTGCCAGAAATAGACGTCAATTCGGCTTGACTAGCAAGCTTAGTCATAGTCAATGCCTCCGTCATACTTGTTAACGAAGATGACGATCTGCGACTACCAGATAATTCCGAATGGAATGTCAGCTTATTTAACTCGGTCAAGATTTCAATCTCTTTATTCTGCAAGATAAAAGAGACCAACTCCTTGTCTTGGGGTTTATTGGAATCCAAAAGCCTCAACTTCTTACCGATAGTTCCAGCATTACTAGCTGATTTACTCATCAAATTATCGAGTAAAGCTTGTTGGTTCTCGGTCAAAATACCAACAGGGACCTGATAGAACTCCAATGGGTAAGGCTTGAACCCGAATCTTTCGTAGAAAGTTCCAACAGCTGAATAAAGCACCCAAAAGTACTTTTTACCCAAATGATAATTAGCAAGCGCCAAGTCTAACTGGCCATTGGTTGTTACCAAACTAGCAAAGTTGTTTGGCTTTTCTTTATCAGACTTATCGATGTTTTCCTGGAGCAATTGCTTTTCCACGTATCCAATCACCGACGGAATCAACTTATTGGCCAAGCCTAAACTTCTATAAGCTGGGTCTGTGAACACGAAGCAAATGGTCAAGGAGGTGGCCTGTTTGACGCCGAAGCTGTCCGGGTCAGGAATTGATGAAGGGCCCAGGCTGCGGTCGGCGTCCTTATAGTAGGCATCGCCATAAACGACGTGGGTCATACAAACCGGCTTGTTGGTAGCTATGTGTTCAAAGTAGTACACTTCGTGCTTATCGGACTGAGACTTTATCAGATCAAGCAACACCTGGCCGGCTTTTTCTGGATCCAAGTGGCCCAAGAACCATTGCTGAGCCAAGCTGCATACTTGTTTGACTTTATCGTCGCTTTCGGCTCTTCTGAATTTGAATTGTTCACTCATGTTGAAGGATTGAGTTGAGAGTTAGGGTTCATTTAAATCCCCGCGAAATCCGCAATTGCTTAGGGGAAAGCGTGAGGCGGCGGGAGACTTTGCGAGCTGGGGATATGGGGATGGTGCGGGAGTCGGGAGGAAGTGCGGGAGTCAGGGGGAAGTGCGAGGCTACTTAGGTCGAGGTAGTGCGAGGCTACTTAGGTCGAGGTAGTGCGAGGCTACTTAGGTCGAGGTAGTGCGAGGCTACTTAGGTCGAGGTAGTGCGAGGCTACTTAGGTCGAGGTAGTGCGAGGCTACTTAGGTCGAGGTAGTGCGAGCGCCTCGCTAAGTAGTGCCGGCTCTCGCTAATAAGTGCGCAGTAGGAACGTAAACCCCGAACGCGATCATCAGCTGACTGAAAGAACCGCTGGACCGGTGCTGGACCGGGCTGGACCCCCTACATCGGCCCAATTACCGCTATGCTTTGACTGGCCATCAATATAGGGTGAGGTAGGGAGGCCATTCCATACGCTGGTGCTCTACTCTTCTTTCCTACACACCCCATAGGCACCGATTATGGCCCCAACACCCTCCATCGCCCCAACACCCACCATCCCACCAATCCCTCCTACCACGAGAGTTGCACCTTTGCCGAGAGGTTTTTCCGAACCGCGCGGCATTTAGCCATGCGTGCGCTGCCAACCGTTGAAATCTGCAGTCCGAATCATCTCATCGAATGACAAGAATCTACCAGCGCCTGTATCGGACAACAAAAGGAAAAAGACGCCGGAACGCATGAACTTGTGAGTCAAGAATTATTATAAAATTTCTTCTCTAACTATTTACTCGTAATGGATCAATTAAAGTCTCTGTCTGTTGACTCAGACTACGTAGCATCGCTCAGCACGTCTGAGCCAGTTAATAATGGTACGAGATGGCAAAATGTTAAAGACTCGTTCAAGAGAAGAGAGGACGGCGGGGGAAACCAGTTGAACCAATCGTTAAAGAAAAGACAATTGCAAATGATCAGTTTGGCGTCTTGTATTGGTAGTGGTCTTTTCATAGGATCAGGAGCAGCCATTCAAGTTGGGGGAGCTGCTGGTCTACTTATCGGGTGGTCGGTTGTTTCGGTATACTTGTACTGTGTGATGCAAAGTTTGGCTGAATTGGTGGCAGTTTTGCCCATCAGTGGGTCCTTTGCTGCCTACTCTTCGAGGTTCGTTGACCCATCCTGGGGGTTCGCCGTGGGGTGGAACTACGCTATTTTCTGGGTGGTGGTGCTCCCGTTGGAGTTGGTGGCCTCGGCAATGACCATCAAGTTTTGGCCTTCAGACATCAACCCGGTGGTGTGGGTGGCCATCTTCTATGTGCTCATCATAGGGTTGAACTTGTGTGGAAATAAAGGGTTCGGAGAAGCAGAGTTTGTATCTGCCATCATCAAGTTATTGGCGATTGTGGGATTCAACATTCTTGCTATAATCATCACCTGTGGTGGTACAGATGCAGGGTTCATTGGTGCCAAGTACTGGAGGAATCCTGGTCCTTTTGCCAACGGGTTCAAGGGAACCATCAGTGTTTTAATCACGGCCGTATACTCTTTAGCAGGGACCGAACTTATTGGTTTGACAGCTGCCGAGTCCAAAGGAAACCCCAGAATCGAGCTTCCAAGAGCCATTAAACTTGTGTTCTACAGAATCATGGTGTTCTATATGATCACTTTGACATTGGTTGGATTCATTGTTCCATGGAACTCAGAACAACTTATTGGTGCCAATTCGTCGGACGCTTCGGCGTCGCCATTTGTGATTGCAATCAACTCGGCAGGCATAAAGGTGCTTCCATCTATTTTCAACGTGGTGGTGTTGATTGCCTTGTTATCCATTGGGAACTCTGCCGTTTATGGGTTTTCCAGAACCATTCTTTCGTTGGCAGAACAAGGATTGGCACCCAAGATGTTCACTTATGTCGATAGAAAAGGTAGGCCGTTGGCGGGAATCTTGGTGGCGGCTATCGTGGGGTTGTTGGCGTTTGTTTCTGCCACCCCAAAGAACGACGAGGTGTTTTCGTGGTTGATGGCATTGCTGGGATTGTCTACATTATTCACCTGGGGAAGTGTTTCGCTTGTGCACATAAGATTCAGATTGGGAATGAAGGCACAAGGAAGATCATTGGATGAGCTTCCCTATTTGGCCAACACTGGTTTTTACGGGGCAGTGTTTGGCTTGGTCGCTTCGATAGTGATTCTCTGTTTGCAATTCTGGGTTTCCTTATGGCCTGTCGGACAAGCACCAAACGCAGAAGTGTTCTTCAAGAACTATTTGGGGGCCATTGTTGTGCTTGTTTTCTTTGTAGGGCATAAAATCTACTCCCGGAAATTGGTTGACTTTGTTCCCTTGCAAACGATGGATTTGGATTCGGGAAGAAGAGAGACCGATATAGACGAACTCCAACAACAAATAGCTCTCGAGAAATCGGAGTATAAAGCATTACCTTGGCATAGGAAATTATACCGTATTTTAGTATAGAAGTATAGAACGTTAGTATTATAGATTAATTGATAGCATGATTGGTTTTTTGTTTTTGTAGGATGGCCCTGTCTAGGCCAAGGAAGTTGTATCCCAACACAACGTCGCATAGAAGAGTCAAGGAGGCACTGATGGTGAACCCCCAATGGAGATTCAGGCTTTCAGCGAGTTTACCGGTGAAAACTGGACCAATGCACCGAGCGAAAGTTTTGACGGTGTTGACGGTTCCCATGACTCTTGTTAAGGCTTCCTTCTTGACGACTGACGTGATAAGAATCTGTCTGGGAACAACGTCCATGGCGGTGGTTGCGTAGTACAACACCAAGAGGACTGAGGCGACGATGAAATTGGAGCTAAAGCCAATAAGAATAAAGCAAATGGACGATGGAACCTGCGTGGCCAAAATTGCTTTCACCGGCCCACACCACTTGGCCAACCATGCCGAAGGAATGGTGGTGACGGTATTGGTGATGTTTGTCAAGAAGAACAAGGATCCCAAGAACGTGGCGCTTATACCGAATGCTATTTTGAAGTAGTAGATAACCCAAGAAGACGGCATGAAGCCGTATCCAAGCGAGTCGAGGAAGAATACCACTAGGAGCTTGGAGGCCACATTGAGAGTTGATCCGGCGAGTGGAGGAGTGTTTGCGTCTGTTTCAGAAGATTCAGGGCCTGGCTCCGGGCCCTCCGATTCTGACTCAACAAGAGGTGTTGTCTCTTGGTCCTCATCGTACCCGCTCTTATACACCTCACACTTCTCCGACAAGCTGACCATGATCACGAACTTGATGACTGCCACGAAAGCATAAAGAATAAACACCGCCCTGTAGCAACTTATGATATCCCAGTGGAGCGATAGACTGAGATAATCAATGACTATCCCGCTAACCAAGGATCCCAAGGCGTTTCCCACCGACGAAAAGATCCCGTGGAACGCAAACACTTCAGGGCGGTGGTTGTGTGGAGTTAGGTGAGCAATCGACGCTTCTTCGATTGTTTTGAACGGGCCCGTTTCATCACCAGATGGTGAAATCACCCCAACGATGGCTGCAACAAGTAAAACCCAGTACGTGCTCTGAGTTGCAAACACAGCGCCAGCGCCAAACATCATGGCGGTGCCGACTGATAGCACGACTCTGCGGCCGATTTTGTCTGCGTTCCATGAAAGGAAGTATGATATCATTACATCTCCTACCAAGGTGAGGGTCATGAATGAGCCTATCCTAGCATGAGCAATGCCCACCTCTTCAAGGAAGAGAACCATCACTTGGTTGGTGATCCCGAAACTGAACATACGGAGAAACACCGAGCTCCAAAGGAGCCATATATCTGTATTTGCTTGTCTGAGTGTTTTCCACGGATGCATGAGTGAGAAAACAAAACTACAACTCTAATCTGCGGCTACGTACAAGAAAGAGGTTTGAGTGGTTGGATTTATTTGTCCTGTTTCACGATCCTGTACGAGCTGTTTATATACCAAGCCCATCGGCTCCCTGCAATTCATATCTCTGTTTAAATCCCAGTGTCTCTGCGGTACTCTCAGCTCCATCTCATCACTTCGCATCATCAAATCTAATCCATCGCGAAAACATCATGGCAGGAAACCACAAGAACGCCCTCCACAGTCTCGCACACATCGCGAACATGTCGCAGGAGCTTCAGTCGCTCAACGAACAGGTCAAGAACGAAGATGACCTGAACAATTTGGAGTCGACGCCTCCCAGTACAAAGTCTGGGAAGCCCAAACGTATGGCATGTGTAGAATGCCGTCAGCAGAAAAGCAAGTGTGACGCCCATGAAAAGCATCCCAACCCCTGCACCAGATGTGCCAAAAAGGGTCTTCGGTGTGACTTGAAGTCCGACTATAAGAGAACATATAAAAGGGCCCGAATTGCCCAGATAGAGAGAGAGTTCTCTGAGTTGAAAAAGACCTTAACAACGTCTCAAGCGTCCGAACTCTTGAATAAAATCCCTTCTCTCAACCAGTTTAATGGAGTGAAGGATCTTGAATACTTGGGCGAAGACCTGCTGTCGATAGCTCAAAGACTGCAAGATTTATTACAATTCCATAAGAATCAATCCATAGACAACCATCCTTCTCACCATTCTGGAGAAACAAATCCCCTGTCAATCCCAGACACGCCCAGTATCAATCGCCCAGCTGACTTATACTTGAGAGATACACAGCAGTCGCTGGAAGTCGTGAACATTCCTGACTACGTGCTTTTTTGTGAGGAAAAAACAATAGACACCATCACTATCCAACCAGACACTATCCGGACATTGTACATGGA
Source organism: Yamadazyma paraphyllophila (assembly GCA_030563605.1). Taxonomy (NCBI): domain Eukaryota; kingdom Fungi; phylum Ascomycota; class Pichiomycetes; order Serinales; family Debaryomycetaceae; genus Yamadazyma; species Yamadazyma paraphyllophila. Next base: position 214,128 of record JAJMJO010000008.1, read on the forward strand.
GTTCGTGAACCATTACCATCCGATTTTGCTGGTGGTGGATGTGATGAAAGGGCCCGAAAGAATATATAAATTGTGCCCTGCGTTGTTCTGGGTGATTATGTTTGTGGCTCTTAGAAGAATCAGCGACGACCAAAGCAGGAACTTACTTCTCAGGCTCAGTCCGGTGATCAAGGAAGTGTTGGCCGAAATCACCATTTCTCCAATCACCAGGTATAATCCCACCGAAGAAGATGAGCCGATATTGAATGCCTGTTCTGTGTACTCGGTGCAAGCATTTTTGATATACACCTATTGGCCTCCAATAACCTCCTCCTTGAGTGCAGACACCTCATGGAATACCATAGGGCTTGCACTTTTCCATGCAATTAGAATAGGATTGAATGCCCCCATGGTGAATAGTAATGTTCCCAAAACACCTCAACAGCTTTCTATGGCCCATGAACAAACAAAAACCTGGGTGATCTGTAACATAGTTTCACAAACCATCGCCACGGCTTTTGGGTTCCCTGCATTCGTTCAATTTGACTCGTCTATATGGTCTTCTTTCAGAGCCAATAGTCCCATGGAAATCCCCAAGTCCATTCGATTCATGCTTGAAATAGCCCTGTTTGAAGACCAAGCCACCAAGACATTGAATTCCAACCCAGGCGACCCGTATGGGCTTATTGATCCCACCGAAAGATTGCCTCTATTGAAGATTTTGTTGAGACAGTTAGACGAACTTGAGCTCAAGCTTGGAGAAGATTTGCCGGGCGGAGAAAGCCATAGAAAGTTCCAGCTTCTCGTGGCAAGAGTCCATTTGTTGACATACTATTTCATGGACTCGTCCAGGATAGCATTCTTTGAGTTGCAAAAAGGGTTGGTAAGACTTTATAATGCTGCTATAGCCCTTATCAATTTTGCTCACGTTTGTACGACTCGTGATAAGAACTTCATCAAGTACTTGCCTGGGGTCTATGTATTGAGTCTCTGGCAAACATCCTGTATTATTGCCAAATTGACTCACTCACCACTCAAGAGTTTTATTGACTTGGGATCGGGAAAACAAGCATACCAAGCTGCCATTACTCTTTCAGCCAAAGCGTCTATTCTAAAGTACGACATGGCCCATAGATCGAGTGGACTTATGAGAAACATGTGGCAGGTGTTGAGGTCTCTCGATGAGAAGAAGCTCAGCTCGTTGACGATAGATGTGCGGAGTAGAATGGCAGCGTCTGTGTTTTTCGACTGCTTGTACCTTTTGAGAGACCAAGTGGGCATGTTGAAACTCAACAGTAGAAACCAAGACAACGGCAATGGAGAAGAGAACGAGGAGGCATCGAACGAGGAAGAAGAAGAAAATGAAGAGTACGGCTACCAAGAGAATGAGACAGCAGTCGAGAGTGAAGACGAAAAGCATGCTGTTGGAACTGGCACCGAAACCAGCCAGAAGTCCACTCCCGGAAGCAATGCTTCCAGCAGAACAAAGAAAACAAGATCATTATCAAACACCGTCAATGCAGAATCCAAGGCCAGAAGAATCATCAGGACCATTCCCTTGGACCCACAGCCCATTTCTGCTCCCAACAAACGAAGCAATATATTTAAGGTGATAGACAACTCCAACGAACTGTCGCCACGGATCAGGAGCGACGCCAGCCACGAGGACCAAAGAGCAGCTAGTAATCATGTGGCACAACTAAGAATGGAGGATTTCCGTCCTCGGTCCAATTCGCCACCACCCTTGTTCACCAACAGCCACAACCGAATGGCAATCACAGGCAACACCATCAACAGATCGGCCTCCCAAACCAGGCTCAACCAAGCACATACCCAGCCGCATTTCCACAGTCCTCAGAACCCCAGCATGCTTTCTCATTCCAAGACTCCCCAATCTGTGGGGACTCCAGGCCACAGGCGGCCCGAAGAGTATGGCCATGGACAGATGGTTCTTACCGAGTCGCCGCTACAGGGAGGACTTGAGAATCTAGAGATGGACCCTCTTGATAGCGATATGTTGTGGAAGGACGTGGATAGCGTGATGAACGACTTCGGGTTCCACGCACATTAGTGTAAATTATTGTAGTGTAAGGAGAGATAGTGTAGTATACAGAGAATACAGGATACGGTAAGTACAGACGGAATGGAGTAGAGATAGTCAGTAGACTTCCCACTGCAAGAGATTTGGCAGCTAATTCTCACACGACTGGTGCGCGCAAAATCACAAAAAATTTTCATGAAAATTTATTCATACACCAACATGTCCTACGACGATATTGAGAATGCAACGCCCGACATTGTGATCGGAGGTACTATCGAGGAAGAAACTGACATCCAGTACGAGCACGAGATTGAGAGCGACCACGAGCTTCCAGAAGACCCAGAAGATGACAAGAAGGGCAAGAAATCCGTTTCATTTGCAGGTATTGAAGAAGAGTTTGATGAAGAAGCTGCTAGAAAAGAATTCGAAGAAGGTGGCGGATTACCAGAACAAACAGACAGCCCAGACTTCTCTGAATTGACTCCTTTGTCTGCCGAAATCATTAACAGACAAGCAACCATTAATATTGGTACCATTGGTCATGTGGCCCATGGTAAATCTACGGTTGTAAGGGCTATATCCGGAGTTCAAACGGTTCGTTTCAAAGATGAGTTAGAAAGAAATATTACCATCAAGTTAGGTTACGCCAACGCCAAGATTTACAAGTGTGATAACGAAGATTGTCCACCACCAGGATGTTATAGATCATTCAAATCCGATAAAGAAATAAGACCTAAATGTCAAGTGCCAGATTGTCCAGGAAGGTATAAGTTGGTCAGACATGTGTCTTTCGTTGATTGTCCAGGTCACGATATTTTAATGAGTACCATGTTATCAGGAGCAGCCGTTATGGATGCTGCATTATTATTAATTGCCGGGAATGAAAGTTGTCCACAACCACAAACTTCAGAACACTTGGCCGCCATTGAAATCATGAAGTTAAAGCATGTAATTATTTTACAAAACAAGGTGGATTTAATGAGAGAAGAAAGTGCTTTGGAACATCAAAAGTCCATTTTAACGTTTATCAAAGGTACAATTGCAGATGGAGCTCCAATCGTTCCAATCTCTGCCCAATTAAAATACAACATCGATGCCGTCAACCAGTTCATTGTAAACTACATTCCAGTACCAAAGAGAGACTTTTTGGTATCTCCAAGATTAATTGTTATTAGATCTTTTGATGTTAATAAACCCGGGGCAGAGATCGATGACTTGAAAGGTGGGGTTGCTGGTGGATCTATTTTGAACGGTGTTTTCAAAATCGGGGATGAAATCGAAATAAGACCAGGTATTGTTACCAAGGATGACAACAGTAAGATCCAATGTAAACCAATTTTCTCCAATATTGTTTCGTTATTTGCCGAAAATAACGATTTGAAATTTGCTGTTCCAGGTGGATTAATTGGGGTTGGTACTAAAGTTGATCCTACATTATGTAGAGCTGATAGATTGGTTGGTCAAGTTGTCGGAGCTAAAGGAGATTTACCATCGATTTATACCGACATAGAGATCAACTATTTCCTTTTAAGAAGATTATTGGGGGTTAAAACCGACGGCCAAAAGGGTGCTAAGGTTAGAAAGTTAGAAACTGGTGAAGTGTTGATGGTTAATATTGGTTCTACTGCTACTGGTGCCAGAGTTGTGGCGGTCAAGGCTGATATGGCAAGATTACAATTGACGTCTCCTGCTTGTACTGAAGTGAATGAGAAGATTGCACTTTCAAGACGTATTGAAAAGCATTGGAGATTGATTGGTTGGGCCAGTATTAAAAAGGGTACTGCTTTGGAACCAATTGCATGAGGCTTCACTAGATTGTGTGGTATGTATTTATAGTTTTGTATATTTATCTTATACACTTCTGACAACGAGTTATTTTAATCAAGAACTTTTTAATCAAGAACCTTCTTGTACTTTTTCAATACATCTGAGTCGGCAAATTTAGGGAACGAGTCGATTTCCATCATCCCGTATAAAGCGTGGAGAATTTCGGTAGCAGCAGGAGCAAAACTGATCAACGACTTGTATATGTTTTTAAACTCTTTATCCCTTGGGGATGTTGGAGGAGATTCGACAAACACCAGCCTTCTTGGCTCATCAAACCTGGCACTGAACACAGAGATCTCATCCATTTCAACAATATCAAACGACTCTGTTTTTCCTCTCTTGGGTGGAAGTTCGAATGCCACTCTCGGCTTATGCCCTTCCAGAGAACCACTGGAAACCAGGATGACCTCGACTGCGGTGTTGGAAGTAAATGTCGACGGGGCCATAGACTCAGGCATCTGGTTGAAGTTATAGATGGTCTCGAATGCTTCATCATTACCAACCAATATCGATGATATACGCTTGCGTAAGCTGTAGTTGATGTTCAACACGAACGAGGCCTTGGGGGACAAATATGTGAAGTATATGTGGTAGATGGTTGCCAAACAATCGTTCGAGAGCCGCAATACTTCATCTTTAAAGAGGTTTTCATTCCTATTGGAATTAAGCTCAATGTAGTTTAAAAGCTTGGAAAGCAATGTGGTCTTCTTGACAAACAACTGCAATTGGGTATATGCATCTATATTCTCGGCACAGTACTCGTTTACCAAGTGAGCTTTAAAAAGGTATCTCAAACCAGAATCATTCAACACTTCACCTAGAGTGATACCATCCAAGTAGTGGCATCTTATTGGACGGCTGATTGTCTTCGGAAACCTGCTGTTCTCGGCCTTAGAGCCCCAAAACAGTCTTTTCTTGCCGTACTCTGTGATCCGGTAAAATGCATCGCCAGAATCTACGAAGACCAGTCCGTCTGCCTTAGATGGGTAGCCGACCACATGAGTGATAAGACCCAACTTGACAATCAAATTACCAACCTCAACAGCGATCTTCCTTAGAAGAATATCGGTACAGTCCATCAACCACTGGACTAAAGCTTTGCCTGAAATACAATAGTCTACCACCACTTCTCCGTGAGCTTCGCTGAAGAACTTCTTCTTTTTAAATACCCTCACACCATGCTCGGCACTGTAATACTGAACGTGGGAGTCAGACTCAGGGTTGGTGAAATACTTATGGTGTAATGGGCTTGTGAATACTTTATCACCCTCCATCTTAAATGCATGGGGCTCTAAATGGGGGCTATCTGAGTTGAGGATATCAAAGTTGAGTTGAATCTCACATCCATGGGGGTGGGAATCTGGCGACCACACATTAGGCGACGGCCCGAGCATTTGGGAGAACAAAACCTTTATCAAATTACTTGAATAAGCGATTTTATCGTTCAAAAAGTTTCTATCGAAGTAGAACAAAACCATGGTGTTCAAACTTGAAAGGAGGAGAGGCGGAACTTGGTTAAATTTGATGCCTGACTTCCCAATAAATTTTATCACGATGGCCACTCCTTTGGGAGTTGGTTGCAATTGAAGCTTCAGCGACAGGGAAACCCTTGCTCTTGTTCTATCGCTGGGACAGTGCAAGAGCTTTGCATCAAAGAATTTATGGATGCAAACCTGGGCAAGGTGTTGGCTAATCCTATAACTGAAAGAAATGGAATTGACTGAATTGTCCACCTCCAAGTCCAAGTTTGCAAGCACCTCAAGTCCCTGCTCCAACGAGAAGGTGAACGGGAAGGTCTTGTTCAAGCTATACTTCTTCAGAGGTCCTTTGTCGCGAAGCAGTAGTTGCAAAATCATGATAGCGTAGATATCCTTTAAATCTTCGTCGAAGATTTTGCCGTTTGGGGTTTTGCCGAAATTCTTATTGATAGTCTGGTACAAGATCCTTGTATACTTTGTTTCCTCATCAGAAGAGCTTTGGTCTGTGCTGTTGACAGAATCGGTGGGGGTTGGCTGAGAAGCAATAAATTTACTCATGGGGAGCAAGACAGAAACTTTGGAATCTCAAATCTCCAAGTTTCTGGGGGGTTTATGTACTTTTCCTGACCCCTAGAAAGTGGTAATGTTTGTGCATATTTTGAAACAATCTTGATGTTTCAGAATATGTTTGGTGCATTAAATGCGGGTTGGGTATTATCTCCGAAAAATAGACACCCAAATCATGCGTCACATTTTACCACACAAAACCCAAATTTTATAATTTCAGGGGCTGGTGGTGAAGGTAGAAAGCTGGAGGCGGGGGTATACAGGCCTGGATTTGTCGGTTGAAAAACCGTCACCGTTCACGAGAAAAATTGGTTGGAACCAAATATAGACCCTTACTCGCTGTGAAAAAGAAATCACCACACACTCAATAGAGAAAAGGTACAAAAGGATTTCCGATATGCAGCTGATCCTTATGTCCTGACATCCCCTGGCCGATTAGAGCCTTGTTAGTGGCTTGAACATACTGTTGTCTGGCAAAAGCTGGCCAATTTCTGCAAGGGTGATATCGAGTTGAAGCATTCTGCTATCTTCCAATATGTAATACTTGTTCGAGCTGGCAGTCATTATTCCACCTTCTACTGTGTTGGGGACGTAGTCTATCAACAACCCCAGACGGTAAACAGATACCCAACAGTTCTTCAAGATACTGGCGTCCCATACTTTAGTGTTGACTCTAATACTGGTATTGATACTGTAGTTGGTCACCGAGGAAGATTTCATAATGGACTTATCTACGTTGAATTGTTTGATCATATCCACGTATTCCTGGTATGCAATACTGAAATTTATCGACAAGATACTGTTTTTCTCGATAAATCTGGCAGCAGCTATTACTATCAATAGCTCTAGGTTAGAAAGGCTGCTGAAGATACCTTCTATTGGACTTCTAGGTTGGTTCCTAGCGTAGTCGAGGAAATAGTCATCCTTCGGAATTGGCTCACTGGAGCTGATCTTGGACACAGGAAGCAAGACGGTGTTTGTGAATGCCTTTATGTTCCTTATGGTGTGGAAGTTTAGGTGTATTGATTTACGAAGATTGGAGTTGGAAGATGCAAGTTCTTGGATATACTTGTTCCATACCGAAGGATATGCAGTATTATGGAACAGCCCCATGCTCTCTGGGGGAACTAGTAAGTTGAGAATACAAGTATCGGTAAACTCGTTTAAGTCCTTAATCTTATTCATTATAATCAACCTCTGACTGAATCTGGACCTTACTCTCTTTTCCAAGAGCTCTCTCGTATTAAACCTAGTGGATGTACCAATGATACAAATGGGTGTTTTGGACGACTGGGTCAACTCAAAAAGGTTATACAAAAGGACTTGTTTATTCCCACTGGTGAACATTTCCAAGTCGTCTATGACAAGAATGATAGGGGTGTTCTTCTCCGACAGCTCGGGTGTTTCTGGATCATTAAGAATCCGTAAAACGTTGCTGAAGGTCGAAGTCAACTGCCTGGTTTCAATTACAGCATCCACGTTATTTGCCTGGTATATTTGTGTGAATTGGGTAGCGATTTCACGTATAGCTGAGTTATCATCTGAGTGGATGAAGGAGTTTAAATGAATGGCAAGAAAGTCTGGATATTTCAATTTGAGTCTTTCAATACACTGGCTGATCAAGGCGGTCTTTCCAGAGCCCCTGGGGCCAATTAAAAGCGTCGAGTTCCCTATTTGGTCCCTCACAGTATTCTCCAAGAGGCTGTAAATTTCTGAAGCCTGAGACGAAGGTTTGATTCTGGGGGCAGAGATCAATTGGCGTTTAATGGTTTTCTTCATGAGATTGATATCGTGATTGGGGACTGGCTGGGAGAGCTCGACGTCAATTGCTGAGAGAATCCCATTTTCTTGGGCCGTTTTGGTGGTCAATTCCTGATCCGGACGAGAGGGTTCAGGGCTAATCTTGGTACTTTCTCCCACGCCACTTTCTATACTTTCTGGAGCAACCAGGGGCCTTTCTGGGCTCTCTACAGCTGTATCAGTCTTCTGTGGATCACCGTCTCGTTCCAGCTCGGACAGTTCACTCCGTACTAACACGGGGGAAAAGCTTCCACCCTCGCCACCTTTCTTCTCCAGATCACCCGCCTCAACCTCCATCTTATCTTGGGCGTCGTAGAAAGGATCTCCATCATCAACCAAGGTGAAGTTAGCCAACTTGCTCAAATTGGCGCCTTTTTTTTTCTGTTCAGACTTGCGGACCTTGGCGTACTTCTGGAGCAGCTGGAAGAACCCGTCACGCTTCACGTCGTCGTTGGAGAGCTTTTTAATGGGGGCAAAATCATCGTCAAAGTCAGACATCGCATCCAAAGGTAAATAAAGCTGGCGCGCGACCAAACGATTTGTACCGCTATTTCGCGGTCTCACGATCTATAATAACCAAGGGTACTTTACGTTACACCGAGTCCCACAGCCAATTGAATAGTAGCCATGCTTCCCGAGTCCGCCGTCCGTCTTCTCAAGTCCACCAGGTTCCTCCACCTTGGAACCTCAGCCAATGATGTCCCGCACGTATCGCTCATGAACTACACATTCTACCAAGAAGGTGACACCCAACACGTGATCTTTACCACCCCAAAAGACACCACCAAGTACCAGAACATAGTGCAGAATCCACAGGTGTCGATGCTAGTACATGATTGGATCAGCGCCGGGGGCGTGGAGGAGGACAATGGGCGCAGAAACTCGTTGTACGAGATGATCACCGGCTTGAACAAAACAGAGATCAGTAGCGTATCTGTCATGATAGACGGAAAGGCCCACGTAGTTGCACCTAGTGATGCCAAGTATAAGTTGTTGAAGCTGTTGCACTTGAATAACGCCAATATTGACAAGCAGCAGTTGGCCAATTATGTTGAGCGTGATACTAATGAGTTGATCCTTGTGGAGTTGAACGGATGCAAGATCACCGACATTGAAGACAATGTGAAGCAGTATTAAGTAGGAGTGAATATATATTGATCGGGAGCCTTGGGGTGCTTAGTGTAAAGAGAACTGAAGGGACTGAAGTGAATCCTAGACGTCAGATTGAACATGGCGAGCTGGGGCTGAAACATGCTCTGGTCTTTAGCTAGGGAGTTATAACTAGAAGCTTATAACTAGAAGCTGCTTATGGAAGAGGTGCTGGTGCAAGAAGAGATGAGGATATCTAACTCGATAGGCTCCGTCTGTCGTTCAAGATGGTCCGTCCAATCTCCCAAGTATTACCATTGCTAAGTGGAATGTAATTTGTAGCGTTAGACGTTGCTGGATATGGGCTGCAAATGAAGCTCAGGATACCACAGAGGAGAGGAGAGATTGCAGTGATACGTCGAAAGGTTATTGATGTAGGTTAGATGATTTCATCAGCCTAGATTCTGATCAAGCTGTAGCAGCGGGTCAATACTCCTATAAGTGTCACTCCTATAAGTGTCACTCCTATAAGTGTCGCTCTCCTATAAGTGTCACTCTCCTATAATGAAACAACTCCTAAAGTGTCACAACTCCTATAATGAAACAACTCCTAAAGTGTCACAACTCCTATAATGAAACAACTCCTAAAGTGTCACAACTCCTATAATGAAACAACTCCTAAAGTGTCACAACTCCTATAATGAAACAACTCCTAAAGTGTCACAACTCCTATAATGAAACAACTCCTAAAGTGTCACTCTCCTATAATGAAATAACTCCCAAAGTGTCACAACTCCTATAATGAAATAACTCCTAAAGTGTCACCTATAGCCCAGTAAGAAGCGGAGGACTCAATAACGTGGATAAGTAGCGAAGCCCAGAGAGTTCTGCAGCAGCTTTGGGAAGCTACATGAGGCAGCTTGTTTGCTATATTCACTCTGAGCTGGTGCTGGTGCCAATGTCCCCTCTTAATCATACCAAACAGGCTAGAAGAGGTCAGCCAGGGGCTTGTAGACGATCCTGAGCTCCTGTTAGCAGAGGAGAATTGATAGCATTTAGTCGTCTGTAACGGGCATTATCACCGAGCCAACCGCCGACAACGCCCGAAAAGCCCATTCTCTCCCACCCTTACACCAATGCCATATGAAATCAGTGTGCTTGGATTACAGTTGTCTTCAAACCAGAATTTCATCTGTCATGGTTCCTGGATGCTCAGTTCTAGAAGGGGACTTGGTAACTTTTAAGTTTGACAGCTCCATCAATTGCTTAATAATTTATATACCAGGACACCAATTGGTGGTACTATTCATGCAGGCACCTGGCCTTGCTTCATCCACGCCAAGTACTACGGGGCTGGTAGCTACGGAGCTTGAAGCTGAAGCTACAAAGCTTGAAGCTGAAGCTGTAGGCTGCTCACTAGAATTACTACACTAAAATCAGGCGGCTGAAAGCTGTCTTTGATAAGGCTCTGAAAGCTGTCGTAGACAATAGGGTCTGAAAGTAAAGGTTTAGTAAAGTTTAGACACGGTCTTACTGGGAATGCTCGACACAGCCATTGTAAACCCTCATGGACGGATAAACTAGCCGACACAATAGAGTTGCGGTGAAATAGCTGAATTACCTTTATGTAACTGACGTCAGGGCCAGCTTGATCTGGTTTTAAGCTCGTTAGACGTGCGTTGAAGCGTAGCCTTCTGTGTCTGGTTTAGTGGCCGTCTGGGTGGTTTAGTGGCCGTCTGGGTGGTCCATTGGCGTCTGGGTGGTTCATTGCTTGTCAGTTCAGTATCCTGTAGCCTCGTAATAATTACGCCACACACGCCAATAATACCTAAATAATAATCATTAAATAGGCTGCATTGGGGAAGGCAATCAAATGGAATGAGAGGGCTGTGAAGGTAATACTGACGCTAAACTTCCTATTTAACTCGCTTCTTGAGACAAAGGCTAATCCACTTCATCGGAACCGCAAACTTTCCCGTTTAAGCCACCTGTCATTAAACTTAGATAAGAGTGTCCGCTAGTTACCGATGTGGATATGACGGCTTAGGAAACCTTGATATTTCAAGCCGACTTCAAGCCGACAAACCTGGTGTTGACAGGGTCCAGGGCGTAGGGTTTGCGGTGGCTGGCGTAGGCTGGCGAGGTGAGTAGAGGACATGCTGGCCCATATGAAACACATGCGGAGGTCGGTCGGGCATCAACAGGCTACAGCTGTCAAACCGACGTGGGGACTTCTGTCACAGCCCGTTCGTCTGCAGGGCTTGCGTATTCGCGGTCTCGGGGGTCGCGGTGTTGCCCCATTAGGGCCCGAAGGTTAAGACAGCGTGGGGCGCCCCGATGAGGGCTCGAAGGTTAGACGTTCCGATAAGAAAGTGGTGGGCTGTGATTGGCAGGATCGGCACGTCAGAATAGACACACCCCCTGGCATGTTCACTCAATAGAGGCTGGGTTTTTAAATTTTAAATAAGCTGGAGTGGGGTTTTGAGAGTCTACCATTTGCTGATTGTTGTTTGCATTAGCACCTCTACTATCGTATCACCGTTGGATTAGTTGATTGCCAAGCCGGAGAACACGCCAGTTCACCGAGTCGAGGCCTTTTTCGCTCGGCTTAGTTGGGATAACTTGCATCTGCGCACTTTTTTTTTCCCAGTCAATGCAAACCTTAGAAAATTTGTTCTACTGGTAAAAAGAAATAAATTAAATAAAAAAATCCCGACCCCCCGTTTTATCGGGATGGATACTATGGAGGAAAAGTGGGAAAGTAGGATATTTTTGACACAATCTGTCCATTCGGGATATTTGTTCATTCAGGAATCTTTTTGATGCGAAGAAAACTATATAAACTGCAAGCAGCGCCCCTTGTAAAAAAATCCCCCTCTCGAGCTGCTGTAACGATCTTGGGCTTAAGGCATCCATTTTGGACTGTTGTGAAAATCCATTATGAGTGTTTTCAATAACCAAGAAGTTAAACCTATCTTACCCTCACTAGCAATGGACCAAAATTTACCGCTTCCCCTGGTGTACCAGAAGCAATATTCTTACCCTCTGTATCAGCAATACCAGCATTCGTTACCTCCGTTACATTTCTACACTACTGCTCAAAATGGACAGGTGCAAGCAGGACCCGTGCAAAATGGAGTGGTACAAAGTACAGTTGCCCAGCCGGTTATTCAAACGCCTGCTGTTCAAGTGAATAATGCCAATGCTAATGTTAATGTTGGTTCCCAGATGCCTAACCTGTATTTACACTATCCCAGTGTAAGTCCCGTTCCAGCCCCTCCTAATATGAATACCAATAATGTTGCGGTTCAGCAATCCTATAACCAGAATTATAGCTTCACGTATCCTCCTTATAGGGCACCAAGTGATGGGGAGTCAGACCTTTCTTATGCAAATGATGATAAGTATGCTATCGATTATCTGTCCATCATTAATTATACCATTAGCCCCTCCCTTAAACGCAAACGCCGCCAGCCTTCGGACTCTGACCAGAGCCTGCTCCCCCAATTACCTTGTAACGTTTGTGGTAAAGTATTTAACAAGCCATATAATCTTAAGCTGCACATGAGAAGCCACTCCAATGAAAAGCCTTATGACTGCCTGGTTTGTGGTAAGATGTTTGCTAGAAGCCATGACAAAAAGAGACATGAGTTACTACACAAGGGAGAAAAGAACTTCAAGTGTGAAGGGTTTTTAAAGGATGGTAAGACGAAGTGGGGTTGTGGTAAGAAGTTTGCTAGAAGCGATGCTTTGCTGAGACATTTCCGGACCGAAACTGGCTGGCTATGCATCAAGCCATTGATGGATGAAGCAAAGCATATGGAGCTGAATGATTTAATTAATAACATCATCCACAATTAAGAAAGGTGTTATTTCGCCAGATCGTACCAAGAAATTTGAACATTAACGTTTCTGGTAATGATCCGCAAGCCTTTGGCAAGCTTACCCCAAGTAGACGGCTATGTGCTGTCTATTGTTTGATTTATTGATTTATTTGTTTGATTTGTTTGATTTATTTGATTTATTTGATTTTTGTTTGATTTAACGATTGTTGTTGGCCACTATGTGGTTTGTCTGGCATAATTGCCGATTACGAAGACTTAATGTGCTTGGTTTCTAACCTACAATTCTGGTAATTAAAAGAAAAATGTTTTCTCGGACCGTTCCGATGGTCACCTGACTCGCAAGCAGGAGACCTGGAGAAAAGCGGTGATATCGGGATGACTGGCCGCTATTAATTACCTGATTGTTCTGATTGGGAATCTTAGAGCGGTTCATGGCTTTATGGTTTATGTTTATTACACCGAATGGTGGTATAGAAGATTGATTTTATTTATGCCTGGTTTGTTTTTGCTTTATTTTTATGGTGTTTGGAAGGGCTTGTAGAATAAATGATCCCGAGATTTTACTGTAGACTGAATTATGTCAAACCCCTAGGGCGATTTATCGGTCTCAAGGGGGAGCGAGTTACGTCGTAATAGCCTCAGCCGGTGGCAGTGTTGAGCTGCGCCTCTGTCGATAGCGAGACAAACCTCTCGGAAACGGTGGGGTTGTAACCGAGATCCTGATGGGGCACGATCCTGATAGCACGGGGATGTTCGTTGACAATTTCGCAGAGCTGCTTGCATCGGTGCCACAAGCCACCATTCTGTTCTCCAGCATATGTCCACTGGTGTGGGCTGAAAGCAAGTGCAGTAAATAAAATTCAGGTCTACAGAGACTTGTCGGCAGTAGAATGGTTTTGGGGATGCATTTATTGCACCGTGCGGATGGCGGCGTAGCATTTACGGAGTTTATTCACCTACATCTCCACATATTTGATCATTGACAGAATAGCATCGCTGCAAGCTTAGAGAGGCTTTATGGTATAGTGAGGTTTATATGGTGATAGAAGCAAATGAACAGGAATGTAGTTCAATCTGTCTTGGTAAAAACAGTTTCTGATGACCTCAAGTTATTCTGCAATTCTAACTCGCTAATGCTGCAATGCTAAATAATACTACTTCCGGTATATCTTCCAGTTTCAGAAGGTACCAAGAATTAACCTGTAAAATATTGCATTCTAGATCATATTGGTTGACAGCCAAGGCATTCCACTGCAACGCCAACTAGCTTAATTGACACAACTGGCATACGCATAATTCAAAAGCTTAATTGTTGATGGATTATTCAAACCTTATAAACAAGGCTGACAATTGATCACACTTACGCGAGACGCCTATCATCGGGGCTTCCGGCGCGTTCATATTTAGTCAGCCGTACAGTATTCTCTGAGGCGTGCTGAAGTCCCCTCACATGATCATGGGATTTTCCATTAATGAACCGTTCGCTTAGTTTAATATCCTTCTTAGCAAGGTATTGTGATGCACTATTGATGAGGTTCAAACTGTATTCCTCGCAGCAGTGCCCATACTAGATGTGCGAATTGCATCGGGTTTATAGGCCGGTGTTTATATCGAGACATTTTTCGCATTTCGTTTAGGAAAGGTACAGCCTTCGTAAGTGAACCGTATAAACCATTCCCCTTATTCTGGATGGAGCCTGCTTAATTGCAGCTGTTTAATTCCCTTTGGGGCTTTTACTGCATTCCAAAGTCTGACTTAACGGGCCTGCGCTGGCCCCTTATCGCATCATATAGCACCCGTTAAAGCTTAACAATGTCCTGGAAAGCCCGTTCGTTCTTGTCTTTCGTTGTTGGTTGTTTCTCTGAATTCTTGCTCCGGTTTGAATGGGTTTTTCTGAAACTACTCACAACCAAAAAATGTTTTAGAGCTGTGCCTAATGTCAGATTGATTAAATTTTCCTTTCTTTTCAGGTTTGGTTGGTTTCTTAACAATAGTGGTGACATCCGTTGATGAAGGGTGTTGAACTCGCCTTTAAAGCTTTTGAGCCTGCGCTCTAGTAGAAATGCCTATTTGATTGTTTGAAGCTGATATGCCTTATATTGGCTGATTTCCGTTTGCTTCCAAGCCTTGTGGAACATACTGCCTCTTTCCAGCATTTCACCTGACGCTGGGAAATCTGATACCCTAAAACACAGGGGTATAGTTAGAAGACATATTGCTAAGGGGGTACGGGTCTGGTCTCGATGTTCTTGAATTACTGTATGCTTTCATCTGTTTATATTGTGTCACCTCACGCTGGCAGTAATACATTGCTAAGCAGTATATGAGCAGCCCAGTAATATACCATTCAATCAATCCCCCCAGTATATACCATTCTGTTAATCCTCCGTTTGCTAAACCTTTTTAACTCGACCTGCCCTAGTTTCCAGTCACTGCCTAATCAAGACATCCGTAATATTCGAATGGCTGCGAAAACTAAAAATCGCACAAATGAATCCAGCCGCTTGTCAGCAAGAGACATAACACGAGGTATCAAGTCTTCCGAAACCGGTTTGCAGCGCTATATCCACTGCATTCCCGATATATTCACCACTTTGCGCCACCCCTATGCAAATATACCGTTCTGGTCAAACATCACAAACATTGCTTTGCCAAGCTTGTGTCTATGTTCTCTCTAGAGCCTCCCTCAACCTTTGCACTAAACCCAAAGCGCCAGCACCCCCCCCCCCCCCTAAGTGGTACGAACTCACTCACAAATGCCACTATGCTGGTCTAGCTTTTCTGCCTCTGTCGTAGCTATAACTCTATCCTGAACAACATGCCGGATGTCGCATGTCTCTCAGATTCTTATCCCCATGTCGTTGGCTAATCTCAGCGCGCATTTGTGGGGTTACCCAACCATTTAATTCGTATATATTCTTAGCTGTTCCCATTTATCCCACCATCCATCCATGACGTTCTCCAACGAAGAAGCCCTTCCTAGGCTCCAAGTTCCGGAATTGTCGCTGACAGTCCACCAATTGCTTATAGCCCTAAAGCCCCTTGTTTCTAGCGAGGAATATAACGAACTCTTGAACGAATCATCTGAGCTCCTTAGCTCCAGAACAGTCAAACTTCTCCAGGCCCACCTCGTCCAAGCAAGCAAGAACCCGGACCACCCGTGCTACTTGAACTGCATCAATGACGAAACCAACCCGGGAATCTACGGTGAGTTGAGGGGTGATATTCTTCCTAGAAACCCTTACCTTGTGCTTGAAGAGGACCCTTACTCGAAGTTCATGAATCCGCCCAACCAGCTGCAGAGAGCCGCCAACTTGGTCAACTCTTCACTTAAGTTTGTGGTGTCGCTCCGTAACGGAACTTTGAAGCCTGACGTGACACCCAAAAACCAAAACCCTTTGACAATGAATTGCTACAAAAACCTCTTTGGTTCCACTCGGGTTCCTGACGTGAACGAATCTTCTTATCACCAGCTTTCCATCAAAAGGCTGGAGAATAGCAGGCACGTGATTGTGGTGGCTAATAACCAATATTACTATCTTCCTGTTTTGAGTGAGGACGACGAGATCTTCTTCAACGACTACGACTTATCGTTGATCTTTCAGGAAATTGTTGATTCTTTGCTGGAGTTTGACTCAATTGAAAGTATCAACAATGCTATCGGTGCTCTTACCACGCAGAGCTACATCTACTGGAAGGCATCAAGAATAGAGCTTTTAAAGTCCAATAGGAAGACCCTTGACCTCATTGATAGTGCACTTTTTATTGTTGTTCTTGACCAAAATGAACCGCAAAATGACCAAGAAAAGACAAAAGTTATCAGCCATGGAAGCAGTGAGCTCTCTCCCGATAACGTCCAAATTGGAAGTTGTACATCAAGGTGGTACGATAAATTGCAGTTGATTGTAACCAAGAATTCGGTGGCCGGAGTAGTATGGGAAAGTACATCGATGGACTCCACTGCTATTTTGAGATTCATTAGTGACATCTACACCGACCTGATTCTCAAATTGGCCAAAAACATCAATGCCATCGAGTATAGTTTGTTTGGTGATATTAAATTTGTTCCCAACATCCATGAAAAGCCACTGTACCAACGGTTGATTCTTAACAAGACGCCCGAGCTTTCAAATTTGATTCATCTTTCGGAAACCAGACTTGCCGATTTGATCAACCAGCATAATTATACTACTGTTAAAATCAAATTCAACTCGGAGCTATTGAAAAAGTATCAGATCTCGGTGGATTCGTTCTTACAGATTTGTATCCAGATAGCCAACTACACCTTATATGGTAAGGTATCAAATACCTTGGAGCCCATCACCACCAGAAAGTTCAGGGACCTGAGGACTGAGCTTATTGCGGTGCAGAACGATGAAGTGGCTAATCTCGTTAAGATGTTCATCACCAACACCTCTCGAAGCAAGAAATGGGACCTCTTCAACAGATGCTGTCAGATCCACTTGAAGCAGTACTTGGATGCCATGCAAGGGAAAGGGTTTGAAAGACACTTGACTTCGTTGCTTCATATTATAAATTCTCCCAAGGCATCTCAGTTTTTGAACGAATTGAACGCTGACTCGGGGCTTGAAAATTTACCTGATTCCGACAGCTTGTTACTGGAATATATTCCCCTTTTGTCTAACCCAGTATTGAATAGAATCTGCACCCCCGAGCTTTTGATCTCCAATTGTGGTAACCCTGCCTTACATCTTTTTGGAATTCCTCCAGCTACAGACCAAGGCTTTGGCATAGGGTATATCATCCACCGGGACAAGATTCTTCTCACTGTTTGTTCTAAGTTCAGACAGAACGAACGGTTCTTGGGGACCCTTATCAAGATCATTAATGATATCAAGGCCATGATCTTAACCCAATCAGATGTGTTGCTCAACTTGAACAAGGATAACGACTACAGGAAGTATGAGTTGCAAAAGCTCAGAGTGGAACAAGAATTGAAGAACCTCAACTTCGAATCTCCGTCTACAAGACACCCAATCGAGTTGGCTATTGACCAGTATACCATTCCTTTAAACAAGGGCCATGTGTCGGTACAGAACTTGGATGAAACTCCAGCGGATGACTATTTCGATGATAGTTCTTCCAACTCCAATAACTCTGCCAACGAGTTTGATTACCTTGGGGGCTATGGATACTTTGATTTCGGCGAACTAGACTCCAGAGACGTTGAGGTGAACAAGTCTCAGAGTTATCTTAATAGTCCTGCCAGTCTCTCTAGAATCACCTCAAGAAGCGACTCTCATCACAACTTAAGCTCTTTAGGAAAGAACTTGGATCTCAAGGAAAAGCGTGATTTGAATGAAAGAATCAGAGAGAAGTTGAATCAAAGTGATGAAGATGCTACAAGCTCCATTGCATCTGACGCGGAGGACGAGAGAAAGCCAAAGTATAAGATCGGGCGTCCCCTTGATATTTCCGAGTTTAAGTAGTGATTATATTTATCAAGAGCGGTTATATTACCAAGAGTGGTTATATTTATCGTATAAAGAGTGGTTATTTATCGTATAATTGTAGACTTCTGATTCTGGTGATGATTACAAACCCGCAAAATAATCGCACTCGCATCAATGGTTCCAGTGTCCGGTCTAGCGAAACTCCCCCAACAGCTCATCCGCATCGCGGGCCCCGACGCAGCACGGTTCTTGAACGGGCTAGTCACCACGAGGTTTCTCCCCAACATCGTCAAGAAAAACCAGTACACCATCAGCGATGTAGAATCAAAGCATCTCAATCTCACCAACCTCATCCATCTAAACGAAAACTGGGGTATAATGCACGAGGACATTTACGACCCAGACAACGACATTTTGATCAGGAGAGACGGACTCAACTCAATGTTTCTAAACCTGAAAGGCAGAGTCATTTCCGACACTTTCTTGTATCCTACGCCATTCCATCAGTTGGTTAGTAACAGCCCCGAATACCTCGTGGAAGTGGACAAAAAAGTGGCAAACAAGTTGACTATGATGATCAACATGCACAAGCTCACTTCCGATATATCCATTCAGAAACCAGACTTGCATTCCTACTATTATTATAACGATACAGTGGAGTTCGATGAGTTCTTAGATCATCTCCAGTTCAAATACTTCAACACATTTACACCCCGTGATGCCTTGCACAATTCAGAGAAGTTCGTAAACGACGGTGTTGTGATTGATAAACTGATGGGTGATAATCTTGTCGGGTTGGCTATCGACAACAGGATTCCTAACTTTGGGCTTAAGCTTCTTACAAAAGAACCGATTACTGACCAGTTCTTCAGTGACCAGTTCAAACAGACGTTTGGGATTGCAGAGGTAGATACAGATACCATCAAGAAGAGGAGATTCATCAACGGTTTATATGAGTCCAGTGACTCGCCTCCGAATTATAGTCTTCTTCCCTTCGATATGAACTTGGACTACATCAATGGTTTATCGCTAGATAAGGGATGCTATGTAGGCCAAGAGTTGACCATTAGAAGCTATAATAGTGGAGTCATACGGAAAAGAATTGTGCCCGTTCAGTTCTTTGAAATAAATGAAAGCAGTTACGAGAAGTGTGATAACGATGAAATAGTGCTACTGGAGAACGACGGTGTGGTGGAGCATGTCAACAAGATTAACTCTTCCAACCTTGATAAGCTTGAAATCACCACTTTAAATGATGAGCCTGAGCCCGTTAAAGAGAAGGCACCCAGTCCCTTTAATTCGCCCTTTGGAGGAGCCGTAAAGCCCCGTAAACTGAAAATCGGGAAGCTTCTTGCTGTCCAGAAGAATCTTGGGTTCTTGCTCATTAATTTAAGCGATATCAACAAGAAGTTCTTCAAGGTTGAAATCCCCGAACTCAACCATTCAAAGTTCATTGGTTTGAAAGTGGTGAAGCCAAACTGGTGGCCTGAAGACGAAGAGTAGTCGTGCAGGTCACAGCGATATTTCGATGTGTGTTAATTGTATATAGTATTTATAAGTCCATTACTAAGTATTTGTTTGGCTCTTCTTTTAAACTGTGTCGTAGATATCCTTCTTCTGGAATATCCCAGATACCGCAATTTAGACATGCCTTGTTCGGAAGGTTCAATGCATCTGTTTAAACAAGTTTGGTTATATTGGTTGAATTTGAAAAGTTGTGGTTTTCACGTTTTATTTCGCAGCCAAGTTGTTGATCCTCTCACGTGAAACAAATGAACCAATAAACAGAATCTACAGCACCTCCAAAACAACAAAGCATATTATAGAAGAACCAAACCAGCTGCAGTATGATAGCTTTCGATGGTTTTCGATTTTTTCAGTAATTTAGGAAAACGGTAAAAAGCCAGTACTGAGGCACTATTATTCGGCAGAAATGCTGCGACATTTTCAGGAGAAGCTCTTCAAAGCTGGATTTGTTGCAATTGACTGTTCATTATACTTTATTCTTGGAGGTTGATACATGGTATTGAATAATACTACAGTACTTTTTACCGCCAGGTACGTGAAGTACTTTTTACCACCAGGTACGTGAAGTACTTTTTACCATCAAGTACTTGAGGACAGAGGGTTATTTTTCCTGTACACTAGGGCGTGTGGCGTAGTTGGTAGCGCGTTTGCCTTGCAAGCAAAAGGTCATTGGTTCGACTCCGATCTCGTCCATATTGTTTTTTTTTGACTCTAATGGCTCTGGCTCTGGCTCTTTTTGATACATGTTTGTTTCCTGGGAAGTCTTCCGCCTCCGTGAATATCTACGTGTCTCGACATTTGAATATCCAAATTCATTATCTACTAAAATCTATACCATAGTTGGGTAAATCTATTTACAATTTACAATTAATCATACCACCAGGGTCTTCGAAGCAACTTCGTTGGACTGGTTTGAATTGTCCTCCAAAACACCCTCCGTCTCTCCATCTTCTAACTCCTTTGCTAGTCTTTCTTCCTTGGTCATGATATCTTCTTTACGTGGAATACGCTCCCAGCTGATGAACAAAGCACAGATGAATGTGCATGCAATAAGACCCAATACAAAGTAGAAGACGTTTTTGATACCTTCCATTTGTAATCTCTTCAAGAACTGTCTTGCTTCTGAAGACAAGGTGCTAGTGAGACGCGAGTCAACGGCAGCTGCAGCAAAATCAAACTGGTCAAACTCGTCCTTGAGTGGTCCGCTTGGAAGTGATGCCAAAGCGGACGATAACTTCTTATCATATGAAGTATTATAAACAATATCACAAAGCACCGTAGTTATGGCAGATCCGATACCTCTCAGGAACATCATTAAGGATGTAGCCATGATAAGCCCTCCAGGAATCTTTGGGGCCTGGAGATTACAGGCAGCAAAGCATCCTTGTAACGTCATTCCGAATCCCAACCCAGGAAGAATAAGGTATCCAACTCTTTCAGCAAAGCTTGAATCATATGACAAGAGAGTCATAACTCCAATACCCACAAACGATAAAGTACTTCCCGCAAGAACAAACGGCTTGATGTGTCTTGTTTTACCAACGGATATACCGGTGCTTGCTGAAGTCAAAACAACCCCAATGATAAACGGCAACGTAGCCAATCCCGTATCCAAGGGACTCTTATCAAAAATCAATTGGAAGTAAATCGATAAGTATAAGATCAATCCCATGAAGGTTGCAAACATGAAAAGAAGGGTCAAGCATGCAGCCACCATCTTTCTTGTCATGAGCTGGCGAGGAATAAGAGGGTACTTTGCTTTGGTAAAATTCCAAACAAAGAAGGCAGTCGTAAGGAGAATTCCAAGAACAAGACATGAAATCACTGCACCTGAAGACCAAGCGTATTCTTTGGTTGAAGCAAACGTCAATCCAAGCAAAAACAATACCATTCCTGAAGCCACAAAAGCCGTCCCCAAATAATCAATACTTCTGAACCTTAAACTCCAGCTGAGTCTTGGTCTTGGAGGCCTAAAAGTAATCAGCAAAAACAATATCGACAATCCACCAATAGGCAAGTTGATGTAGAAGCACCACCTCCAAGTCACATGCGAAGCAAAGGCTCCCCCGATCATAGGTCCAAGAATAAGAGATAAACTCATGATGATACCGGTGGCACCAAATACAAACGGTCTGACATTAATTGGCGTCACTTCTGAGCAAACAATCATGGTGACCGATTGGATTCCACTAGCTCCAACCCCAGCCAACACTCTACCTCCAATCAACGTGTTCATGTTATTGGACACGGCACAAACAAGCGACCCCAATTCAAAGAGAACCACCGCCGCTATCATCACGTCTTTTCTACCAAACAAAATCGAAACCTGGCCCCAATTAGCTGCCAAAACACAGATGGGTAACATGAACCCCGAAACAAGCCAGCCCACTTTATTAAACGCGTTGAACTTATCCCCCACGTCTGACAAAAGAACCGACACTATAGTTTGGTCCAATCCAATTAAGAACATACACATCAACACTGATAGCACACAAAGCACAAGCTTTACCCCAGTCAAATATTGGTCTTCTCTTCTGGTTCCGTCACCGGCATCCGTTTCAAAGAACTTCTCATTTGCAGGTCTTTCATCCTTAAGTTTTTCGTTTGAAATTTCGCTCATTGTTGGTTGTTATCTTAAGGGATGTTGTTATTTAAATAGTTTTTGCAACTTGGTGAATCTGCCAAATAATTCTGCACAGGAACAGCGGCAGCCGCATTTCAACATATGCCCGAAACTAATCCCTCCGGAGGTCCGCGTGGAGGTATTTCTTCGGTCCAATCTACTGCGACAGCCTGGCGCTGTCGGCGCCTCCGCAGGTCGCTCGGACATTCCGTAGGTCGCTCGGACATTTCTTATTCGGTGTCGGACTTGATGATTAATTGACAATCTCGCGCGGCCGAGCCGCCGGAGGAGACGGAAACCGCTTGTGCATTGTTTGGCGGGGCAACGGGCTCTTTGGAAGCCCCTTCAGAGGCAGTGCAGCCACTCGTTAGGCCACCAGCCAGTGCCATCACCCCGAGTTGCCACCTGATTGGAAACCATTTGTTTGTGATGTGTCAAAATTTATTCCCTCACACGGAGACAAATTTGCACCCGCGGAAAATCCGTCCGTCTGCGTGTATTTCCCCGCTGCCAGATTATTCGCTAGAATGGTCCTGATTTGGGCCAAAAACAAGTATACGCATAGAAGACACCCTTGACCACGTACTGGTCCCGTTGTCCGCTAATCTCAGTGCCTACTGGTTGTATCAAAATGGATGATTGAAGAAGCGAGCTGCGCTATTTAATGAGATGGAGATCAAAAAGCCCCGCGCGGTGACCTAAATAAACCACCGAATTGCCGGCCACTGATCCTGCCGCTTTATCTGATGGCAAATCCGGGCTCAATGCAAGTCTACAAGACGGGCCCAGGTTAGAGGAACAAGGCTAGAGGAACAGGCAAAGCATACTGTATTATTTGCAGCCGTCTATCCAATGTAATCCAATACAGACATATTTGATGTATGTTTGGTTTATATAGATATATAATCGTATGTTAGTTTCAGCGGCCGGCGTCTCAGGCTGTGTTTCAATTTCAGGAACGGTTTCACTGGATTTTCAGTACGGCTTTTACTGGGGCTTCAGATGGCTTTAAACGGAGGTTTCAGACGGCTTTAACCGGAGATTTGCAATGACCAAGATGTAGTCGTGAATGGACTTGGTCTAGTCAAGGGTCTTCATACGCAGGCCAGAATACTCCTTTAGCATTGTATATTTTCATTACCAGAACTAGGGAGAGATGTGCCTAGAATCACCACGTCTAGTTCCGCACCTCACCATCGCTGACGACAGCTATTCAGTATCACCATCAATACTCTGCTTCTGGGACTAACTGACGGATGAGTTGTACCTGACTTGCACGATTATACTAGAGTCTGTGAGTTTTCAGACACACCACTATGAGCTGTGCTTTATGAATACCCCAGATCTATGAGCGTATCCAAGTCTAGAGTTGTTCCAGAAGTATATGGATTGCAGACTCCATGAATGTAACTGCTACGAGCAAATACTAGGCTAATATGAGCTAATACTAGGTTACTGCAAGCTAATACTAGGCTAATATGAGCTCATACTAGGTTACTACAAGCTAATACTAATATTAACTATAGCCACTTAATACCCTTTAAAGTCTACACAGAGATGATTGTCGCCATTACATTGAGTATATTTCCGTCTAGCAAAGCCGAATACGTGTACTTTTTCACTACACTTTTTGTTCATTTATTTAGAGGTAACATGCCTGGACTTCAACACATCTTCACTAGATCCCATATCACTAAGATTAACTACTATCTTCTCGTATCACTGGATCGGCTACGGCACACCATTACAACGTGACTTTAATATACATAAACTGGGTCAGGCTATTTGCAGTTGTAGACCTAACCTTAACCTATAAACCATGCCATCACCCAACATAGCGTTTGATATCCTACAACGCATTTGATATAATACATTCTATACATAACTCGTTACTTCTTCAACCGGTTCACCTCCTCCATCAAATCTTGAATATATTTAGCTGCCAACTCAACGGTGGTGGCTTTCGATGGAATACTGACTTGATCATGATAATTTTGTGGGATCAAAGATCCGAGATTCTGTACAGCAATATTCATTCTGTTTCTTCTTCCTTGCTCAGCGAGCTTATGGGAAGCCTTTTTGGACGTTGGCTTCTCGCCTTTATAATCTCCATTTGGTGGGAGACCTGGGGAGGTTTCGGTCGAAGCTAACGACAGTTTACGCGATAATGCGGGCGGACTGTCCAGACCCAGGTTCTGTTTAGCAAGTCTTCCCATGGTGAATCCCATCATCTGAGGCGAAGTACTATTACTTTCGGGATCGATTTTTTTGTAAGACTGAGGAGGGAGCATCGGGGTAGATAATGAAGCATCTGGCAACTGTTCGAATTCGTTTCCTGTTGAAGAATTATTAACCAGATTATTATTACTATTATTATTGTTTTGATTACCTTGTAATATCGGCGTACCGTGAGGCGTTCTACGCTTGAAGTTGGCCTGTTTGTTTTCATCAACCGTGGCAAAAACCAGCGACAGCAGTCGGCGTTTATTGGCACTATCATGGAGATTTTGAGCTTGAAGAGCAGGTGAAGTAAGTGGCAGGAAACTGGTTTGCACCGCATGTTTCTGCTGCTTATCAGCTGGAGCATCATGTGGCGACATAAGCGGAGTGAATATCACATCCGGACGAATATGCTGCAGTTGAGGCAAATGCTCTAAAGCTTCTTTGGATTTGTTTCGAGAAATCTTGTGATAGTAATGTTGATTATTGAATGACTTATCATTTTGGCTCGGTAAAATTGGCGAATTTACAACCTCCTGCTGGAGGAGGTTCTTATGGGGACGCATGGTAGGGGTGTTTTGCACCAGGTTGGTGGGAGGGAAAGCTGACAGCGAGTTATGGTGAGGCATTACGTGAGAGCTCGACCCAGGCCCGCTGGTGGAGTTACCGTTACCGGAGCCCGGCACAGAAGATGGGTCCGACTCACGAGGGGTGCCGTTGGCGCTGGCACTGGCGCTACGGCTTGTTCCGTGGTGGGAGTCATGGTGGGAGTCATACTGCGAGTCTCTTGTGGACCGCTGGGCTCGAAGATTCAAGCCTCTGGCTTCACCAGCCTTGGCGCCATCAGAAACACCCGAACCATTAGCGCCACTAGCATTAGCGCCATTGGCGCCACCAGCACCAGCGCCATTAGCACCAGGATAAACCTCACCAATATCAAAGTTATAGTTATCCAAAGAAAAGTCGTTCAATTTGTTCAAAGGATCCTCAGATCCAAGGTTCTGCTCGATCTGGTTCATCAAATACTGGTCGTGTTTCATATCCATAAACTGTTCATTAAGCTCCAAGTAAGTTGTTTCACTTTTATTGGGGCTGAAGGTTTCCCAATTGTTTTGGTCCATCATGAAACCTCAGAGTAGATAGTTGAAGAAGGGACGGAAGATCTGGCCCGTGAAACGCGTCAACCTGCTAGTTAAATTACCTACAGCGTTCTATTGCGGTAGGGGAGTTAAAAAGTTGGATAAAAAATTGAGAAATGTAAGCAGCTATTTAAATATTGAAATTACTTGTGAAGGAATTAATTAGTGCGAAAACAAATAGAGAATCGGTAGGGTATTTCCGTTTTAGGCGGAGGATGGTGGGAGCGGCTGGGGCTAGTTTGGGTTTAGACGGGGCCCGGCGTACGTGGGTAGAGCAGGGTGAGGCCTATGCCTGGCGTGGTGATCGAGGGAGGATGATTTGGCCGGCGATGGTTTAGTGCAAACAATTGTTGGTTGTATATTAAGGTTACTAACCTGGAGGCATAGGCTTTAGGCAAGTTAATTACTGCGAACTCACCACAAGCTACCGCCAGAAAACACCGCCGCCACTGCGGTGGCTACCGCCAGCAGACGCGGGTCAACTAAATTATCTGCAAGGTTCTGCGCCCGCACCGCTCACTTGCGCCAGCTGCAGTTATTAGTCCAGGGACCTTCAATTATCCGGGTTGACACATTCAGCAGATAATCGACATATTCACCTGATATGGTAATTCAGTAGATATGGCCGTATCCAGAGGGAGGGAAATAAATGGTGAAGAGCTGGTTCTCAGATGGTTATTTTAACTCTTGTGAGCTTAGCCTGTCTATAGGTGGCCGTTGCATCGTTGGTTTCCTGAAGCGGAAAGGCGTCGTATTCATTAATTAAGGCCCACGTGTGGGATTTCTAGGTTATTATAATTTAACTGCGAATGATTCACAACCGCGGTGGCACACGACTCTAGCCGGTGGATTTGGCTACCGCGAGTAGCGGTGCGGGTAGTGTGAGTGGTGGTGCGGGTAGTGTGAGTGGTGGTGCGGGTAGTGTGAGTGGTGGGCGGTAGCGCGAGTGCAGCGCGAAACTGGAATGCTGAATGCGGCGGTGCGGAATGTCTAAGGCCGTTTCGTTCTGCCGGGGATAATCGATATCGCCGAGTCAAACGGCCCTCGGGCGTATACCGATGGTCCAGTTCTACGGTTCCGAGATACTTCCGCCCTTCTAATCGATAATAGTTGCCTCCAGCTTCGCTTCGGCATGTCGTCCCGATCTTCTCCAAATGTTTCCATTCAGCTGAATAATGGCTTACAGGTTAGCTAAATACACTACTCCCCGTATATCAATGCAACCATTTGATTTCTACTTATTTACATACTGGCTCACATCTTAGAACCCTGTGATAACGGCTCTGCGTCTTTAATACCGTCATACCCTTTACCCTTTTTGGTGTTAATCACGGTATTACTTATCACCTTATTCTTATTTATGGCCTCTCCCCTAACAAGCTTCTCCATCTCGTCTTTGGTCAATGTTTCATACTCAAGTAGTCCTTCGGCAAGACGCCTTAATTCAACTTGCTTCTCAGATAATACTTTTCGAGTTCTGTCTTCACTGTCGACCAAGAACTTGCGAATCTCTTTATCTGCCGAGTCTTTAAGATTCTGAGACCAACTTTCCCAGTCGTCACTCAACTTGATTGGCCCAATCACGTCACTCATACCGTACGAAAGGACCATGGCTCTGGCTACGTTGGTGGCGTTGCTTAAATCACTCGAACATCCGGATGTCACGTTCTCGTATCCATTGAACAATTCTTCGGCAATCTTCCCTCCCATACAGACGTCTAATCTGGCAAAACATTCGGTTCTGGTCATGTCGACTTTGTCCATTTCCGGCAACTGGAAGGTGATCCCCAAAGCTCTTCCACGAGGCAAAATCGTCGCCTTGTATAATGGGGTGGCCCCTTTAGAGAACATCGCCATAATAGCATGGCCGGCTTCATGGTAAGCAGTATTCTTTCTACTTTCTTCGGTAATGACCATTTTCTTCTTGGCTGCTCCCATCAAGATTTTGTCTTTAGCCCATTCGAAATGGTTCATATCAACTGCTGGAGCAGACAACTGTGATGCGTGTACGGCTGCTTGGTTGACCAAATTCATTAACTCTGCACCACTTAAACCTGGGGTTCCTCTGGCAAGAATCAGTGGCTCGACATCTTCAGCGGTTTCAACGTTTTTCATGTGGTGACGCAAAATATCAATTCTACCTCTGACGTCAGGCAATTCAACGTTGACTTCTTTATCAAATCTTCCGGGTCTGGTCAATGCTTTATCTAAACTTTCAGGGAAATTGGTGGCACCAATGATGATGATACCAGACGTCTGAGAAAACCCGTCTAATTCAACCAACAACTGGTTCAATGTCTGTTTGGCATACGCCTGATCTTTAGGGTTTCTTTTCCCTCCAATGGCATCCAACTCATCAATGAATATAATGGCAGGTGACTTATCTCTGGCCTGAGAAAACAATTCTCTGATCCTTTTGGCCCCGACACCGACGTAGAGCTCATCGAATTCAGACCCAGACATAAAGAAAAACGGCACGCCTGCTTCCCCAGCAGTAGCACGAGCTAAAAGGGTTTTCCCGGTACCTGGAGGTCCCGTCAACAAAACACCCTTGGGCAACTTTCCTCCTAAGCCAGTGAACTTCGAAGGGTCCTTTAAAAACTCAACAATCTCTTCCAACTCTGCTCTGGCTTCATCGCAGCCACAAACATCGGAGAACTTCACCGTCAGTTGACTGACATCAACCAGCTTATCGACGACCTCGGTGTTCTTAAAGATGGTGCCGTTTTCCACCAAGTAGTTGAATGCGTTGGTGGCACCGTAGGTCAATAATCCGACCGGAATCAACCACTTTAACCATTTGGAGATAATGGTGAATACACTTTCGCTTACCACGACATGAACAGGCTCGTACTTCGTCCCAAACCCACTGGGGAAGCCTGCCTGGGCCGAGCCACCAAGAGACTTGATCACTTGTTCGGCCTTGCCTTTCTTACCGATTTTGGTAAGAGCGTCGGCATAAATGGCAGAACACTCAGGCGAGGAAGCTATGCCTGGTGTCTCGTACCGTTGCACCACAATATGGGGGTAGTTGTTTGCCATGAGCGACCTGTAGAACTCGGCCTGTGCCGTGGTGTTGTTAAGGTCGGCGTTGGCCTGCTGTTCCTGGGACTGGAGTAGCGAGATGGTAGAGTTGGACACCTGCCGAGTGGCAACAGCTGCAGATGCGGGAGTTTTGAGCCGACTCATTTCAAGCGTCCGAGCTAGCGACACCCGTGACAGAGTCACTCTGGACAGCAAGGCTCTGACCATCGAAACGGAGGCAAGCCTGCGTGTGGCTGGTGTTCTTAATAAGCCTATCATGATAGATAGTTTTTTCGTGATCGCGCGAAGTTAATGAATATAGAACCGAAAAGTATCGAATAGAATAGTTGCAAGTAGAATAGTATACATTAGTAGTATGAAATAGTAGCATAGCTCATTGTGTAGATACATGCAAGATGTATCTTTGACTTTCCAGCGGGAGCACCAGCAGGTTTGCTGCGGTCGTATAGCACCGCTAGACAGCAGGAACTAGACAGTCGAAGCACTAGTAGTCTCGTCATATGCGTCGCCATCTTAGAACCCGGCTATCCGGAGATCATCATGTTGTTCGTTACTTGTCACACTAAGCCCGTGTTCGTTGGCCAAATGTAAAAGGCAGATGAAACAGAAACTCGTCGATAGATCCTTCTTTTCTTCACTGCTATACATGGTTCCAATTCGTTCAACCAAGCCTCCGAAACTGGTCTCCTTTTCTTTGTTCGCCTCCATCTCCGTCTCTTGTTGTTCGGCTTCCGGCTCCTGCTTGATCCCCTTCCAGAGATTATCCTTTAAAAGCTTCACGTCAACTCTCTTGGCTATACGAGAGAAATTGACATACTCAGGCCGGACTTTCCTTCCACCAATCAAAAGATTTTGGCGGTCATCATCTTTATCGTTGCCTTCCTCCAATGCATCGTTGAAATCAATACCTCCAAACACATCGCCGTCGTCTTCGTAGTCTTGGTTGATTTCCTCGAATTGTGCTTGGTGAAACGACGCCATCCGGTCTTGCTGGTTGTATTGCTCGGCAAAGAACGTTTCGTCCGTGAATTGCAGTTCTGGCTGGAGAGTGCTTTTGCGTACTTTGGGGTAGAATAATATGTTGTTTTCAGGCTTCAAGAATAATCGTATAAGACGAGTCGAGTTGTATTGGATATCTTCAGGAAGCTTGGTTTCGACCTGGGCATCTTTCTTCTTCAACGTGTGAAGGTTGGCCGGCCTTGCAAATAAATCGTCATCATCAATGTCGTCGTCATCAAAGAAGTTTATATACACCGGTGCTTTCTTCTTTTTTTTTGGTTCAGAATCATTAGATTCTTCCTGATTGGCGGATTTTGTTGATTTTTCTGCCAAATTCTTCAGTCTCTTGAACGCAGAAACTTTCCAGTGCTCTGGTCCTCTCCAGTTTGTTTTCATGGTTTCATCAAAATAAGCCATCAAGTCTCTGTCCATGATTTGGTTTCCGGGACCCAACGCATATTCTTCTTCTTCTTGCTTTATCTCTTCAGGTTGGGCTTCACCCTCGGCGTCTCCTTCGTTGATATCATCGTCGAAATTATTGTCATTATAATCATTAAAATCAAACCCTTCAGCCTCTTCAATCTTTGTGACGCTCTTTTCATCTAACACCTGACTATTATCTAGGAACTTGTTATTTACATCGGTTAAAATGGACTTTGCCTTATCGACATCATTTAAGACAGTCTTCAATTGGTCTATTGACGGACACACCGCCAAATCATCTAGGGACTTCTCTCCCTTGAATAACATATTCTCTATCTTTGATAAGTTCATCGATTTGGACACCTTCTTCAACTCTTCAGGCGACTCTGCCGCTTCCTCGACTTTGTTTCCAGTGGTTGTGGCATCGAATATCACTCTACCGGTTCTATCGATATTCAAAGTATTAAGGAGCAAACTCTTAGCTCCACCTTCATCAAATTCCGCTAAGGCCTTTTTGAATAACGGATCAATGGATAGTTCCTGCTCGAGCTTCTTGACTCTTATCAGATCAAACTTCACGAGCGTCAGCTCCAACACCCTGTTTACCTTTCTTCCCTTCTTGACTTCACCTTCCTCCTCCTCTCCGTCTTCGTCTTCCACATCTTCCACATCGTTCTTCTTATTGGCCAAGCCACTCAATAGCTTCCCGGTCTCGGTGGCAACAGACTCCACTCGACTTGAGTAGATCTTCACACACCCATCCAAGGTGGCGCTAGCTCTTTGGAAATTGATGTCGTCCCCATCTTTAATCACATTCAAATCATGGAAATAATCGATCAAGGCAAACTGCCAGGAGTTCTTGGTGGTGATCTTGTTGTCGGTGGAGAGTTTGATCCACTCTTCGAAGTTCGACATGATGGTGTTTCTGTTGAGATCAAAGTTGATTCCATCATCAAAGGATGCGTTTGATTCATCATCAAATAGGTCTCCTCGATTGGACACCACGCGCTTGGACTTGCTGGCGCTCCGGGAGATCACACGCCCCATGCTAGCAAGGCTCTGCACGTTGGAGTGGCGGATCTTGCTGCCGTCTCTACTTCGCTTTTTCGGTAACACTTCAGTCATGATTGAAACGTAAATAAATAAATGCGCATCAAAATAATCACATTCGAGAATCAGTGAATCTCCATATAATGTACAAGTAGAGACAAGCGTGCACAAGTCAGAGATATGTCGAATGTAGACATGTATTGATCTATATAACGACGTATCACGTATGCGTCCCGATTTACCTTCTGGGACTTCTAGCCTGCTTCCAACGTCGCTGCATGGCTGTCTATGGTCTATTATGCTTGTGCTGTGTATCTTTTCTTCCAAGGATTGCAGCGTGATGTTGCAACTATACGGAGTCGAACACTGTCACATGATCATGTCTCCTATGCAATGCAATCTACCGTTTTCCACCTCTGCCACCACGACCTCCACGACCTCCACGACCTCCACGGCCACCTCTGCCACCACGGCCACCACGACCACCCCCACCAACTCGCCTGATCTCCTCAGCACTGATCATCAACCCATTCCGCGTGCTCTTCCCAATACTATTGATCTTCAACCCTCTGTCTCTGACCCTCTCAACTTTCTTCACCCCAGTCCCAAGCCTGTCAGAAGCAAACGTCGACCCTCTGCCAATGTCCAAATCACGCAACTCGCCTTTCTTGACCTTCGACAACACAATTCCTGCGTCTTTGGCTTCCTGCTCGTACTTCACGATCTTCTTTTGTCTGCTTTGTATCATGCCCTTTCTCATAGACATAGGCATCTTTTCAAGTGTTTTCGGTTGGCCGCCTGTGTTTGAGTTGACGGCTGCTAAGTTCCTTATCCGGGAAGTCAAGGCCTTTTTCCTCGACTTCCCCGTCGGCTCATCGTAATCGAGGGTCTGCATCGTGAGGTCGGCACCAGAATAATCCTGCTGCCTCGAGAGAATATGTGATTCTTGGAGTAACCGCTGGAGTTGCACGTCGTTCTGGAGATTCTCGTCTTCCTCTTTGGCGTTGGCCTGCGCCTGCTTGGCGGTGATGTGGTCACGCTGGCGCTGTTTCTGTTCGATCTCGGCCATGGTGGGTGCTCGACCAGATCTGAGAAGCTTTTCATCTTTCTTGGAGAGAATGGGCGTCGAGTAGCTTTGTGTGAGTTTGACCACTTTGGGGACTTGGGCCTCATCATCGGATTCCTGTATGTCTTCCTCGTCATACGTTTCCTCCTCCTCGCTGTCATCGAACCCATTGAATACAAGCTCATCGCTCTCATCGCTTCCACCGTCACTCTCCTCACTTCCTTCACCACTCTCAGCGTCGCCGCTCGGGTCGACCTTCAGCTTATCCTCAAAGCCCATACCTTCTAAGCTGCCGAATTGTGCCTCGAAGTTCCGGCGCTGTACCTCAAGTGCTTTCATATATGCTTCATCACTCATAGTTGCAATTTGAGCTGCAATTTTTCAAACCGCGAATTTTCATCTCCACATTATGACCAAGTTCAGAGGCTGTATAGACATACACTCGGGACAAGTGAAACAGATTGTCGGCGGGACACTCACGCAGGACGATACCACCCTGTCATCCGCCGACTCGACCAAAGAAAACTTTGTATCGACCAAACCGTCGTCATTCTACGCTGACTTATATAAATCCTCCAACCTACTTGGATGCCATGTTATAAAGCTCGGCACCAACCCTGAAAACGACAGAGCCGCCCAATTGGCATGCACAACATGGCCAGGACATCTTCAGGTAGGCGGCGGTATCAACAGCTCCAATGCTGTCGAATGGTTGGACAAGTATCATGCCAGCCATGTAATCATCACCAGTTATCTCTTTACCGATAAGCAATTCGACTGGCAGAAACTCAAACAAATGAGCGAATTGGTGGGCAAGTCTCGCCTTATCGTGGACCTCAGCTGCCGGGAAGTGAAGACAGAAAACGGTCCCAAGTGGGTGGTAGCAATGAATAAATGGCAAACTCTCACCACCAGCGAATTAAGCCCCCAGTTCTTGCTGGAAGTATCCCAGTACTGTGACGAGTTTCTCATACATGCTGCAGACGTCGAGGGATTGTGCAACGGGATCGACGAGCAGCTCGTGCAGAGTTTGGGCCAATGGTGTCCCACTGGGTTTGAAGGAAAGATTGTTTATGCTGGAGGTGCCAGACTGGTCAACGATCTTGATAGAGTGAAGCATTTGAGTGGAGGGAAGGTTGACTTGACGTTTGGCAGCGCATTGGACATTTTTGGCGGAAAGCTAGCGACGTTTGATGAGTTGGTGAAGTGGAATGTCAGTCACAGCACTAGAGGCAATAGTGTAGTACTTGTTTAAGAAGGAGATGAGTGAATAGAGCTGTATATTTAAGGTATTGTACCTAATACAAATACCCGTAACCACCAAGTGATTAAACTCTACATCTGATAGTGTTGAATGTTTATTATAGTTTCCAGTAAGCCTTGACAAGAATCCATCAACACCTTACACTCGATTCATACATTCTATATTACATTAGGACCAACCACTAGCCCCATACTCTCCGCCATATTCCTCCGGCAGCTCACCCCCGTTACGCCCGTACGTGGTAAGTCCTCCAGACACCGCTCCACTGGACTCTACTGTATCTTTATTCAACTCAACCGAGATTCCTGCCAACTTCAATTGTAATGTTTCGAGGGAATTGACAAACACTTCGTTAGGTCCTAAACTTCCAACTGTCTCGATATCCACATAAAAGTTATTAGGCTTGGCTTTGTAGTCAAAAGCAGCTTCAGGGTCCGGTGCTTCTTCCCATTCACAGTTTTCTGACTTGGGCCATTCTGCATCGGCGTCTTCTTCGTACCAGTAGTCGGTGTGCTTCAACTTATTCCACGGGTCGTATTCAAAGCCAACGGCGGCACAAGGCGACCATTTAGCGTGCTCTTTGGCAATTCCTTTTTTGGCTATACAGGTTATTCTGAGTTCCTGATGTTTTCTTAATTTACAAATGATAGGTCCCTTTCCATGTGGGTCACGTACCACCGGGTCACCGAGCTGTTGGCCGTTCTGGTACTTTGCTAAGTCTGTAGCATAAATATTCATGGTACTGTCGGTATCACACTTAGCAGCCAACTCCAATTTGACGCTACACTTCTCACAGTACTGATCACAAGTGCAATCCCTTGAGTACGACAAGTTCTCTATGCCTTGACTCGCCAAAGGGATGAGCCCTAACCGGTGGGAGATGAATTCGTCTGCTAGGACCGAAGTGTTGACGTCGATTTCCACGAGGTCTATAGCTAGGGTAGGAACCTCGGCGAGCATGGTTCGACGGATGGAGTTTGCCACCGCGAGGTCTACGTTCTTGAGAACAAGGTTGACGTGGTCACGTTCGCTGTTTCTGATGGTGATGGCTGGGCCACTTTCGTCTTCGATATCCATGTTGAAAATTTTCTTCGCGATAAACAGTTGAAGTCGCGGGGTGTAGGCGCCAGTGCCGCGAGGCTCCTGCCAGCCCCGGCGAAGACTGGCGCCAGGTTGGCGCCACCCGCCACCTTGCGCGCTCCAGTTATGCCAATCGGAACTATCACCAACCATCATCTAATTCCATGTCGCTAAAAAACATGCCCCTCCCAGACCTTCGGTTTGAGCAGACGTTCATGAAGTCGCTCCACCTGTACTCCCAGACCCAGCCTGCGCCAGACCTCGCGGCTCTTTCGGACCCCGAACTCATCAACCTCAACCACGATCTTGACGAAGAAATCCAAAAAGAACTCGAAACACCCTTACCCGTGATAACGCCCAAAGTGGTGATCTACGCAGTGATCAAGGATCAGGTTCTTATGCCGCTTATCCAGGGTCTTTTTTTCTCTGGCCTCTTAATTCTTACTCGGCCCATGCTCAGGCAGTTGGTGGTCAATGGCCAGAAGGTCGGCAAATGGTTGGCGGTTACGTTGGGAGTCAACCAGATACTCAGGGGGTCCAGACCGTAGTGGTCTGATAGTTTGACTGTTGATAGTTAGGAGGTAAGTGATGACATGCAATCGTAGCCAAAGATATAATAGCTGAATATAATGATAGACGACGCTTGATCCTGTTCTACCTCTTCCTGCTTGATCCTGTTCTACCGATCTCTGTTCCACCTCTTCTCTTCCTGTTTGCGTCCTATTCTACCTCGTCTCTTCTTGTTTGCGTCCTATTCTACCTCGATCTCTCTTACCGATCTCTTGCTATTTGTTGTCTATATGCTGATAATTCAGCAGATCAGTAGTATCACGCCCAATAGCCACCACGGCTTCTCGCACCTCGCTCACAGACCCACTCTCTATGTCATCCGGATACTACAAGGGGGCACAAATCTGCTCTAAGTACTATAACTCTGTTACGAGTCTGCTATCGCTTTACTGCGCCGTCATACCCAGTCTCTCGGTAGCAACGGCCCCAACACTACACACCTACACTACAGCCGTGGCCGTGCCACCTCGACCTACAGCCATACCGCCTACGCTCCATCCCGGCCTGCACTAGCCGCGTAACAACTTGCTCACCGTCTCGTCTCGTCTCGTTTCGTTTCAGGTGATTTCAGTTCGCACTTTCTCCTTATTCTCATTGCTATGTTTAGACGTAAGAGTAGAACCACCCACTCGGTGGCATACACTGGCGTCAACCACACGGCACCCGCCTCCAGCCAGCCCAATCACAACGCGCTAGCCGCTGCGTTGACAATTGGCCACGGATCCAATTCCCATTCTAGTTCCAAATCAATTCCTAGATCAGGCTCAGTCCAAAACGTTTCAAAATCGAACTCGCTCTTGAAAAGGTCTCCCTCCACCACCTCGAGAAGCTCGTTTAGAAACACCTCGGCGCAATCCCAGGTCTCGTACGACATCGATGACAGCATCACCGAGCTGTATTTGGATGAGATCACCGAAGAAACCACCCGCCATTACAATCAAAACACTCTCCAGGATATCAAGTTGCTGCACGTCCCCAACCCAAATTTGAACGGAAAAGGGCCGGCAAAGCTGTACGGCAATGGCCCCGGCAATCCGGTCAAGATGGTTAAGAAATACATCCCAACTCCGAATGGAATCAAGATCATTGAAGTCCCGGAAGAAAAGCTTCAGCAGGAGATCCAGAGGAACAATTCCATTCGTTCGGGGTCAAATATTCCTCGTGCTGGAGCTGGGAAGATTCCTCGTTCTGGGTCGATCAATTCGCTTTCCCGCCCCAGAAAACAGCCCTCCAGACTACTGAGCCTAGCGAAACCCTCTTTGGATGCCATGAAAGAAGCTGAAGGAAACAAAGAAAAGGAGCTGGAGTTTGAACTCTTGGACAAGAAAATCAAAGAAGAAAAGGCTTTACAGAAAAGGATAGAAGAAAAACGGTTGGAGTACGAAGCCTTGAAGAAAAAGAGACTTGCCGATGAACAAAGATTGAAGCTTCAGCTTAATGAATCTAACGATGATGCTTCAACTTTGACCCAGCTAAACATCAAGCCTAACGATACGCTGTCCGTTAGTTCGATTTATAGTGACAAGAAGACTGGATTGGGGATTATTTCAGGTGCCAGCTCCGAAAGAGTTTCCCATGTTATTAATGAAGGGGATCTGGCTCATAAGGATGTCTTTAATGGGGCTTCGATTCCTGACAACCATGACATAGCCAAACCTGTTCTTCAAGTTGATGTCACAGATGACTTTATTTCCCCAACCTCGACCAGAGACACAGACGATGAGATTCCTGTGAATTCGATCGATCCTTCCAATTTGGTGGTGGATGAGTTTGAAGACAAAGAAGTTCATGATGTTCCAGAAGCAACCATTGACCCATCGGTATTGGTGGTGGATGAGTTTGAAGATAAGGCATCCCAAGAGCTTCCAGTTGATTCAGAAATCAGACTCGTGGAGCCTGACTTGAATTTAGACCAAGACCCAGAAACCCACTTACACTTGGATGATCTGAACTTGGATTCTGAACTTGAAGAAATAGACGGAATCGTTGAAGGAGCTATCGATCCGTCTAAAATCGCCGTGGATGAGCTCGAGACTGAAAAGAGCCCTAGAGGTTCAGTTTCGGAAACATTTAGGAGCTTGGACCCAGAGGTGAATGGACTGGCTGTTCCACAGGTAATTGAACCTCAAGAAGACGAGTTTGGCATTGTAGAAGGCCAATTTGATGCTGACGATACACCAATACTCAACAAAGAACCTCACCCAACATTTGAGAAGGTTCCAAGTATCATCGATAATCCAGACGACCTTAGCTTAAAGGCCCCTGCCCCTCTCGGGACGTCAGCAAGTTCCTCTTCTTCTATTGGATCGGATGAAAGCCCATCTAGATCTAAGAAGCCTATGAAGTCTGCCATGAAAAACTCTACGTCGTTCTACAAAGACAAAACATCAAAGAATAATGCTGCCCATCAAGCGTATCTTTCTTTAACCACAGCAGAAAACACAAGGCTCAATTCAAAGTTGTCTGCTACCCATTTGAATGAACCAAGTCCAATGTATAGTCAAACCCAAACTCATCATTATCCTTCTGCTGCCACTTCAACTACACCTTTGAGCAAAAGAATGTCTACATCTTTAAGAAAACCCCCACAGACAAATAGCTCACCTGGGTTAGCTGGCAGATCATTGAGACCACAATCGGCTATAGAGCCTGGAAGACAACAACCAGATTCATCACCAAGTGCTCAAAGGTTAAGTAATAGATCTTTACGTGATAGATCTTCGGTATATGTCCAGCCAATCAGCCCACATCCAGCATTGAAGCCTAATTACCAGTCTCCTTCAAAGACTAGGGCTGCTGAACTTTATGCCAAGGCCAATAGCAGGCCACATTCCAGCTTTAATATCCCCAAGAAGTCCTCGTTTTCTAATGAGCATTCTTCTGCTAGAGATTCAAAGATAAGGACCAGTTTGAGAGACACATTTGATTCTCCAGCACCGGGGCAACCCCATCCACATGCCAATGGCCATGAACATAAGCACCAGTCTCTTCAGCCACCTCAACAAATTCAACCTGAACCAAATACACCAACTAAAGCTTCGCCAGGTTTGAATTCGAGGTTTGCTGACTCTGATGATGAACTAGATATCGCTTCACCTGAGAGTGGAGGAGTCTTCTCTACGAGGTACGCTGATTCAGACGACGACGAACCTGTGCAACCGAAAACAAATACCACGCTGAGACAGGACGTTCCAACATTGAGACAGAGCAGCGGCACGTCTACCCAAGCTCACAGCGTTTTGCCGTTATCACATCCTCAATCTCAAAGCCATAGAAATGAGAGCCATAGAAACCAAGCTCAAGTATTAACGTTGAGAGAACAGCCAAAGCCGGTGGAAAAGAAGGAAGCGAAAGAAAAAAAGAAGTTGGGTGGGAGATTAAGAAAGATATTCGGTAGATCTTAGAATAGTTTAATTCTCTATGTATGTTAAATTTATATATCATGCTGTATTCTGTTTAATTCAAGTTCTGGATAGATCATGTCTCGAATTCAATGAGGTTTTCTGTGTCTTTGTCAACACCATCATGTTCCTTATGATTCACTTTGGACTCTGGTCTAACAGCAGAACTATCACTGGCCTTAAGCTCTTCGACTTCTGCCCCCAAAAGAACATCTTTGTCCTTTTCAATTGTATTGAAATCGTCATCCCGTTCTTCTTCTTCCTCTTGAATCTTTGACTTGCCTGACTTCAAAGATGCATTATCAGAGTTCGGCAAAGCACTTGAGGCAGCGGAGTCCATACGGCGACGTACCTTAGTGGCCACTTCTCTACCGTCTGCCAACAACCCGTCAAACATATCACGTAAGTTACGCATGGTATCGAACTTCGAATCAAGAGGTTTCGACACATGAACCGACTCTTGCAATGTCTTGCTAAAGAAAAGCTCATATGTTTCATCCGCCAAAACCACCATTCTAAACGTTGGAAGGTTCATATAAACGGGGGCGTTTGGATTCAAGGCGGCGTTGTGGGAGATTTTGTTATCATCTATTTTCAATTCCTCTAACAACACTTCCTCTTCGTTCTCTTCAGGTTGAGCGTATTCAAATGCTCTTTGGATAAACGTACTGGCAGCAGAAAGGTATCTTTCAGTTTGTTGAACCTCGAGAGATGATTTATCAATGTCGACTTCGCTGGGTAACTGAACCTTATTTTCTCCATCCTTTTCCTGTTCTTGTTGCTGTTGTTGTTTGTAAACCACATCTGCTATAGCATTTTCGATTTCTTTCTGGGTGATTTTATCCAATACAAAGCAGTCTTTCCATGGAGCAGTGATGGCCAATAAATCTTCAGAGATCTTTAATATTCCTTCTCTGTCAACTTTGTTCTTAGCAGGATCATTATACAATTCGTAGAAATTCGACATAGAAGTCATAAGGTCTGGCTCAACCAATTTATCTATCCCTGTTGCCAACTCGGGTAAGCTTATTGACGACTCGGATCCCCAGTGGGTGAAAAGCCTATAGGTGAAATCTCTGACGATACTTCTTTGCTCTTCACTGATATCATTACTGACGAAATCAGAGATCTCCGACATAAACCTGTAGAATGCTTCAAAATCCATGGTATTTTTCCCGCTTCCTAACGTGACGTTATATGTTTCAACAATAGAGTAGAACCTATCATAAAGGATGCTCAAATCATCTGAGGACAAGTTTGGCGTTTTAGGTAGGTTCCTAAGCTCTGTTCTTTTGACAAACGTTGAAATGTTCAGGAAGATCGAGTCTCTGTGCTTATTGCGGTGCTTTTCGAGTGTCGAGTCTTCAATAACAGAGAATTCCTTGAATGCCGTCACAAGCAATTCCTGGAATTTAGTTATCGATCTATACTTCACATTGGGAGAGTCAGGATGGGCAGATTGATCTAAAGACAGGAAATAATTCTTGATGACTTGAATGAACATCCCATCATCCTCTAGCTGTAATAGTTCTTCACCATTGAGTTTCAATATAGCCAAAGCTACTTGAAATAATGTTTTAGGGCCGTTGTGAAAGAATATATCCAAGATTCTGAACGCATACACCAACGGCAAGGAATTCAAATATAAAGAAAGAAACCAAGGAAGCGAGACCACCGACAACTGGATATCGTGCTTGGTGATATGCTGCCATAACAAAGGCATGGTATCTTGGACCAAGGATTCAAATACTCTCTGGTCCAAAAGTGTTCCGTACATGGTCTTGGAATAATACCCTGGGACAAGACGATCACAGAGAACGTTCAAACACCAAAAGGCTTGTTCTTCAGACATGAAGATCAATAATGCTGCAGTTACAATATTCATGGCTTGACAATAACCTACTTGAGGGTTCTTCCACGAATAAGCGGTCAAAACGTTCCGGAGACGCTCTATACCTTCAGGACTTTGATAGGCGTTATATTCAGGTAAAGACCGATTCAAATCCTTTTCTATTTCTTCTATTGCAACCGAATGCTTATGTTTATTTTCACTTAAAATGGTCGAATACTCGTCAGGGTGCTCCAAACGGCTATACATCGAGCCACAGGTCAATTCCCATATCTCTCCTCTCAAACGGTTGGGCAATCCAACTCTAATAAGTTTATGGAACGTATTTGTTCGGATTAACGATAAGTTTCTCCCGTCTGCACGGAAAAGGTCGAACCATAATTTCATCTTCGATTTATCTCTCAATTCTTTGGGGTTCCCTGGGAACTTGAAGTCCAACCCCAACCCACCAGGAGGAGCCGAATCAATGGTTTCGTCTGAAATTTTGTTCTTGGCTAAGATGTACTCTGAGTAACACGTTTGAATAAAAGGCTGGATTTTCTTTACATTGGCAAGATTTTGTTTAAGCGCCAACTTCAACGCATAGGCAAACCTCTCGCTATCGGAACGCAAGCCAATCAAGTAAATAGTAATGGCCAATTTACTATGGGTGGTGATATTAAGCGCAAACCCATACGAATTGGTAGGGACTCGTTCGACTTTTTTCACGGTGGACAAGTGGATGCAGAAGGAGCAATTGCGCCTGTCAAAGGCGTCCCAGAATACAAGGAAATGATTCGTCAAGTAAAGCCTTCCCTGAGGCGTATGACTGTATTCATTTAGACTATTGTCTGACCGGATATTCAATTCGACAGCAGACTCTGCAAGAATCACCTCGCCGTCGGGCAAACGGTTGGCTCTACAGAACGCCACGTCTCTGGAAACAGCCTCTCCCTTGCTCTTGTCAAGCACCTGGTTTAGCGTGCTTACAGCCTTATTCCGGAGGTTCTCAAAGAAGGACATGGTGCGCGTATTTGGATTTTATTAGTTTTGATGGAGTTGTTTATGGTTTAGGTGACAGCTTTCGATTGTGTCATAGTATATTCTGTTGATGCTAGTACTAGATCTGTCCATAGTATCTGTACATGTTTGACACTACCATCGTCACTGGAGCTTGATGCAGGTGCTCTTATTACTTATACTGCCCCTGACAGGGCCTCTCTTTGTCACCAATATCTCTCACTTGTAAGGGATCTGGTACCAATGGCGTAGATACTTATAACAGACCGGATAGTGCAAGTATTAGTGGGTTGAACTACAGTGTCATCTACAATACAATATTCATTACTACATTATCGAATAAATTAAAGGATCACATACTTCTCATGAACTTCCTGGTGTTGAAATCCCAAATAGGATGGCATAACTCATCTTTTATTGGATTAAAACTGATGGCTGATTTAGGTCTTGTGGGACTTCCGAATGTCTTTGTTAATAAGCATTTCTTGCTAGGTTGGTCAAGGACTTCTCTCACGATGCTCCTCGGCCAGACTATCCTCCTCCTCTTCATCTATGATCTCTCTGAGCATATTCTCGAACGATAGTGTGCCGTCTTGTTTCAGACTCTCGTTGGATGGAACTCTTGTTGCACTACTGCCCGAAACGTTACGGTGACGGTGGCGGTGGTGATGGTGATGGTATGGCCCAGGGGGGGCTTCAGACTCGTCTCCGTCCCCATTCTCGGTTCGCTGAAGGTCTTGAACTGATAGGAAAGAAGCATAGTTGGAAATTTGCTTCAATGGCTCCTTGAGTAGCTTTCTCTTCCTCACCTTGAACTTGTTACCAATGATCTGCCCCGTGTGCTGCAAAATCACTTTCGTGATATCTTTACGGAGTCTTAAAATGAAATCTTCTCCAGACCATGTTTTGTTCTGGTACCTGATGTTGGGGATGTTCAAAAGCAAATTATGCACATCAATGATGTTGAGGTGCTTTGGTGCTTTGAAACTTATGAAGAGCTTAAACTGTTCGACTTCAATGTCCACAATGGAGAAGAATTTGGATGATCTCGACACAATCAAGGAAATGTCGTCGCCTTCTTCCTTCTTGTTTTTCTTCTTACTATCTTTTGAAAGTGGCCTGGAAGAGGCATCTGTTGCTGGAGTACTCAAATCTTCGCTTGAAGAAAACCTGGTGGAGATGGAGTCGGTTCGGTGGGAGCTGACAGAAGAAGCATCTTCATCGGTGGTATTGGCGAAACTCAGGGTCGAGCTCTTTCTATTAAACCTTCTAAATAGGTTCTTTGGCCTCTCCACACGTTCAAGGCTTTCTTCCGGTATATCTAAAGAACCAAAGTCACCACTGATATCACGTGTAGGAACCTTGGATTTAGATGCTGGTTTCGTCTTTTCCTGTTCTGTCTTTGGAAAAGCATATTCAAACAATAGCTTGGCAGTATTATAGTCCAGTTGTATTTTAAGAGGCTGAATGCTTAACCTGGCTTGTTGCATTATAGGGATACCTCCAACGGGGTTGAGCATCTTCCATGACATCACTATAAGTGGTTTATCAGATTCCAGTTTACCGTCTTCATAACTTGGTGATAAAAGCTCAGGATATACTGCATTTTTCTGGAGATTGAATCCTTGTAATAAA
Organism: Yamadazyma paraphyllophila; assembly: GCA_030563605.1. Classification (NCBI taxonomy): domain Eukaryota; kingdom Fungi; phylum Ascomycota; class Pichiomycetes; order Serinales; family Debaryomycetaceae; genus Yamadazyma; species Yamadazyma paraphyllophila. The sequence goes on from JAJMJO010000008.1 coordinate 257,058, forward strand.
CCCACTTCAACTTTATTCTGGTTGGATCCATCAACAGAATCCACTCTGTGGAATTGGGAATTGGCAAGGGCCAAATCAATCAATGGTTTCTTTGTGTTATCCAAGAAATGCCAGATAATCTGATCAACAGATATCATCCATGACCTTGAAGCCCGCTTGTTTGAGCTCTTAAGGTTCCGCAACTTCAATCCTCTCATGATCATTGATAATTCCAACCGCTTCTTTTCGAGTTCTAGTTCCACCTGATGGACTGCCTGGAGTTCACTTTCGTCGAGCTTTAAGCTCTTATTATCGATCTTCAAAAGAATTAATCTGTACTCACGTATGGCCGATTGCAACGACTTAACTCTTTCATCAAGACCATAGAAATCATCATTGTCTGAAACTGATATAACCTTATCCAATTTATTCAAAAGAGCATTCTTTTGACTCTTACCGTAAACTAATAAGTCTGTGATCAAATAGTATAAAGTAGAATACTGTTCTGAATCAGCATTTATCACAAATTTGGCAACATGGACTTTAATCTCGTTCTTCTCGGCCATGGATGAATTATCAATGTAAAGATCATTAGGTTTCTTGAAGAATAACACCATCGAAGTACGTTCTGCGACCAAATAAGACTTAAGCCAATAATCTTCATAAATATTTTCACACTCAACCCAAGGAGGCCAACTGACAGCCAATTGTGAATCCACATAGCCGTACGGGATGTCAGGGTGGGAAATCACCACATCTTTCTTATTGAATATGTAAATAGAAGAGTCGTTGAATAACCCTCCATACCGTGTTTCCACCGTACCAGATATCTCATTATCTGCGTTGATTAATCTACCCATACCTTTAAGGTTGACAGAGATAATTCTCATTTCTAAGTCTTTCGAAACAAGTAATGCAGTTGTGTCTGGGTTCTTTTGACTGACCAACTGGATCTGTGGATTGATAAGTTTGACCAAGAACTTGTACTCCGCTTCTTGGGTTTCAGGATCAACATTTTCAAGATACTGGTCAAAGCCATTGATGATGTCCTCACATGCACTTTCGTCCCTACAGAAGTCGTCATTAATATTAGCAGGTTTGAAGGCATCAGGAACATTCCCTATTACACTTTCAACCAAATCAACAGCTTTCTTGCTCATATAATAGGTTTCCGACTTGTTGTCGCTCAAGCTTTGCATGTAATTCATAAAGTGGTCTCTCACACGATCATCCCATTTCAATTGTAAGTTATGAACAATAAACCGATTGTGGAACTCACTCACTTCTTTATTCAACAAACCTGCTTGTCTAGCCTCATCCTGGGACACATGACTGGAGTACAATGATAACAGTCTAGAATTATATCTCGTGATGCCCAAAGAGTTTGTATCTTCCTGTGTCAGATCATGTTCTCCTGGAGATATTTTACCGGTGATATCTTCATAAATTCCACGAAGTAAATTCTCTTTCTCTTTATACTCGTCGATAGTCTTCTGAACTTTGGCTATTTGCTCATTTATTGCCAGGTCGATTTCATACTTTTTGATATTCTCCAAAAGATTTTTATTTGCATCAATCTCTGCCTTGAGATTATCAAGTCTATTTGCAATTAACCTTCCTTGGGTGTCTTCGGGTCTCTCTCTTCCAACTTCACAGGTATGGGATTCTTCATTTCCAAAAGGAAATGGTCCCTCTTCTTGTAAAGAGAATTCTCTTATGTATGTGAACTTCGGGGTGAAAAAGAATGGAATCATTGTGATTTTAGGGAACGGTGACAAGAGCTCCCGCATTTCCAACTCAGTATAGTCCTCTTGATCTAACCAAGATAAATCACCCCCATGAACATCCATATTTGTCATCCACTTCAAGTACTTGCTTTCAGAATTGCCATCATTTCCACTGCCACTGCCGTTGCCTGAGCTTCCGGACGAATTGTCTCCAAACAAATAGCTATCCAACTGAGACTGCATGGATCGTTCAGGGAACACGGCATTAAGAATTCTAACGTCTGCATCGTCAAACAGGATTTCTGCTTGGTTCATTTTCAAGTGAAGAATCTGGTTTTCAATATTAAGTTTCTTATTCACATAAGTTAGAAGCTCTTTTCTTTGATGGAGATCAAGTACACATCTGGCAACTCTCCCTTTCAAACCTGTGAATGCCACCTTGGTATTTTTGTCCTCACCACTTGGATGCATCTGGATATGTGAGATGTTCAATGGTTCAAGAATCAATTGGTATTTGATAGTGAATAAGTGACTACTGGTTTTAACACTAGATCCATTCTGGGCTGTTTCCAGCTCATCATTAAATAGCAGTCCCTGCCTTATTGGAAGCGAGATTGCTTCTGTGATGATATCCCACCAGTAGAAGAAGTAAACAAAAGTCAATGGAGTGAAATGGATACTATTAGAAGCGTTTCCTTTAGCAGATACTGACTTGACGGAGATGGCTAAATGTATGTAGTCGGATCTGTAACCTTTATAAGAATCAGGATGCCAGTCATAGTAGGGACTTGTAACTATCACGTCATGGTGTGGTAGAAATGAGCTCACCCTTTCTTGCTTATCGTTCAACGTATTACTTTCGATCTTGTTTCGCTCAAACATAAGCCCCAACGTCCATTGAACTTTTTCGTCAGACGAAAGTCTCATTACCCTCTTCAGATACTTTTTAGCCTCAGATTCAATGTCTGGAATGGCCTCTGTCACTTCATCATAAAACAAACTCCACGATCGCTTTTCAGCTATGGAGTAATTCGGAATAGCCAATAAGAAATCGTCACTGTTCAAGGTTATAAGGTCTTTGCTGGAATGTATGCCGTCGATTTTAAGCACCACGTTATTCTTCCAGCAGAAAACAAACCCAGCATTTCTACCACTCAAATCGTAGGGGTTCATGGACGATTTCATATGGAAACATAACTCGTTTGGTATATCAAATGTCATCTGTCCGTGTAAAAGAAGGGCCATTTTATCCCACCAGCCCAAAGGACTATCGTCTATCTTTGGTTTAGTGAAGTTATCAACGGCAGACATTGCTGCCAGAATACCTGCCTGGTAAGACTTACACCAACTTATCATAGCAGCTCTTTGGGTATCGATCTTACATCCTAAATCCATCATGAACTTCACTGGGGTCAATGTCCTGGTGACAAACACAGAATAGAAACTATCCTCTTTTAATTCCTTCGCCATTGGAGGCGAGAACGGCACAAGGATCCTCCTCATTTCTTCTTTCTTGTACACCAACTTTTCGTTTATCACAACATTTCCTTCAAGATGGAACGCCACCTTTTCGGGGTCATCATTGCTTGGAAATGAAAGAAGGGGGATAGGATAATCTTTGAGAAATGAAAAGACTGCCGAGCTCTTTAGGCTGAGATGTAACGGCAATAGGATCGAATAGTCCAATTTTGGCTGTTGTTTCCCGTAATCATATAAGAATTTATCAAGATCAGGGATGTTTGTCTTATCAACCGTTAAGTCCAAATCTTTGAAAATGAGTCCCATCAAAAGTGGACCAGGAAGATAATTCATTATATCAAACTTCTCAGCTATCCTATCACTGATCTTCTCAACACCCCATCCTCTCTCTACTCTGCTAGCCCAATTCTTTATCTTTTGATGCCTGAACCGTTTAAACTTGAATATCCATGAAGCGGATAACTCTTCTTCAAGAACTGCAAGTGCATCATCGATCTTCTTCTTGGCTTCTTCATCCGTCAAGAGTCCATCGCTGGTTTCAAGTTTGTGGATTTCCGAGTCCAAATTCGACATAGTGGTGGTCTTCTTATTAATTGGTTTAATAGCATGGTTTCGGGAGCTTTCTGGGACCTGAAGCTTTGTCTTAGAGTCAATGGTATTACTCATTATTTCTTTAGCTTTTTGGTCAAATAGCTGACGCTTTTGAACTCTGTGTTTCTGCTCAATTAACCCCAATTCCAAGATATACGAAAGTTCGTTTTCAAAAGGGTCATTCTCTAGCGTCAATCCAAACACACCCGATTTGACATTTATCTTAGGCACATCGAAAGTCTTAGTTTTCTGTGGGAGGGCTTCAAAATTCATCACCCCAGCCTTCAAGTTCTTGAAGTTATGTGAGATTTGCTTGACAGCCTTCCCAAAAGTGACGACGTTGTCAATCACGGTGTAAAATAAGAAGCCATGGGGAATGTTAAGCCTTATACCCTTACATATAACTTCAAAGGCATTCTCATCTTCTAAGGTTGAATTCATGGCAACAAAAGATCCCTTGATAGTCAAGAATCTGGCCCATAGCTTTGTTGTTGGGTGCACCACATAACTCCTAAAGTATTTGAACTCAAGGGTTTGTGATTCAGAAACATCACGAAGATAAAGAGTATCAAACTCACATAAGACATCAACAGAGTTTGGAAGTCGAGTCACAATTGCAACAACCTGGACAGAAAGATCAAGCTTAAGTTTCTTCTCTTGTTGACCCATTAAGGATTTCATCTCTCTCTTACTGCACATTCTTTCCACTTTAGGCTTGAACAATTGGATTAGACTAACAGCGTAAATGGAGCACCACGCTAAGAATATATCCACCCTTCCATTCACCTCAGGAATTCTCACAGAGAGCCTATTCTTATCCCTCTGTTTGTTGGTGAAGTTGTTGGCTTCAATGACTCCGATTTCAAATACTTGTTTAACTTTCCTTAAATCTTCTTCTTCAGCTTCAGCCAAAGCCAACGACTCTAAACTAGAAACATCACTTAACTCATCTTTTCCTTTCGAGTATGGTGAGATCACGTCAAATTGAAGAATATAATCCAAGTCAAACTCACTCAAAGTAAAGCACTGAAGCGCTTCAAGCTTAAGCACCACTTCTTCGATCTCTTTCTTGTAGTTGAAAAGTGAATGAGCCAACTTGATCGATACACCTCTTCCATAATCTTTCAAGTCATACTTCTGCTTGGTTTCCGGGTCTTCATAAATGTGCAGTGGCAATCCGTCTTTACAGATGATATCTGCTTGAATCTCATTGACTTCAACCTTGACGTGGTTTAAAATCTCAGGTAGAATGGAGAATATTTCATAGTATTCACTTTCAGGAGCCAGTGGCTCAGGAAGCTCCGTGGCATTTTCGGTGCATATAAGCTTGTTATAGAGCTTATTATCCAAGAGGATCTTAGAGGTTCTCACTTCCCTGACAATACTGAATATAGCACTATTGATTGATCTGACTCTTAACCGTTTACAATTGGCTTTAAGAGAGATATCTTTATGCTTCAAATTGTATGACACCAAGAGGTTCAATTTCGAAATATGAACGGTATTATCCAAGATATTAGCTTTGAAATTCTTGATTTTGAAAAGTCCATGCAATTGCAGCTTTTTCTTCCCTTCATCTAATAAGGTTTTAGCCAAGTTCCGAGTTGCAAACCGCTGAACAATAGAGTCCACATTATACTTGGCAGTGATATTCAGACTAGCATCTCTATGAAACTCTTTAACTCCAAACCCGGGAATGTGCACCACCAATTTGGTATCCACAATGACGATCTTGGTGGAAACGTAGCGTAATGCAAATAGGATGTTTCTGACGTTGACAAAACTCATGGCTGTTTTTTGTCGGTTGTGACGGTTAATTTTAAATAGCACAAGTTGATCTTCATAAAGGTTGAAGGTAGGAGCCGTGACCGTTAAGTTGAACTTCAAGTCCAGTAGGCAAGAGACATTTTCAATGATCTCTTTGTGGTGGGAATTCTCGATGGCTTCAAGGATTCCGAAAGGATTGGCCTCTAAAGAGGAGGCAGCTGCGGGAAGCTCGAAGCATTTGGTGCTTGCTTCCAAGAACTTTAAGGACGTGATATGGAAGTTCAAGTCAGCTACTGAATCTTCAAGGGTTTCGTTTTCGACGTTGTGGATCAATGCTGCCTGAAATGTCGCCACCTGCAAAACACACGGGCCCAGGGAAAGGGTGAAGTCTTCTAATGATAGCTTGGCTTCGTTGAAGACCTTCCAAAATTGCCGGAGAAGCTTTATATTGTCTTTACTGATAGGATGGCACTGCTCCTTCTTTTTCTTGGGTGCCAAATGAATATGATCAAGTGGGATATGCGCTTTCCCCAAACTAACTTTCAAGCTGAAGTTCGCCAACAGGGTTTCCATTAAATCGGGTGTTCGAATACTGCAATTGAATATGGCATCACAGCTGAAAATCACCTCGACGTTTCTGAAGATCTGGATTCGGTCGTGGTCTTCAATCTCGTGAAGGAACCCATTGAATATCAAAAGGGTTAAACTATTGTGCCCATCGTAGCGCAAATGGTTCTCCAATTTAGCATAGTCAATATGCAACTTCGTATCCTTATCGACCTTTTGGTGGTAAACAGAACACCGGTACAAGATGATGTGGAACTGGTTCAACATCTGGTAATAGAACACTAGATCACATAGACGCTTCGGTATGGTGAATTTTAAAAGGGTCTCGATGTCCAAAGGCAGCGACGAGTCAGCCGATGGGCCCAGCGACTCGGCGGTTTTCCCATCTTGTGCTTCGTGGATCTCTACTTCCACGTCAAACAAGTCGAGACTGAACAATTTCAACGGGGAGTCTTTACCACGGAAAAGGTTGATTCGGAGCCTTAATTTTTTAATCCGTATAGCTCTTTTGGGGCTTTCAATTGTGATGCCTCTGAGAGAGAAAAACCCGATGGACTTGATGGATACATGCGGGAACTGATTAACCGCAACTAGCAACAAGACGTACCCCGTGCATAGCACTCCGAGAATAAAGTATATATTCATGGTGAATCGTCTAGCTGTATCGGTCAAATAGAATCAACCGGGGCCTCCGCGCGAAGTTGACGCGATGTGGGCATGAGCGCGCGATCACGGTCGTAAATTGGCGAGCTAAGACCAGTTTAGCGGGTCAGCGGGAGGGCTCGCGACTTGGGGCGGCCAAGCAGAGGCGGCGATCTGTTTACAATGTATTTAGGAACGGAGGTCAAGGAACACGCCGGCGTGGAGCTGTGAGAGGGGCAAGTTCCTCCAATAAAGTGTAGAGCTTTGAGAGGTAGAGTGAGGTAGAGTAGGTAGAGTAGGTAGAGTGGAGGGACGTGGAGTAGAAAGATTATAGAGCTTAGAAGTAGAGATTGAGTGGAAATTAAACAAGCCCAAAGTAGAACCATAGAGTGAAGAAGGCACTACGTGCCGACTGTTAAGCCAGCTTTGGGGCCGTGTAGTTCATGCCAGGAGTTCTCGAAGGAATAGTGATTACGGTGGGCGAGTCAACGTATCTATAATAAAGGCAATCTCCCTATTTAAACAGCAGAGACTTGGCTCTGAAAAGTCAATAGCAGCACAACACAAGTAACAGGTTTGCCCTGCATTGTTAACCAAACTTTAATTTCCCCGTCACCTGACATGGAAATAATGATTAAGTCGAGAAATGCTAAAATCACAAAAATAGAACTATTGCATTTGTTTGCAGCCAAATGTCTCCGAATAAAGTTAGTTAAAAAATAAGTTACTGCTTTTAGTTATTAGCTTATACAAATTTAGTAGCCGATCCACGTTCGTAGTATACACCAGAGTTTATGGTTTGACTATGAGCTTACCTTGATGATTTCTTGGGATATTAGAGTTGAGAACCCCAGGCAGTACCGAGGCCTAAACGCCCCCGAATTCCCCTTCAGCCCAGACAATTCCATTTACAAGCTTCACAATACCATACACATCCGTCTCCACCAGTTATGATCGTTTTAACATTCCATCCCAACATGAAAGCGACGGTTACATAATCAAGGTAGCGCGCAGGTAGTTAGTGGTTTACATCCTGCCCAAATAGGAAATAACAACAAAGTGCGTACCAGACAAATTTCCTCATTGGGTAAAGTAATATAAATTTCAATCATTGCCTAAATAGGAAAAGTAATTTGCATCTAAATTGATTAACCGGCAGCCCAATATAACCATTGACGAAATTTCAAAGGGCAAAATTTCTGTTTTAGGCAGTAAAACAAATGGTTAGACTTCTAGGCTTAACTTCTCCATCAAAACATCATTGAATTAGGAAATTCTTATGTGATTGGGGTTTCATGGGTTGGATTATAAAGGGCAGCTAGATTCTTTAAATATTTTTTTCTTTACAACAACTAACTTCAAAAACTAATATGAGATTATTCAATTACTTGTTAGCTGTTATCTTTGCCTTCACTTTAGGTGTCCAAGCTGCTCCAGCCAATGTTGGTTCTGAATTAGCCATCAGAGATGTGGATATGGTTCAAAGTACCATTGACAATATCAATGACTATGTCCTGAAGAGACATGAGTTTGACGAATTCGAATTAAGTAAAAGAGAAAGTCAAATTGTCACCGACGTTTTAAGAGCCATTAAAGACACCGACTTGGCGGTTCCAATTCTTAAATACCTTACTACCGATGAAACCTTTAAGCCAATTGTCATTGACACTGTTACCTACTTGATCAAAAACGATATCATTAACATTCCTACCTTATTAAAGTCCTTGAACGATTCTGGATTGGCCGTTGATGTTATCCAAAGCTTGATTGAAGACTGTTCTTTCTATGCTGACATTTACAAGTTGGCTTTAGGTTACATTGGTGACTTGGCTCAACAATTGGCCAGCAAGATCGGTGGTAGCAGTAAGAGAGAATTCATGATGGTCGAAATTTCTAAGGGAGTTGAAAAGAGAGCTGACGACGACAACGAAAGTCCTCTTTTAACCTCATTGATGGAATCTTTGAAGAACTCTGGATTAGCCAACCAAGTGGTTAGAGCCTTAGTTGTTGACCCAGACTTTTTGAGCTTCGGTGCTGATTTGATCAAGAACTTGATTGACGAAGATGCCATCTCTCTTAGTGACTTGGTTTCCGCCATTGCCGACTCTGGTTTGGTTCCATCTTTGATCAAGGCTTTCTTGAACTTGAAGACTTTCGACACCGTCATCACCAACGCTTTGGCTGCTGCTTTCGGTAAGTGTGACGGTGCTTCTGTCACTTCTTCTATCACCGATGCCTCCTCTGCTACTGCAAGTGGAACTGCTACTGCTACTCCAACTGGTGTTTGTAGGAAAAAGAAGAGATCTTACTAAACCTAATTTATTAATGCTTTATGCCAAAATTATTACCCTATCTTCGTGGTGATCTCATACAACACTTGGCCTTTTTAAGTGCGTACTGCAGGGCAGTGTAAGTATATATGTATTTGATTCCTTAATAAACGATCTTATTAGATGTGCCGTGAATCAAGGTTTCGACTTATGAGCTTTAAGTGGACTTACTAGGTAATTAGTGCTTCCTTATATTGTGCTTACTTTTAGACGACTAGCCGTTTTGCTTCTACTAATTAACGAAGAATAGTCTGGTAGAACAAATGCAATTCAACCATACAGAGTCGAACGCATCGAACTTATTCCATATAACAAACTGGGCGTGTGGCGTAGTTGGTAGCGCGTTTGCCTTGCAAGCAAAAGGTCATTGGTTCGACTCCGATCTCGTCCATATTGTTTTTTTTGTTCTTGCCCGCCATACTATAATAAGCTACCCCCTTGATTTACACATAATCTCTTCGCCCGTACAATTCATGATTTCCCACCCTTCACGCATCCCAGCCTCTCTTTGACTGCCTATTCCGGCTCAAACTAAGCTCTTATGATTGTCATCGCATTTGATAAATTCAATTCTGCGCGCGTCAAAATAAACATCAACATGCCTGGGTACGTATAAACAAGTACTAATTGCAACTAAAATACTAACCGCCAGGGAAACAGTAACGATCCAAGCAGGACAGTGTGGTAACCAGGTGGGAACGCAGTTCTGGTCGCAGTTAGCGTCCGAGCATGGCCTTCTACCAGATGGAACTCCCACGCCGTACCCAACTTCAAATCCCATAGAAACCCCTGGTTCAAGCGCCAATAGTAGCACCCGTGAAGATCATGCAGAGCTCTTTTTCACTATCTCAGACTCAGGAAAATACACCCCTCGGTCGGTTCTAATCGACTTGGAGCCATCGGTTGTACAGCGTGCTACCAACGGGTTTCCCATGTTCAATCCTCGTAATGTCCATCTAAGTGAAACAGGCGATGGCGCTGCCAATAACTGGCAAAGAGGTTACTCATATGGATCACAGCATGTAGAAGAGCTACTTGAAATCATCGATAGAGAGTCCGACAAGTGTGAGAATCTTTCTACGTTCCAGTTCATTCACAGCGTGGCAGGTGGCACTGGATCGGGAGTGGGCTCTTACCTTTTAGAGGAATTGAACGATAGATACGGGACGAAGAAGCTTGTTACTACTCTGCTGATTTTCCCCCTGAGTGAAAAGACCTCAGACGTGATTGTTCAGCCTTATAATACCCTTTTGACATTAGATAGACTTATTGAATGCAGTGACTGGACCACTGTGTTTGATAATGATTGTCTTAATAATATTCAAAACGACGTGTTTGGTGTTTCCAACGTTGGTGCCAATGGATTCTCTCCTTCAAACACAAGTGCTTTTGAAACCACCAATAAACTTATTTCCTATGTTATAGCCAGCATTTCGAATCCTATAAGATTCCCGTCATACATGTATAGCTCCTACGAGTCTATACTTTCAAGCTTAATCCCTGTTCCCCAGCTTAAGTTCCTTTCTGCATCAATTGCCCCCTTTGCAGATTTATCAGCATTTGCAACCGGTTCCAAGCGTTTGACCGATCTCAACGAGTACGATTTAATTCTTGAGCTCCTAGATGATAAGTATAAGATGAACCGCACAGGTGACACAAAACCCAAGTATATATCGATGTTTACTTATTTGATCGGAACAGACTTGAACCGTGAAGAGATAAGAAAGGGGAAGTTAAAGGCATTAAAACGGTTGGAGTTTGTGCCGTGGACCCCATCTTCAATTAGTATAGTGCATGGTAAGAAACTGCCTTATACCCACAGCACCACACTGAAGAGTTTGAACGGGCTTCTGGTATCAAATAACACCCTGATGGTCCCATTCTTGATAAAGATCCTTCAACAATACGACTCCCTTGCTAAGAGAGGTGCCTTTATAAACAGCTACGTGGACGTTGACGCAGCTGGTGGCAGAGACCAAGAAAGAGAACGAGTGTTGGACAACTTTAACCAGTGTAAAGAACACGTGCTAAGCGTGATCGATGAATACAGAGCTTGTCAAGTTATGGAGTACTTGGAGGACGAAGATTTGGATATCTAAGTTGGCTTACTAATCCATGCAACCCAGTAAAATACCTGTCTTCGCTGGATGTCGCACCTCATAGCTCAGGCTGTCTTCAGAGCTGGCTTGTCAAGTTTAGTGGTTTGTGCTTGGCTCCTGTACAATGTATGATTATGTGGGTACTCAACTTTTAAGATGTGTATCCATTGTGTAATATTAACCAGTATAGTTCTTAGGAAGGCTGCAAATTTATTGGAGAAAAGAATAAAATCAATGGGAAAACTTCAATTGGTCGTTCTCCGAGTGTCTTTCGGAACATTCCTTAACTTCCTGAACAGAGTTTATGGTTCCGTTCGTTTCAGTGATAAAGTGCCATCCGCATCGGTTGACGTATTTTGCCATTATGAACGATCCAGGTTGACGCATTTTGTCATTATGAACGATCGAGGTTGTCGTATTTTGCCATTATACACGGATGTTTATCTGCTACCCCCTAGATGTCAACCATTAGACATCCTTCCTGTTTTGTATATCATCCAATATGTATAATGTTGCAATATTTATCTGGCTCACAGCTAACTGTGTGTGCAAGAATGTAGTTCTTTTTCTTCGAGAATGGGCGTAGGGAAGGCATGGACTCGACTTGGAGCTCTTAAAGACAGAGAGGACTCCCGACGAAGAACACCCAAAGACCCCCCAACACCTTGCTTACACGCTGCTCAACACATCGCCAGACTAACAGCTAGAGGTGTAATGTCGTGCAGCCTACCCCGCGACACCTGTTAGCACAAGTGCGCCTCGATCAGATCCCGGCGTGCCCCGCGCAAAACCCGATCAGGAAATGGTGCCGCTTTATCTGTGGCAGATAGATAGGGAATTGTGGATGCGAAAATGCCATAGTTGAAAAACTACTTAATCTGCGCTTTCCCATAGTTAGTCAGCAAGAATGACAGTCGAACAATCGTACCCCCAAGAACACTTGATCTCCAAGAGAGCTGCCGCCAGAACCGGCAGAATTGGATTCCTCGACCTGTCTACTGCCGGCATCCCTGAAGGCTATAAACCTCACCCAGAACCGTTATATATGAGCGGAGGGACTCCGAACGTTGGGTTCTTCCCAATCGATTCGATCGAGCTTTCGATCCCCGACTTCCCTTTCCAGGCCCAGCTCGGCTCGCACTCCAACGGGTCTTTAGAAGCTCTTGCCAAAGAGTCGAAGGCCGACGAGCCAAGAAGACAAGTTAAAGTGGTCCAGAAAAACCCAACCAAAGAACACATCGATATTAGCAGAGGCCTCCAGTACTCCGAGCCGCTTGGGCTCCCCCCCTTGCGGAAGCTTGTGCGTGAGTTTGTCGAGAGAACCCACAAGCCCGGGTTTCAGGATTGGGATGTCATTATTACCACTGGTGGTGGAGATGGAATCTTCAAGGCCATTGACTTCGCCATTGACCCGGAAGACGTGATTCTCGTGGAGGAGTTCTCGTTCACCCCGTCGTTGCTGTCGGTGGAGGAGGCGGGAGGAATTCCCGTCCCCATCAAGTTGAACGTCGGCTCGGGAGGTGACGGTATCGACATCGACTATTTGACTGACTTATTGGCCAATTGGCAAACCCTTAAACCAGGATTGAAGCCTCCCAAGGCCTTATACACCATCCCCACCGGCCAAAACCCCACTGGCTTAACCCAGTCGCTTGAGCTTAGAAAGAAGGTCTACGCATTGGCTGAAAAATACGATTTCCTCATCATCGAAGACGATCCTTACGGCTACATCACTTTCCCGCCATACAAAGAGCCACAGGGAACCGTGGCATTGGACGAGTTCCCCACGGTGGACGAGTACCTCGAAAAGCACTTGACTCCGTCGTATATCACCCTTGACACTTCCGGTAGAGTGTTAAGACTCGAGAGCTTCTCCAAGGTGTTTGCCCCAGGGTTAAGACTCGGGTTCATTGTAGCCCACAAACGGGTGATTGACGTCATTGTCAACTACTCGTCCATCATCACCAAGTTCCCTTCGGGAATTGGCCAAACGTTCCTCTACAACATTTTGCACCAGAACTTTGGAGGAATCGAAGGCTGGTTGCAGTGGATCTTACGTCTTCGTGCAACGTATATCCACCGCAGAGACCTCACGGTGTACGAGCTCAAGAAGCTGTCTGCCTACCAGAAGGGACTCATCGATGTCATTGATCCTCATGCCGGGATGTTCATCTCGATCAAGTTGAAGTTCCCTGAAGGGACAGACATACCAGCCAAGCTCAAGCTTCTCAACTGGAAGTTTTCTGCCTACGGAGTCTCAGTGGTGACCGGCCTTAACATGGCAGTAGATAAGAAGTTCAGTGTTGATAGAGGAAGTTTCTACAGAATCACGTTTGTCCCGTTGGATGACGATAAGCTTGTTGCAGAAGGAGCACGCCGTTTCACCGCAGCCGTGGACGAGTTCTTCGCCAAGGGGTTAGAGTATTGATGGAGGCCGGAGTATTATCGAGCCGCTCATAAGCTATTGTCCTGAGCAGGAATTATGCCGTTAGTTATGGGTTAATATAGACCAGCCTATAGACTGTAGTGGAGTAGCGTAGCAGGCCGCGGCGGCATGGGTCCGCGGTGGCATGGATCCGCAGAGCACGCCGCAGGCCGCACGGTCCGCGTAGCACGGCCGTTGCTGTTTCGTCACTCGTCGCCCTGCCCCCACCTCGCTACAATATCGCGCACACCGCCCACTAATCCCTTAATCATGTCCTTCAACTTCTCTAACTTCACTAAAGATCTTAAATCGTTCGGGGAAAAAGTCACCAGCGAGTTCAATAACGAGGTGGTGCCCTTCGCCCAGAGAACCAGCCGCTTGGTTCAAGAAAGAATTGGCAGAGTTAACACCGATGAAATCAGCCAGCTCCCAAGCGAGTACTTGGAGTTGGCCCAAAAGTGTAACAACGTTGAAAGCCTCTACAAAAACGTGCTTAAAATCACCGCCACCTACGACAACGAAGGCTATGACTACCCGCTGAATGTGCAAGAGTCGTTCCAGGAATTCAGCAAAAATATCACCACCAGAGTACAGAATTTGCTGAAGGCCACCACTCCCGCCGAAGCCCAAGCGGCACTCATCAGCAACGAAGATAACGAGTTCAAGCCCCCTAAAACGTTATACCATGCGCTTGCACGTGCCACCGATGCATCTATTTTAACTTCTTCCGACAGCCAGAATGATTCATTAGTCAAAGGGTTAGACCTTTATTCCTCCAACTTGAACAAGATTGGTAACGCTCGTTTGGGTCAAGACCAATTGATTCAGTCCAAATTCAACAAACCATTGTCTGCCACATTACGTCAATTGATTTCCCAAAGCAACAATATCCAGAAGAAGGTTGAACAAAAACGTATTAGTTATGACTTGGCAAGAATCAATTTGACGAACTGTACCAACCCTAGCAAGGAGCCTCAGTTGAGAGTGGTGATGGAAAACGCCGAAGATGATTTTGCCAACACAGTTGAGGATGCCATCAACATCATGCAGAATGTGTTGGAGAATGCCCGTCCATTGGAAGAGTTTTTAGAGTTGATCAAGGCTCAATTGGCGTACCATAAGTTGGCCAGTGAGTTGTTAGGAGGAATCGTGGGAGACTTTGAAGGGTTGATAGAAAAGAATAGTAAGCCTGCCAGCAGAGAAAGTGGTGATTTTGATATTTGATGGCAGTGGTTATTCGTCGAGAATGATTATATAGGAACATATTCCTAGATTAGTGATTGGAATAAATTATCTCTATTTTATTTATCTATCTATATCCTACTGCCACTTTAATGATTCAAGACGGAGATTTATAGCACTCTCGTTCTTTTTAAACGTATGGTTGCCTTCCAAGAGCTCGGCATGAATGGCCTGCAATGCTCTAAGCGTATCGGCTTCGTTGATAACAGCAGAGATGTTGATCTCATTGGCTCCCTGGGAGATCATCTCGATATTGATCAGCTCGTCGGCCAACACCTTGAACATGTTTCCTGCTATACCAATGAAATTGACCATCTGCTTCCCAACCAACGACACAATGGTCATGTTTCGGGTCACATCCACCGTCCCCATCTTACGCAACTCGACAAGTGCCGACTTCAAAAACTTTTCCTGCTCCGACTGGATCAGAAGGGCCATCGAAACGTGCACCTCGGAGGTGGATATCAAGTCCACCACCAACTTGTACTTGTCCAAGGTGGTGAAGATGTGGGCCAAGAACCCGTGACTGAGGGTCTTTTTGTTCGAGTGGATGTTCACCACCACTATGTCCTGTTTGGCGGTGATGGCGGTGGCACTACGCTTTTTGGAGCTGATGTACGAGTTGGTCAAGGTCTCGTACGCAGCCGGAGGATGTGGTGGGGTGGACTCGCCTCTTCTGGCGATGTTATCAGGGAAGATGATCGTACCGTTCCCAGCCGGGTTTTCAACGTTCTTGATTCTGATGGGGATTTTGGCCTTGATGACCTGTTCCATGGTGAACGGATGGATGACTTCAGACCCATAATACGTCAACTCAGCTGCCTCTTCTGGAGTGACGCTATCCAACAACCGGGCGTTTTTCACCTTACGTGGGTCCGCCGTGAAGATCCCGTCGACCTCCTTCCACACCTGGAGCTCGTCTGCATGGCTGCCGACCGCCACCAACGCAGCACACAAGTCGGTATACCCTCTGCCGACCCCGTTCAAGAGTCCTCCTGGAACGCTTCCAAAGTACCCAGTTAGCACCGGGATGGCAGTCTCGTCTAGTTCAGCGAGCTTCTGGCCCAACGAGTCGCTCAAGGACTTATAGAACGAGTCATCGAACCCGTTTTGGAAATCGTAGTCCAACGGAATAATATCTGACAAGTCCACGTACACCGAGTTGAGTCCGTGATCTCTCATCAAACTGGCCATGAATCGGCACGACAACTTCTCTCCGATCGACATGATGGAGTCCAAGGTTCTGTTACTGATTTCCCCGATGATCTGGCACGCCGAAAGCAATTCTTTGGCCCGTTTTATCTCGGTTTCTGTGTCTTTAATGAGCTGTTCTTGTATATGTTTCTGCTTGATCTTGTACTGGGCGTTTGCAGTATGGTCGTCTTCGATGGTCTGAAGAACCAGAAGAAAGTCGCCATCTTCCGACGCCAAGTCGGCGGCTCTAAGCAACCTGGAAGTAGTTCCTTCACTTTTTGTTTGAGACGATCTAGCTGAACACACTACTGCGACTCTATTGGTAACGCTAGTGACTTTAACGATATCGTCGACGATATTCTCAGGAAACTTGCCGACGGACGTTCCTCCGAACTTCTGGACGATCCATCCGCCAAGCTGTCCTTTTAGATCAAGGACCGAGTTATATGACTTGGGGGTGACTGAGTTTGACATGGTGAAAAATTATTGACTCATTTTCTCCGGAAACGGTGCGATATGGCGACATCGCGAGTCAGCGCGACACAACCTGGTGGCCTGTATGGGCCAGGCATAGACGTGCGGCTGCCTCCGCACGCAAACATCCCACCAGTTAATCTCACACCACTCATCGCGACATCGCGCGACATGATTTTTCATCTCACCACGACACAATCTATCTTCATCTCTAACTACCCATGCCAGAGAACAAAAGACAAGCCGAGCCCGTGGCACAGGACGCAAAGCGGCCCAACACCTCGTTCAACAAGCAGGAGGTGCAGTCGTTTTTCCACCCGCAAATCTGGGACGCAGACTTCCAACTGTCTCTCAAACACCTGATAGCTAATAACGAGCCCTACAAATGGGGAACCATCAAGGGTTTAATGGACGACACACTTCTCCGAAACGTCCGCAAAGAGGTTCTTAATGAGATTGCCTTCACCAAAAAGGAAACAGATATCTACAAGGTGTACCAGTCTGGCGACTTGGCCAATCTCTCTGGCCTTGACTGGGATGACCTTTCGAGGCTTCCATCCCTATACAAATTGAGAGCTGCCATCTACTCCCAGGAGTTCCGGGACTTTATGTCCAAGGTCACCGGGGCCGGCAAGCTTAGTGGGATCAAGACCGATATGTCGGTGAACACCTACCGAAACGGATGCCATCTTCTTACCCACGACGATGTGATTGGCCTGAGAAGAGTAAGTTTTATTCTTTACTTGCCGGAACCAGATAAGGAGTGGAAAGAGAAATACGGCGGGGGGTTGCGTCTCTTCCCTTCGATTGTTCCTGACGTTCCCCATACTGATTTCCTGGCTAAATTGGTGCCCCAGTTCAACCAGATTGCCTTCTTTCAAGTGCAACCAGGCCTTTCATTTCACGACGTGGAGGAGGTCAGGGTGGACAGACATAGGCTTTCGATCCAGGGGTGGTTCCATATTCCCCAGGCTGGCGAAGACGGGTATATACCCGGAGAACAAGAAGCGACTGAAGCTAAGAGTACTCTTCAACAATTACTGAGTAAAGGCCTTCAAGAATTTGATTTCCCCAAGCCATACAGGATCGATTTCCCCACGGAAGAAATCAAACAGTACGACCAATTCACCAAGTACGGCTTCAGCCAGCCGGAGCTCGAATATATTGCTCGGTACGTGAATCCCATTTACCTCGACGAGAAAAACATCAAGCAGTTGAACCAAGTGTTCATCGAGGAGTCGCTCATTGAGTTGCCTGACTTCTTGAACGACCAGTTTCAGGAACCACTTAGGAAATCAATCAGAAACAGCGAGGTTGAATCGCCGGCTCCTCAAACGTCTAAACAGGTTCAATTCCCTTGGAAATGTGCTGTTCCTCCCCACAAACAGAGATTCCTATACATCGACGGAACCAGCAACTTTGACTTGAACCAGCAAAGTATCAAGTTCAACAACAGAATCGGGCCCCAGCAGGCCCCCAACTTTAACCTTGTGTCTGAGCTAGCTAAAACCGATCCAGACGCCAAACTCATTGAGCTCAGCCAGTTTCTCAAGTCCATAGTGTTTAAGAAATGGCTCAAGATCTTGACCAGTTTGATTGTTACCAGTGACCAGGTTCTTGTCAGACGGTTCCGTCCCGGTCAAGACTTTATTCTTGCCACCACCACCGATAAGGACTTGGCCCGAGACCACCTTGGAGAGTCGAACGCTCTTTTGGAAGCGACATTGAACTTGACTCCCAGTGCCGTCAATCCAGACAACTGGGAGCTGGGGGAGTTTGGAGGATACGAGCTATCGATGAGCTTGGACAACGAAGCCAGCGATTTTGAAGATGACGACCCGGCCATTTATAAGCCACAAGATCCCAATGATGATAGTGTGTTACACAGCAGCCAGTGTAAGTGGAATCAGCTTTGTTTGATGGTGAGAGACCCGAGTGTGTTGAAGTTTATCAAGTATGTGAGTATCAATGCCAAAGGGCTGCGGTGGGACATTCTGTGTCAATGGAATGTGAAGGAGGTTGACGAGGGCGAGGATGAATAGGTTAGAGAAGAAGGAGAAGGAGAAGTAGGAGAAGCAGGAGAAGAAGAATTGATGGAATATAATACGGTGTATAGAGTAATAGAAGAAGCAGAAGAAGAAGCAGAAGCAGAAGAAGAGAAGAAGAGAAGAAGAAGAGAAGAAGAAGAAGAAGAAGAGAAGAAGCAGAAGAAGAGAAGCAGAAGCAGAAGAAGAGAAGAAGAAGAAGAGAAGAAGCAGAAGCAGAAGCAGAAGAAGAGAAGAAGAGAAGCAGAAACAGAAGAAGCAGAAGAAGCAGAAGAAGCAGAAGGGAAGAAGCAGAAGAATGGACTCGAAGTATAGAATAAGCACATATTCATCATGGATCAACTCTGAATCAAACAAAACATGAAACCAAAATCGATCCCAATCTTCATAACCTAATCCAGTAAATGAACGTGAAAGTGAACTATCGCACAAAACATCAATACAGTACTACTATCTCTACACGGCATTGTCTTCCCACAGACGTCCTTTAACTCTATATTTGTCTGTTCACATCTACCTCGGCCTCCTTCGGCCTCTCTCTTTCTTCTATCTTCCTTTTCTCTCTTCCTCTCTCTCTCTCCCTCTCTTCCTCTCTCTCTTCCTTTCTCTTCCTCTCCCTCTCGTGTTTGAAGGTCTCGAGTCTCACTCGCAGACCACACCTCTAGCTAAACCCCGAGTCCCTGTTCCCAGTCACCCAGTCCCCGTCACTCCAGTCCCGGCCCCACTCCATCTGCTCTAAACAAGCCGAGTCGGTGGATCGGTTGCCCCAAAAAAGACATACGCGGCGGGTAACGCGCGGGCTTCCCTATGAAATTGACTGCCCTATATAAACTGCGCATATTCCATAATTTTCAACAACCATGGCAGCTGACTCTGAACCAAACCCATTGGTGGTTTTCGCCACCATCGCCGTGCTTATTTTATCTGTTGTAGGGTTCTACTTTGTCCAACAAAGTAAAAAGAACACCCCGGTGTTGGACAAAACCCTGTTCAAGAAATTCCCATTGATCGAAAAGACAAGGGTCTCCCACAACACCAGTATCTACAGATTCGGCTTGCCAAAGTCTACCGACAGATTGGGCTTGCCTATTGGTCAACACATCTCCATTGGTACCACCATCAACGGGAAAGAGGTCGTTCGTTCTTATACGCCTATCTCCACCGACGACCAAACCGGCTACTTTGATTTATTGATCAAGGTCTATGATCAAGGTAACATCACCAAGCATGTCGATAGCAAAAAGATCGGTGAAACCATCGATGTGAGAGGTCCAAAAGGGTTCTTCACCTACACTCCCAACATGGTTAAAAGCTTTGGAATGATTGCAGGAGGAACTGGTATAACCCCAATGTATCAGATCATCACCGCCATCTTGAAGAACCCAGAAGACAAGACCAAAATCCACTTGGTCTACGCTAACGTCGCCGATAACGATATTTTGTTGAGAGCAGAGTTGGACAAGTTCCAAGCTGACCACCCAGACCAAGTGTTTATTCACTATGTATTGAACAACCCCCCAGACAATTGGAGTGGGTCAGTGGGATTTGTCACTCCAGAAATCATGGAAAAGCATTTACCTGCTCCTTCTGCTGATACAAACTTGTTGTTGTGTGGTCCTCCACCAATGATCAGTGCCATGAAGAAGGGAGCTGTTACTTTAGGCTACGCTAAGGCCAAGCCTGTTAGTAAGTTGGGAGACCAAGTGTTTGTTTTCTAGAGTGTATAGCGGACAGTAATAGTACGTTGGTACGAATAGCCACCACCACCTCTGCCACCTCTGCCACTACCACCACCACCTCTGCACCACCGTCTACGCACAAATTTATCTCCTCCCATGTGACGCAACTCGCGGTCATAACAATCTCAACTAATTCCATTCTACTGTTTATTCTACTATGAAAGGACTGCTACTCCTTTCAGCGCTTTCGCTTTCAATGGCGTCGCTTTCAATGGCGTCGGTGCTTCCGGGACCCGAGCCCTTCAGCATCAAGGGATCCCACTTCCACTCTGCTATTGCCGATATCGATAGACAATCTGCTACCATAGATAGCATGCTAGCCAAGGCGCCAGGTCAATTCCGCCACCTACCACCCATAATCTCCAGCCCGAGCCCATTCCAGCGTACCATCGCCAACGGCGAGATCCCCGACTACGTCATGGAGTATGCCCCCGTTGTGCATCTCTACTCAGAAGAACGCTACTTGCCATATGATATTGCAAAGTTCGTTACTAACACCCATGTGGAGTACGAAAATGGTACGTCTGTTCCTGGCACCGAGGCCGAAATGAATATCAAGAAACTAGGCCAATTGGAGGACGATCTCGACCTATTCTTGACGTCCAATTCCGACTTCGATAAAGACCCTGAGTGGATCACAGGCCTGAAGAACTTACCTTCGCTTTCCACCGGAGAAATCAAAGACGCCCCTGCCACTGTTCTCGTGGTCGACAAGGGCAACGGCTGGGTCGACG
This sequence comes from Yamadazyma paraphyllophila, assembly GCA_030563605.1. Lineage (NCBI taxonomy): Eukaryota > Fungi > Ascomycota > Pichiomycetes > Serinales > Debaryomycetaceae > Yamadazyma > Yamadazyma paraphyllophila. The sequence goes on from JAJMJO010000008.1 coordinate 278,092, forward strand.
CCTACTGGTTCTATTTCTACTCGTTCAATTTGGGGCCATACGTGATGGGAAATGGCCCGTTCGGTAACCACGTAGGAGACTGGGAACACTCTTTGGTGAGGTTCTACAACGGCGAGCCGGTGATCGTGTGGCTCTCCGCCCATGGTGGTGGCCAGGCCTACTACTACCATAACCTCGAGAAGTACGAAGCTAACCCTAACCATCCTATTATCTTCTCCGCCCGGGGAACCCACGCAAATTACGTATCGGTGGGCCAACATCCCCATGACTTACCGTACGCCATATTGTCTGATTTCACCGATAGAGGCCCGCTATGGAACCCTACAAAGAACTACTTATCATACACATTTGATGGTGACAAAGTATACCCTGGTAAAACAAACCGGAACCCACACCATGTGGGCCGAGAACTGAAGTACCACAACTGGCTTAACTTTAGGGGCCACTGGGGCGACAAAGAGTTAACCGATGATGACAATCGCCAACACTATCTGTTTATTGGTGGACACCGGTATATCGATGGGCCTAGAGGACCTTTGGAAAAGAATCTTTTACGTCTTAAACCGTGTGAGCGTCATAAGTGGTGGAACTTCTGGGCCGGGTGTATGGTGAGAGAAAACATCAAATGGGGCATTGGTGTGGAAAGTGAAGGGTATAACTGTGGGAATCTCTTTATTAATATCAAACCAGATTGGTTAAGAAAACTTGTGCAACGGGTTACATGGGGAGGGTTCTTTTGTTATGTAAGCGACTTGATTTATGGTTAACCAGCGGGCAAATCCTTACCCCGAAACCTTGGGGTCTATTACCCGGTCAGTAATGATATCTGACCAAACCCATCTCTTGAAATGATTGATTTATGCTAGAAAATTTAGATGATAATGATATAAAACGGCTATAGCCAGTGCGCGAATGGTTGCAAACCTTTAAAAATTTTCTCTGACTCACCTTGATAATGAGCTTGCACGAGTCTAAGAAGGACTTGGAGTCTAGCAGTGTTCATGAAGGGGTCCTGACGCCCCCGAACGGGGGATGGGATTCCAAAAAGCTCACCAAATGGGGGTTGTTTGTTGATTCTTTCAAACGTTACGATGACCATGTAAAGTACAATTATGAAGGATACGAAGAACTTACAGACTTAGAAAAGGCCAACTTGAAAACCGCTTCTTCTCCTCTCAAAAGAGAATTGAAACCAAGACACCTCCAGATGATCGCTATCGGTTCCGCCATTGGTTCAGGTCTTTTGGTCGCTAGTGGTAGTGCTTTAAGTACTGGTGGGCCATTAGCAGTGTTGATTTGTTGGTCTTTGACAGGGTTATCTGTGTTTGCCACCATTCATGCATTGGGAGAGTTAACAGTTGCATTCCCAATTTCCGGCTCTTTCAACGTTTATGCCAGCAGGTTTATTGACCCTTCCGTGGGGTTTGCAGTAGCCTGGAACTATTTTCTCCAGTACTTGGTGCTATTGCCATTGGAGTTAGTGGCCGGTTCCATGACGATGAAGTACTGGAACAAGTCCATTAACCCTGACGTGTGGGTATTGATATTCTACGTGGTGGTGATCTCGATCAACTTTTTCGGCGTCAGAGCATACGGAGAAGCAGAGTTCATTTTCCTGTCGATTAAAGTTGTTTCGGTCACCATGTTCATCATCGTGTGTATTGTGATAGCTGGAGGTGGGGCACCAAACGGCCAGGCAGTTGGCGGTAAATATTGGGAACATCCCGGTCTCTTTGCCAACGGATTCAAAGGAGTGAGTTCAGTATTCGTCACCTCCGCTTTTGCCTATGCTGGTACCGAGTTGGTGGGCCTAACTGCTGCCGAATCGCAGAATCCCAGAGTGAGTTTGCCTAAAGCCACCAAACAAGTGTTTTGGAGAATCCTCCTTTTCTATATGGTTTCTTTAACGCTTATTTGTTTCTTGGTGCCATATGATGACGAGAGATTACTCAACGGCTCCTCGTCGGTGGATGTCACTGCGTCGCCATTTGTGATCGCTATAGTCAACGGAGGAATCGGTGTTCTTCCAGATATAATGAACGCAGTTATCTTGGTGTCTGTTATATCTGTGGGCTCCTCGAGTGTCTATGCAACCTCTAGAACTCTTACGGCATTGGCAGAACAAGGGTTTGCTCCTAAGATCTGTGGATACATCGACAAAAGCGGCCGCCCGTTGGTGGCCATTATGATCACCAATGTGTTTGGGTTATTAAGCTTCAGTGCTGCCAGTGGAAAGCAAGGAGAAATCTTTGACTGGTTGATGTCTATCAGTGGGTTGAGTTCGATCTTCACCTGGATGACCATTTGCTTGGCCCACATTCGTTTCAGAAGAGCCTTGAGTGTACGTGGAAGAGGCACCGACGAGTTGGCCTTCACTTCCCAAGCTGGTATCATTGGATCCGCTTATGGGGTGATTCTTTACACATTGGTGCTTATTGCAGAGTTCTGGGTATCGTTGTTCCCATTGGGCGGCGAGCCAAACGCAAAAGACTTCTTCAAGAGCTATCTAGGTGCTGTTGTACTTATAGTGTTTTATTTGGCGCACAAGATATGGAAGAAGAACTGGGTGTTGTTTATTAGAGCCAAAGACATGGACGTGGATACCGGCCGCAGAGACACTGATCTCGATGCACTTAAGGCGGAGTTGGCAGAGGAAAGAGCCATTTTACGTAGCAAGCCATTCTGGTATAGGTTTTACCATCTTCTTTGTTAGATGGGTATAGAGGAATAGACATTAATGGAGACAGCGCTTCGTAGACGCTCGAAATAAGCGTAGCCATCGGTAGCGGTCAGTCCATCTCCCACCGTCTCATCGTATCATCGTCTCATCATCTCAACGTCTCATCGTCTCATCGTCTCATCATCTCAACGTCTCAACCTCATCAGGATGCGAAACTAATCTCAATCTCAACCTCACCTCATCCATGTCCACACACCACCCGACGTTCGGCAGAGGCTCAACGTTTGGGAACGTGTTCAAGTCTTGGACTAGTACCCTCAAGCCCACCCTGAAGACTGTCCCCATCCAAATTAACCCCACCGTCATAGGCGGAGGTGCTGACCAAAATAAACTCCTACTGCAACTACAATATGGACCCTTACCCCAAAGAGCTTCAATTGCCGCCAAGGTGATAGAGTCGCTCAAGAAGTTCACCATCTCCTCTATTCCTGAAATCTGGTACTTGGCGAGAGACATGTGTGATCCAAAAGTGCAGTCCCATATCAGACGAACCGCCATTAGTCTTATGATCGAGTGTATCAATAAAGACGACTTGACCGCCACCAGCAGTAAGCTCTTGTACTTCAAAGATATTGTGATGTTCTGCCAGGTTTCCGAATACAGAGTTGACCAGGAGTTTGACCTTTTTCTTACCGCCCTTAGAGACTTGACTCATGACGGTAAAGACATCCAGGAGTTGTGCTTACATGGGGAGAAAGTGTTCACTCAATTCATGGACCTAGCATTGTTGGCGCTAGGCACGCATGCAAAGAACTATAGCGTCAAGACCACCGCCAAAGATTTGGACAACGATATGAATTACCTGAACTTGATAAAGCACTTGAATCTTATCAAGAACTGCATCAAATTCAACCCATATGCCATCGATGAGCTGTTTGTGGTCAGCGTGGCTAATCTGGCAATGCATATATGTTTAAGAACATCGAACGAAGAAATAGTGACTCACTGCATAAGTTTACTATCCACCAGTGTGCTTTTTGCCAGTATCCCCAACAACCATTTGTATGAAATCATACATTTCTTGTGCTCAGCATATGGGTCGAGCGATGCAGCTTCAGACATGATCTGGAATTCTATAACGGCACTTGTTTCACAGGGGTTTTTCAACGAGGTCAGTGGGTGTTTGGTGGACTTGATAACTAATGAAGAGTTGAAGTCTTTTAGAAGCACCGAGCCGGAAAGTGCTCTAGCAGCCGTCACTTCAAATAGGACCATCACCACTTTGGAACGGAAAGAATCGAACTTGACTTTGAGCTCATGTGTAGGGGCCATACAAATCATTGAACGGTTGGTGGTATGGCCAATCAAAAACTCGGAAGATGCGGTCCTTCTAACATATCTTCCTTATTTGATCAAGATGTCGCTGTTCAAAGTGCCCGTGTTGAATACGACTCTTCTACGGTCCTTAGATAGGCTATTCACCAAGCAAGCATACGCTGATGTGAATGTGAACAGTATTGTGGATCAGATTTTTCTGTTTCAACTATGGTATTCGTCCAAGACATCCATGTATCATCTTATACAAAGCTTGAACGTAGAGAGTGATATCGACATAAGCTACTGGAAGTCTCTCTGTAATTCTTTACAAGAATCGTACGAGAATCACGAGCTTTCAACCCCCAAAGATAAATTAGTTAATCTTTTCACACGAAACTACCAGTATCTTTCAAACCAAACAATCAAATTTATCTTGAAGTTTTATGTCGAGGAAAAGATGTTGACTGTGTTGAATCCCTTCCACCAAGAACACTGTATGAAGCTATTGAACTACTTCTACTATTCCAATAGGTCCAGTACAAGTGAAATCACATCCACAGAAGATAATATCGAAGTAAAGGTTGAGACTTTAAAGGCATTGAAAACATCTCTAGATATATCATATGCTATAGAAAGAAGTGAATTCAACTATGAAATCGTCATTGATATCCTTAAGGGATCAACTCATGAAACAGACCCTGTTGTGCTTGAATATTTGACTAATCATATACTTGTGAAAACAGCCATTAAAGCTCCTCCTCAGACTTTCAGCAAAATCATAGAAGGTATACTCCCATATTTTGACTCCAAACAATCGAGCAGGCTCAAAAGTTTGGTATCGCTTCCTTCGTCTACGCTAAGATCTAATTCTCAATACAGTTACGAAACAAGCCAGTTTGGTCAAATTTCCAAAGAGTTTAAGCTCTCTATAGCAAAAGGATTTGTTAAATTCTTGATGATGGCCTCAACAGAAAATGCCCCTAAAGCTCTGGAAGCTTATAAGGTCTGTATAGCTATTGCCAAGCACGCTATAGTTGAAGATAAGCCGGACCTACTTATGATCATTCTTAAAGGGTTGATAAGAATCAGAGTTTCTGAAGAAGACTCCATCTATTTCAGTAATGCCACTGATATCGAAGGGTTGGCTACTGCATTCGGTAGAAATAGCTTGGATTCAGATTTCAGCCATAACCTAAATTATACTTGGCAATATCCCGAAGCAATTGACTACATTGATGAAAGATACTACGAGAAACCCATGCATACCCTCAAGCTTTTCAACCCCCATACATCCAAATTGCAAATCGACACAGACCACAGTACGATTGACATTCAGCCGTGGTTTGCAATTGTCCTTGATGTCATGACCCTATTCATTGATTGGGAAGTTTACAGTTTCACATATGCCCATTTCTGTACACAGTTGGCTAATCTTAAATTATTTGTCAACTGCGAGGACCAATTACTTAGGATGAAAGGGGTTTTATGTGATCAATTGAAGCTTAATTTACCTCCAACGTATAAACTACCCGAAGGCTTCACCAAATCTCATCTTCAAGTAGCATACGTGCGGATGTTTTCTTCTTTGATCGGATACCATCTGTACTTCTCGAAGCATGATGAAGATAGCATGATAAGTTCATTACTTGTGGGGATTGATTCATGGGAGAAAACAGCCATTCCTTCTATTCATATCTTAACTGCGTGTTGTTATGAAATCCCTTTATCCATCAAGAAATACTTATCTACCATCTTAGCTAAACTCCAAACCAAAGTTACCAGTACATTTGCCAGTTCTCATATTCTTGAGTTTTTGATGTCCTTGATCAATATTCCTAGTTTGACCACTAGTTTGAATATAGACGACGTAAGACGTATATTTGGGATATCATTCAAATTTATTCAGTATGCGTCTGACTCCATTAACAATAGAAAAGGTGAAGGGGCCAGAGAATTAACCCTAAACCACGGAGTGGACGTGGGTATTGATAATACTCCGTCCACACAATTACCGCAAGAACATACTTCAATTCTTCTTCAATATGTGTTGGCCATGTCTTATTCTGTAATGTGTACATGGTTCCTCAAGTTAGATATGAGTGTCAGAAAAAGACTCTCGTCGTTCATATTGAAGAACTTAGTTTCTATCAACGGGGATTCTAAGGTATTGAACGACCAGATTGTGGTTTATATCGATCTCATCATAAGATTCACTTATAGTGATTTACCTTTGAAGATGGTTAATCCCAAGGATGCACTTGACCAATTGAAAGACGAGGGTGGAACAGTGACGATTGGAAACTGGGTGTATGGGTATGTGATAACAACTATAGCTACCAATTCTGAGACTGGCAACTCAGTCATCATATTCAGGAGAGCCACCGGTGTTACCATCTTCAGAATATCATCTGAAAACGAGCTAGCTCAAAATTACTCCGTTAAACAGGCATTAAACCCGAACTATATTTTCCTTCAAACGTTCAATCATATTGAGAATTCAACCAAGGTTAAACCCATCCCGTTGATAGATGATTCGCTCACTATCCGGGCGTTATCGACATTTGATCGTATACCGATTGTAGAGTTTCATAAAGCAGGAATCGTCTACATTGGTAGAGGCCAAACCCAGGAAACGGAGGTGTTAGCCAACCAGGGAGGATCTAAGAACTATCAAAAGTTCCTTGACAACTTAGGGAACTTGATCAAGTTGAAGAATAGTAAGGATATTTACGTTGGAGGGTTAGACATCGAAAACGGTACTGACGGAGAATATGCCCTTTACTGGAATGATAAAACCGTTCAAGTGATTTATCATACCACCTCGTTGATGCCCAATAACGATAGAGATAGCTACTTCGATTTGAAAAAGAGACACATAGGAAACAACTATGTGAACATTTACTTTGACGAAAGTGGAAACACATTTAATTTCAACATCATCAGATCACAGTTCAACTTTATCAATATCGTTATATCCCCTCACACCAAATGCTTCAACGCCTACAACAAATCTACCCAAGAATCTAACCCTAAATTCTATAAAGTTAAATTACTCCGTCGGAGCGGAGTGCCTGGAGTTTTTGCAACTTGCCACTTCAAGCTCATTTCAGAAGACCATTTACCTTCTGTGATCCGGAACTTATCGATCATTGCTAGTCAGTTTGCCAACGTCTGGCACGCCAACTACCACGATAAATTTATATCGAACTGGACCCACCGAGTACGGCAGATCATCACCCTAAAAGACCGGACCATCCAAACCCATAAGGTTCTACAGCAAGAGCAATTAAACGACGATACCAAACTTAAACTGGGGGTCAATGATGCAACCCAATCATTCCTTGAGCAACTTGAATTACCAGGAGACACGTCCCCGCACAATCTGCAGAAGTATGAGTATCTAAACGACAATGACTCTGAGTTATACGCAATGTTAGAGTTTAACTCTTATGCATGAACTATTGCGAATTCCTCCGGCTTGCGCCAACGCTGATCCCGAACCGATCCTATAGTTAGTTTAACGGAAGTAACCCTCAAGTCTGATTATACGGTAGTATTAGTGCCAGCCGGCTGCATCTCCCTTCCGTTGTCATTGGACTCTTCAGCTGTCATTGGATTGCCCTGCACCGCCACACCTGCCCCTATAAGTGAGATAAGCGCGAAGATTGCCACAGAATCCTCACGTCTACCGCGAATCTCCAACGTTTTTACCACCATTTAACGGCTTCGTGGCATCGCTAATGACGCTATCGTTCGCACTTTTTCATCTGACCTTCTAGCCATTACTCATCAGGCGTGTGGTATAAATACTAACCCAACCGTCATTAATGAAAGGTGGTGCCCAAATGGTGCAAGACTATCAACAGCTTTTATCTCGTGGTCTTGGTAGTGTCAAAAAAACCTTGGACGCTCAAAAGGATGCCCTAACCAATTTATCCCTTCAATTCAAAAAGGATGAGTTCTCTCAGCTCCATCTTATGAAATCATTGGATACTTTATGGGGAGTCAATATGAAAAGGGGCAAGGTGGTGATGTGTGGGGTGGGAAAGAGCTTCAAAATCGCTTCAAAACTACTGGCTACTTTGAACTCTTTGTCTATTCAGTCTGTTACCTTACATCCCACTGAAGCACTCCACGGAGACTTGGGAGTGTTAAATGAACGTGATGCCATAGTGTTGTTGACCGCCAGCGGGAACACCCCAGAGCTTATCCAGCTTCTTCCACACATTTCAGAGCAAATTCCAATCATCCTTTTGACCTGTAACAAAGATTCTAAATTGGCTCACCATTCTAAAGTCACATCCCTCCTTTACACAGAACTACCTTCACATTTAAAAGAGGATTCTATCCATGGGCTTCCTGCTCCAACCGTTTCGGCGACTTTGTCTTTGGCATTGGCTGATTCTGTCATTCTTGCGTTGTCGGAAATGATTGAACAAAGTGAAGCTGCACGTAAAAAAATGTTTTCTATGAAACACCCAGGGGGTTCTATAGGTGCCAATTTAAGTCACTTGAATGACAATGTGAATTTATCATCAACAAAAACAAGAGGTCTGGACTCAAGTTATTCGTCTTTCTTGAGTCTTGAACAAGCTAGAAGTCTTATCAATAACCACTCTGACCCTGCCTCAATAATATCATCTGACGATGAAGAGGTACCTGCCGAGCTGGTCAATGAGACTTTGGTATTGGAAATTCTGTCCACTGATTGCAGTAAGGTAAAACACTTGCTGATTGAAGAGGTTCTGAAGATTTCCGAATTGCAATTCCTCCAGTATATCACTTTGGCTGAATACCTAGTTACTCACTATAACGGCCACAAGTATGGTGTCAGCACAAGCGAGTTAAAGGATTCGTATATCAGTCATCAGAGTACAGTGAAACCATGGGAGGAATTCGAAGCAAAAGTATTCGAACAGTTCAAAAATATAGGGTCTGACGATGGAATATGATGTATATGGTTTATGGGATAATAGAATATAATGTTGCAGAAACATTGTGAATTGTAGATGTGTATAGCCAGTGAGAGGTAGAACTACCTGAGTTTGTATGGACCCAATTATGGAGCTGGGATATAGAACGGCTAGTCTCAGTGGAACTGTAGTTCAAGGTTTGGTCTACCCGATTTCAATATATACACATTTGTAGTATTTTAGGCTATAAAACAGGATATTTAATTATAAACATTTCACTATACACGATTCTTTTTGGATAAAAAGTATTTACAAAGGAAACACATTATTCATAATATTAAGCATTTTCAGCTTCAATTAAGGCAGTCTCAGCAACAATGATCATCTTTTCAACAGATGCTAGATGTTTGCCGTAAGAGTTCTTGGATGAGATTTGTTTCAAGTATTGCCTCAACTTCAATACTAAAAGCCTCTTTTCTTCACTTTTTGTATCAAATCCTTCAACGAGTTTTTGAATAACATAATTGGCATATTGATCTTTCATCATAAGTGCTAAAGGTGAATCATCAGCGACTGTTTCAATCTTGAGATCTTCATTGTTAAGTAACACTTCATGAAGAATCTTCCTTCTTTGGCCAAAACTACCGAATTTGATACATTTTTCAATCACATTGGACGCAAACTTGTGTTTAGAAAAGTTCACAACAGATCCAAGAACAACCTTCAAAATGGTTTCTTTATCGTCTGGACGACCTCTCTCTAAAATATGTTGCATAACATAATTACCATATTGATCTTGAATTAAATAGAAAATAAACCTATTCAATTCATCCAAGATCTTTTGTTGATCATCAATTTCAGAATGTTCTAAAAGTCTTTGGATAACTCTACATCCATACGGATGTGTTGATAAATGGTAAACTTGGTTTTCTAAACTTTCCAAGATGAATCTAACTTTGTTGAAAGGGATTCTTTCAATAGACTTTTGAATAACATGGTTCCCGTTTTGATCCTTGGCACAAACTAATACATGGTTCTTTAATTCGGAAATGATCTTAATTTGACGTTCTAAATCAATGGCTTCAAGTGCTCTTTGAACAACTCTACATCCATACATTTGTAACGATAACTCGTAGATGTGTCCCAACATATTTTCTAATAATATGTTCTTTTGAGTGGTGGTCCCATGCTCGAAATACTTTTGAATCACATAATTACCAAACACGTCAGTCATCAACTCATACGAGATGACTCTAATTTCATTGAATATAACTTCCTTCTCTTCCTCTGAAGCATTCGGTAATTTCTGCTGGATGAATCTTGAACCATGTTGATCCTTAGTGAATTCAATTGCATGGCCATAAATATCTTTCAAGAAGTATTCTTTACCCTTTGAGTTGGACCTGACTTCTTCAAGGAGCGGAGACCTGTAAATATGTGGAGCAGGTTTGGCATTAGTGGATTTACCCGACCCGTTCTTTTTTCTGCCGTTTCCATTGACTGGTGGAGGGTTACCAAGAGCCTCATCCAGTGGCTTACCATTTGGTGCAGCAGCATGCTCTAATGGCTCCCCATTTGGTTGCACTGCCACGTTCATCAATGGAGGCGATTGCTGATACACAGGATATCCATTGAAAGGCTGGAAAATAAACCCACCAGGAGAATGACGAGGCATTCCAATCCCTGGAGTATGGACGTAATCCCTTCTTGGGTGTCTTGGTGAACTCTTTGGGTCTTCAGAAGAATCCTTTTCTTCAGGCTTCGATTCTTCGTCATTGTTAGTGTTATAGGAACTACTGTTTGAGTCGTTGTTCATAGGATAAGCGACGTTATACATTCTTGGGTCCATGAACGCAATAGGAGGTGAAGCCATCATGAAAGGTGGGGGAGAAATCCCGTTGGAAGGAACACCATTTCTTGGATAAAAGGGCTGGTACTGCTCTCCTTGTAGCGGGGTCTGGCCAGCACCATTAGGGATACTACCAGGACCAACACCATTAGGAATCCCTCCAGGAATTCCGCCAGGAGCACCGTAAATGTTTGGATTGAACGGAGTGGCAGTGGCTGGGTTCCAAATGTTATTGGGTGGTTGAGCAATTCTATCGTCTTTTAAATCACTGGCCAACGTAGCACCTGCTTGGATTGGAGAGGTATTGTTATACTGGTCAATCTTATCACTGATGGACTGGTGGCGAGAGTTACGTGTACCTTGAAGGTTCAAACTTTCGTTTAACAGGCCTGTAGGGCTATTATAACCATTATCAAAAGATTTTAACTCAATAGGCTGGTGATGTTGTTGCAGATTGAAACTAGTTCTGCGAGACCCAGACCCATCAAGATCCAACTTGCTGAACCCCGACGATAATTCGATGTCACGAGTAGCTTCACCAACGTTAGCAAACTTCTGAAGAAACGAATCTTGTGGTGGATGTCTATTTGCAATTCCACCACTGATAGAGGCGGTACCAAGGCCAAGTCTATTACCTTGATTAGGCAGATCAGCTCCATATCCACCGCCAACTGGAGCCGTGATCGCCAGGAGTGCGCCGGGCCTTAAGCCAAACCGGTTGGAATCAACGTCACTGCCATCATTTAAGGACATTCTGTTCGATACCAAATCACTGTTGGTGCCACCTATAGGATCGTTATAAGCAAGCATTTTGGCCACCTCGGGTTCCATTTGATCAATCACATTCTTAAGCTGCTGTGTCGTACCCAGTCCATTCCCCGTATTGGGGCTAGACCATATAGTATCAGACATGGTGTCAAGCGGCTGTTGAGGAGTTTTATGATTTCGCGATTTTTATCTCACCATAGTGATTTTCCATAGTGAACCGTACATTTCACGCCCACAATTCATTCTGCCTCCTCATGTCGATAGGTAAAAAGCTGACGGAGAAGTTGATAGATATTCTATATAACCGCCTGGTTAAATATGCTGAGAGAGCAGTGCCTAAAATAACTACAAAGTTATACGCTCAACCAACATCTGCTGTGTCTGCGCTAGATGATCTTCTTGCTTATGACTGGACTCAAAAACCTCTAGAAAACGCCATTAAAGCTTTGCCAAAACATAACAAATCAAATATTCTCATGTTCAAAACACGCAGCTCGGTTCTTAGCAACACCGACTTCTATAACGTGTATCCTCCACTACTGAAGAGAACTTATAGACTACCAGACTCTCTCAAGAAGGGCCACACTTTCTGTACCGTCAAGGCTCGAGATCCTCGCAGCTTGGCGTTCAGCAACGCCTACTACTTGGTGTTCCCCAGCTATGCGTTGGCGGCGGCGTACTTCGAGGAAACAAAGGCTCTCCTGGTGAATGGTGTACCACTTCGATTACAGTTCGTGGAACCAACCAGAGACACGCTTGAATCGATGACTTCTCCTCTCTTTGGTCTGTCGGGAGAGTCCAGCATTACAAGCAACCGTTCCGACACATCCACGCTAATCGACCAGATAATATCGTCTCACATAGACAGTAACTATCATCAGATCAAACAACTCATAGACCATCCCTCCAGGTCGTCATATGTCATTATCAAAAACCTTCCCATAGGCTTATCCAAACATGCTCTTCCTCGTCTACTCTGGGATTACGACTACCCCAAACATCTCCCGCTAGCTGACTGTTTTGTACTGGTTGCAAAAGATGCAGTGAAACAAGTGAGTATCACTCTTGTCAAATTTGCAGACCATGAAAACGCCAAGCGGTGTGTTCGGTCGTTCAATGGTACGAGATGGCATGGGTTTGTGAAGGACTCGGACGCCAATAGGTTTTATGAGCCGATTCTTGCCGAGTTGGTTGCGTAGGTAAATAGATTTCATAGAGGCAGGTCAGATCATAGATATTAATACAAGACACGTTACAGAACCAATAGATGAGTATATATTAATCGAGTGGATCATCGAGTTCCTTCCAACTTGAACGAATTAATTCCCATTGATCAGGCGTGTTAGCACCTGGCTTCTCAAGAATAATGTACTTTTCCCATATGCGTTTATATTTCCATATTATCACTACTCCTTCGTTTCCTGACCATCCAAGAGTACCTTCATCATCAGCGAATGAATTACCAAAGTCTTCGTGGTATTTGTTTGTATTAACCGAACAAAATGACCACACAGAACGGAAATAATTGTTGAACGGTAACGGAATTGGAAGCTTATTGAACAAATGCTTTCGATTGGATGGAGTGCTATTATCACTTAATACGGAATGCTGGCTTGAATGCTCACTAGTGGCATCCGAAACAACTGTATTTTGAACGAGATTGAATATATGTAGGGTGTTCTTGTCGGAAAGAACTGCAAGTTTTGTATCATCAGGTGAAAACTTCATAGATGTTACAGCTGCTCTATCCAAGCCTCTTCTGAACTCGTAAAGTAATGCAGTGTTTTGGGTGGAATGTACTCTTATGATGGTACCAGTTTCAGAGGCTGATGCCACCATTGACCCTGAACGGTTGAGTGCTAAACAACGAATGTTGGATTTGTGTGCTTTCACTATGCTTATAAGATTCTTCTCTTGACCAGTAGGCGATACGTCGACAATTTGTAATTGACCCACTTGTCTTCCTGGGAATACCAATGTTTGGTATCTTGTGCCTGACTTAGAGCTGCCTGATCCAAGTGAAGACACAGAAGACGATAGACTAGTTGATCCCAAAGTTGAAGAACTACTCAAATTGACCGATAAATCAGCCAACCCATATCCATTAGAAATTGTCTCGTAAGTTGCAAACTTCTTAGGGGGAGACGAGAACCCATACACCAATACTTGGTTTTGTAGAACAACCACTATTCTAATTCTTGAAAGTAGCATGTTCAAGATGGGGCTCATGAATTCAAGTGTGAGGCTGCTCTTTCGTTTCAAATCATCCCATATCATCAACTTATTGTTCGGTAATCTAGGGTTCTTTCCACCACCTACAAGTGCCAAATAATTGGTTCTATGGAGCATGGTAATAAGGCCAATACCTGTGCCAGGATTGGATGAAGAAGAGCTAAATATCCGTTTAACACGAAGATCCACAGGATTGGTATTATAAACCAGGAAACCCTGCTCATGGCTAAATGCAAAACATCCTTGATCTTGATTAAAGCTCACACCTAGTATTTTAAAATCATTCTTAACGTTAGATAATGGAGACTGTGTATTCATAACAGATGGAGTGATGAAGAATTGAAGATGCCAATGATGCAAACTATGCTATTTGAAAATAAAGGAAAGGTGGGGGGAATTGGTAGTGATGAGGGATAAATGTTACAACTCAGATGCGTGACAACAAACACCAGTTACTTTAAGAAATGCAATAACAACCACTGGACGAACTGGTTCCGATATTAAATTAATTCACGCCACTGTAATGACAAGCACTTCGTTGTTTATGTTCTTTTCACAAATATGCGCGGGATTTGGGGTATCAGATTTAGACGAGCATTCACTATTTACCGGTTCCGTCTGATGGTTTAAGGTTGAGGGATTGTCAGGCGAACACTAGTCGCTTTCAATATCCATTGTTTCTTCATCTTCATCACTTGAAGCTTCACCCATTTTCAACTGATGCGCCACTTCCTCTACATCTGTTCCGTCTTTTTGTTTCATATTTGCAGCCACTGTGCTTGGACTAGTCTGTTCTGAAATCTTAACATCGATACGTTTGATCTTATTGCTGGTGCTATTGAAGAAGTCGGTGGTGTGATGTGTACTACTCTCTAACGCTCTCTTTAAAATATCTGACGCCACAGGATCAGATGGAGCAATAGCCAACGCGTTGTGAAGAACAGATATAGCTTTGAAATGATTGCCCAACTTGAGGTGAACTAATCCAATAGATGTCAACAAGTTGGCATCGTTTTTATTGGTGATTTTCAAAACATGATTGAAGCACTCAAGCGCCTTTTGATGTTGTTCGGCTTTCCTATAAACCTGGCCAAGATTCGAATGAATAGATACCCAAGTCTTAGAATCTGAGTTCAAGTTCTTTGACGCTGTAAGAGCTTCTTTGAGGAACCCTTCAGCCTTAGATAGCTCGTTTTTGTGGAAACTGATCACCCCAAGTTCGTTCAACAAAAGAGGGTCCGTATTGCAGATTTGATAAGAGGTCAAAAGGTACTCTTCCGCAAGATCAAGATTATCCATAAGATGATGTTGCATCCCAAGAAATAAGTTAGGTAAATGTGTACCAGGAAACAATCTCGCAGCAAAAGCATAGGCACTGATGGCTTGTTCATGCTCACCTTCAGCAGCAAAAGTATGGGCAAACCCGATCCATGCTTGTCCGAAGTTGGGATTCAAAAGGGTAGCTTTACTGAAGAATTTTCTTGCCTCAAGAATCTTATTGATTGAGAGATAATAAATCCCTATAGCTAGCCAAGTCATAGGATTAGTAGGATGGCTTTCTGCCATTTGGTGGGCTTTAAGAAATAGCTTATTCTTTCCACCAAGTTCATGTAAACAACTCAAATAATTAGGGAGTATGCCAAAATTATATTGATCCTTGGCTAGTACTTTCTCACACACTGCAAGACATTCATCAAAGTTGCATTGCACATATAAGTAGTCAGCACGAGCCAAAAGAATATCGGTGTTATCACCTAAGTCATAATCCTGCCTTAATACCGTTTCTGCCTCATCGAACTTGTGGACATTAAAATACTTGCTTAACCGAGACGAGTACAATAATTTGATCAATTCATCATTATCATCGGCATCTCTATAATTCAATTGGGAAACAAACTCCCACTCCTCGCTGGGGGTCATTAAATTATTGGCAATCAACTCATTGAATGCTTCATAACATTTGACATCCACCAACACTGCTTCCTTATATGCTTCCTTGGCCTTATCGAAGTTATTCTGGTTGGCATAGATCATACCTCTTAAATAGCACATCGAACTTTCCAACTTAATTCCTCCATCAGAATTACGGATCTGGTAATATTCATCTTTTCGAAATGGATTCGACTCGCCGATCAAGTCCAATACATCGTCCCAAAACTCTAACTTGATTAAACATAACGCCGCCAAGTACCTACAGCTTACCAGCTTTTCGAACTCAGGTTTGGACATCAAAAGAGACTTGGCCCTAAGATAATCACCGCTACCAAAGTACACTTGAGCTAGCCAGAACGCATCGTTGGGGTCATTTGTGAGGGCCAAAACCTTATCGCCAATGAATTCAGCTGTTTTATATTGATGTTGCATCAAGGCATCGTGGCGCCAAAGACGAAGCTTCTCCGCCTGGGAAAGCGGCGGCTGGTCAACCAGCTGGCCCATATTGGTTCTTTCGGCATGGAAGAACAGAGTAGTGTTACTAGTACCTGGGCTGCCAAAGATAGTGGCAGAAGGATTGGGAGGAGTCACAAACACTTCGTTTTGTCGACCGTTCACGATCGGGGATATGTATAGCGTCGAGTTGTGCTGTGATGGTGTTCTGTGTGAGTGTGCCATTTGACAATTGCTGGAAGTAGTGGATGTGTGTTTGCGAGTGTTGGAGTAAACAAAGATCAGTTCGCACAAATGTGTAAATTAGCTGCAACTTTTCATCTCATCGCGAAGACTATGGGTAAAGGTAACAAAGAACAGAAGCCTACCGAGAAGGTTGAAGACGTAGTGCAAGTGGAGTCTAGTGTTGAGTCCACTTCCAACCCATCTCCGCAATTCAGAATATTAGTGGGTTCGTATGAACATAACTTACTCTGCTTATCGCTCATTTTGTCTAAAGCTCAACCGGTTTTCCAGCCCATCTTCCATTTCGAAGCACACTCGCTCTCGATTAAGTCCATAGATGTGGCCAAGCGGTACTTGGTTACCGGCTCCAACGATGAGCACATCAGAATCTACGATCTTCAAAAAAGAAAAGAATTAGGTACTTTATTGAGCCATCAAGGTACAGTTACCACTCTTAGGTTCTCAGACGAAGACTCTCATGCTGATTCAAGTGAAAAATCAGGCAAATGGCTTTTATCGGGGTCTGAAGATGGGAAAATCATAATATGGAGAACCAAAGATTGGGAAATTTTCGGCACTTTGAAGGGCCATACCGATAGAGTCAACGATATCGATATTCATCCAACTGGCCGAGTGGCCATATCTGTTTCCAAGGATGCCACCATCAGATTATGGAATTTAATGACTGCTAAAAAGGCCGCCATTTTGAAAATCAAAGGTAGAGATAGTCTTGGGCAAGAAGCTGATTTTGTTAGGTGGACCAAATCTGGGAATCATTTCTTGGTAGGGTTCATGAATAAGTTGTTTGTTTACCACACAAAGGACGCCAAGATCTCGAAAAAACTCGCCATCAAGTCTACGTTGATGTGTATGGAAGTGGTTGTATTCGGAGGTAAGGAATGGTTGATCACTGGGCTTGGTAATGGAGTCATTGAGTTGTTTGACGTGGAGAAATTGGTCCACAGCGAACAAGACGAAGAAGAGTCTAAAATAGAAGCCGAGTTTAGTCTCAGGGGCCACACCAACCGTATCAAAGATGTGAGCTTATACAAATCATCACAAGGTGTGTACCTTGTTTCTGTTTCATCAGATGGTAGAATTGTTGTATGGAATCTCGATGAGTCCGTAAGAGACCAAGTGGCTGTATACGATACAGGTGAGAGATTGAACTGTGTATCTGTGTGTTCCGAAACCATTGAGAAGGCAGAGACAATGAAGAGGAGGTACGATCCAAACGAGGTGGTTGAGTATAGTGAGAGTGAATATGAGACAGATGGAGAGGAGATCAGGAAGGTGTTTAAGAAGGCCAAGGGTAAGAAGGGTAAGAAAAAGAGCAAGGTCACCGTCACCCGGGAATAGATGTACCTGGAATAGATGTACCTGTTCACAGGGGATAGATGTACCTGTTCACGGGACATAGATGTACCTGTTCACGGGACATAGATGTACCTGTTCACGGGACATAGATGTACCTGTTCACGGGACATAGATGTACCTGTTCACGGGACATAGATGTACCTGTTCACGGGACATAGATGTACCTGTTCAATATTTCGAACAGTTTACTGGGCCTAATAGATTTATAGTACGTGTTCTAACCACCGAATAAACGTTGCATTTGAAGATAAGCATTGATGAAGTATTGGCCTTTAAAGGTAATATACTCTCTACCCTCTTTCTCTACCCTCTTTCTCTACCCTCTTTCTCTCATCCATGTATTTCTATCCTACTTACTCGTTCAATCTGGCAACGTGCTTGTCGAACAACTGCTTGGCTCTGACCCACACTGGAGCAGTGTCTCTATTTGGCAAGTCCAATAAAGAAGGCAACAAGTCCTTGGTGAAACCCTCTGAAGCTTCTCTAGGTAATAAACTTGGTAAATGGTCAATGGAACAAACCGACAACTTTGGTCCCTGAGTGGTCTCTACTACCACGGTTGGCTTATCAAAAGTGGTGGCAATGGTATACACTGGAATAGGGTTGTGTGGGTTGGTGGTGTCGGCAGATACATCAACAATCGATCTTAACTTTCTGTTTGGGTTGTTCAACCCTTCAGCAGATACAAATGGAGGAATTGGTTGCGATAAGTAGATACAATTGACAAAGATGTCGGATTCAATGATTTCTTGGAATGGTCCACCCTTGGCGGTTTCAGCCATATCCCATTTCAAAATCTTGTCATCTGGAATACCCACTTTTTGGAATAATGAAACGGCACCAGATCCACATCTTCCCAAGGCACCGATCACCAAGGATTGTGGGAACGATCCAGTCTTGGAAACAGCGGCGTCCAACTGTTTCTTGACCACTTCAACTAATTCGGTTTCGTTAGGGTATGGACTGAGACCAGTTAATTCTTTATCATCACTGTTTAACTGCTTGAAGGCCCAGTCTAAAACACCCACAGCGGCACCAGCGAACCCAGCATAGAACCCGAAAGCAGCAACTCTTCTTCCTTGGTCATTTTCTAAGAATTCCAAGTCATATAAGGTACCATTACCAGCAGGGAATCTACTTAACACATCTTTCCAACCGCCTTGGTTCTTGTAACAGTGGGCAAATTGCACGTGTTCGTGAACCAAAGGAAAGGTTTCGTCTTCAGGGAGTTCCTTTAATCCCAAGATAATTCTGTCTTTTGGAGCGGATTTCCAAGAACCTTTTGGAACAATTTCTGCTCCCACGGCCTTATATTCATCGATGTTGAAAGTACTTTGGTCACTCTCTTCAACAAATACCTTAAATCCAGCATCGAGTAAGGCTTTGGTAGAGGATGGAGTTAAGGCGGCTCTGGCCTCCAATGGTTTGGTTTCGGCTCTCAAGTGTAATTGAACAGACATTGTAGAATTCGATAAGATAGTTGTTCGGTTTAAATACTGAAAAGTCGCGGCTCATTCGCAGCTTGTGAGTCAATGCAGGACGGCGATAAATTATTTAGTCATACTATTTAGTCATAACCCGCGATGGGGCGACAACATGGCGCGACAATGGGACGGTGTGAGGTGTGCAAGCGTAGAAATGGGTAGATCTGGGCGTGGAGTGGGATGGGTGAGTGGGATGGGTGAGTGGGATGGGTGAGTGGGATGGGTGAGTGGGATGGGTGAGTGGGATGGGTGAGTGGGATGGGTGAGTGGGATGGGTGAGTGGGATGGGTGAGCGTGCCGAATGTATGGGGAAGTTGAAAGTCCTGAAACGGGTTTGTATTTTTATGACTATATTCTATTTACATTATGGCTGCAAATTCTTCAACCTCACAAATTCCTAATGGTCCTTGCAACATGCTCCTTCAACACGGGCCTGGCTACCTTCCAATCGTCTTCTACAAAAGCATCGCCATAAGCCTTGAACTGTTTCTTGATAGTGGCCAACTCATCAGGGGTGAACTTGCCTGACATGGTGATTTTATCAAAGATGATATGGGCAAAATCCCGATCGTTATTATATAGAAAAGCGGTGATGATCAGCTCGTTCAAAAGCCCGGCTGGCGATCTATTCGTATGCTCATTCACGTTCACGCTAACATGTTGGATGTACTTGTTGTAAATCTCTAAGCATTTGTCTGTACCAAACTCGGAGTGGCTAAGTATTAAACTTTGAATGATCTTGATAGGAACATTCTCCAACATTAATGCATCGACAATAGGGAAAACTTCGGCCAACCCCTCCTCAAATGCTTTCAAGCAGTACGACCTGATGAGTAGGTTTTGGATGAACTCGATCCCAAACTCACAATGGGTTTGGTATTGGTGATACTTCTTCAAAAGCTTGTCAAAGTCCTTCAATTCCATCCCGTAAGCATCTATCAATTTGAGTCTTATAAGCAATGATTCAGGCTCAGGCTTGACATCTAAATCGTTAGACTCGATGTTGTGGAGAAGACTCTCAATGGTGAGCGGGCTGATATCTTCAAGCTTATGACCAGATAACGACTCATATTTCTTGACAAACTCCGGATCTTGCTCGACTTTGACAATGTTATCAAAGGCTTTGGCGTAGAATTCAGCGTTTAAATTCGAATCCATAAGTTTTTGAAACACTATAGAATACTGAAGACCCTGTAATTCTTCAAGTTTAGACTTGAGTAATGGTTCAGAAAACTCAAAGTATGCAAGTTTACTTGATCCTTCCGCTACCAAAGCTTCAAAGATTTCTGCTTCGGCATCAAGCTTATTGGCTAGTTTGTTATATAGGAATAAAACCTTACTCCAGTCAGAATCGGTTGGTTGTTTGATAAGCTTCTTTATAAGAGCCTCGCTCACCAAATCGCTGGCACCGGTGCTGTGACGTTCGTATAACTCCCACGACGAGTCTACTCTTTCTGGGTTGTGTTGTATCAACTGGCAAAGCTGCTCGTGGGAGAACTTATGGTCTTTCAACAAATAGTAGATGGAAAAGTCGGATGAGATGAAGCTCAAGAGTTCATTTTTCACCGGGGCAGTCAAGAGCTGAGAATTTGATTTTAAAAGCGATTTCAACTCGTGGAATTCGTCGTTCTTTATGGCATTCTCGATAAGGGGTCTGGAGATGGCTACTTCGCCATTCACCAACCTGTTTTGAAGGCTGGATATGGATTTGAATCTCACGAACCGAAGCATTAGAAGTCGCGATTAATTTTTCGTTCTCTTCCTTCCATTAAACCCAGAATCTGCTACGAAATCCCCTACAAACAAACAATTGAATTGTGTACATGTAAATAATCAAACTCTATATCCAATCTAATCATGCTTCAATTTCTCTTCCATCTTCGCCAACATGGCAGCACCGTTGAAATAGTTTTCCCATGAATCCTCAACGTCAAAGTGATCAAGCTCGTTGAAATTAAACCTGTCGTTCAAATAGGCATTGAAGTCAACCAATTCTCCTTTTTGTTCACAGAATGAACTCCAGCTGGCCTTGAAAGCACCTCCTAAGGCACAAGCATTGGGAATTTCAACCTTGTAGTTTTTGTTGTTGGCACCTAAAATGCTACCCATCTTCCTAATAATGGACTGGTTATTCGAGGCTCCCCCAACATAGAAGATGTTATTTGGACGAGAGGTTAACGAATGATAATTCTGTTTCTTACCATCAGTATACAAATCACCAAACTTATCGTGAACAGATTTATAGACATCACGCAAGTGATTTTCAACAGGCGTTGGGGTAGATTCTTGACTCTCCGACGAATTGGCTAACATAGGACCCGTTCTTAATCTGCAACTTAAGGTTTGCGATTCAACAATAGAAGAAGCGTCATCTTCAGGAGTCCAGTTGGATTCATTTGCATCCACAATGGACCCGTTTTCTTTTAACAAGCACCTTTTAAATTGAGCAGAAGCATTTGGAACAATTTCACCCAACGGGAAATAAACACCAAGTTTGTTATCAAACGACTTTGATTTGTCCAACAATTCATTGAATAAATCCCAAGACTTTCTGTCTTTAACTTCGTATTTTTCATTGATGGCATCTCTAATCTTTTCCCTAGCCAATGACCCGTTACAATAACAAATCATACCCATGTAATGATCGGGGATTGTTGGATGCTTAAACAAATGGTACTGCGACGAAGGATTATAGTTCTTGGTGATCAATAACACCGTGGTGGACGTACCCAAAGATACTAAGATATCGTTTGGATTCAAAGGTAAGGAGATGATGGTGGCCAAATTATCACCGGTAAAAGAGTATATCTTACAATCGGAACTAAAGCCATACTTCTTAGTGAAGTACGAGGAAATCTTCCCATCGGCTTCGAAACTAATTGGCTTGATTGGCCCTAATTTCTTCCTCAATTGTTCAACTCCTTCCTTTGTTTCTTGTTCATTGGACCCATCAACTTTAGGGTGAACTCCAGCAGCTAAACTTAATAACTCCTCATCAAAGTCATCTTTGCTCAAATCATACAAGTTCATTCCACAGCCATCTGCTTCCTCAATGTTGGTGATCTTACCGAGCAAAACACTGGCAACAAAACTTGAAACAAGTGATATTCTACTGGTATTCTTATACACTTCTGGACTCTTTCTAGTAACGATCTTTCTAATCTGCAAACCTGTGAATCTATAGTGGGCTCTTGAACCAGTGATCTTGGCAAGGCCGTCTGCGCTGCCAGCCACTTGTTCAAAGAGTTTGATTTCTTGACCGGTGGAATGGTCTTGCCAGTTAGGCGACATTGGGTAAGCGAACGCGTCGTTCAATTGATCAGATAAATGGGAACTTGGATCCAAGCTTCCCAACAAGTCATTGGCCGATTCAGACCAATAAACAGATCCATGTTGTTGGGCTGAACCAGAAATACCTTTGACTAAATGGAAGGGGAAGTCGGCGGATTTCATTTCGCCAAAAACATGGTTGATGGCGTCAAGCCACATGGCCACCGGCGATACGATTTCGCCTGACTTTTCGTCCGAAACAACACCCTTTTCCACGCCATATTTTTGCTTGAACGTGTCCAATTCAACACTGAATAAGTCCGTCACATCTAAAGACTCATTCGTGACGATGATTTTCAACTGTTGGGTGGAGAGATCAAATCCCAAGTACAATTCTTTGGAGTTACTCGAATTGGACATTTAAGAAGGAGAGTTTGGATTTATTATAAGCTGGATAACTTGGTAAAGTGACGATAGCGATGATTAGTATTGACCCAATATAAGTGTAAATTGAGTTAAGGATGTTTTGAGTGGCAAATCCAATGGCAAAGCTCAAGATAGCAGCAGCGTATAACGACAGGTGAACGAGAGTATCGAGGAAAGCCTGAGATTTATAATCGATGGTGAATTCTAAATCAAGCATGGGTTGATATTCCGAGAATTTCGCGATTGCTCAAGTGGGGGTCCCACCGAAATGGTAGTGCTCAAAAGCGTTGAGTATAGTTCTAGCTACGGTGATAGTTCGTTTGAAGAGCTGTTTACGGCAGGGGCACTGGATTGGTATGATATGTCTTGTACGTAGAGATTGGGTAGGGTATAGACATCTTTTAGTGAATGTTAACAGTCAGCAGTTTTTCACGGCAACAATTTGAAAATGGTGAGATTCACAAGTCTTGCGTTTTATGATTGTACAATACACTATTGTTTACATTAGTCGCTCCGTTAATTGAAGTAGTGGTTTCTCGATCTTTATAAGTACCAATGATGTCTTGAATACGAACAAGAGTTCATTTGAGGATGTTCAGTTCTAGGCAGCACCAGATATAAATACCAGCCGAGACACCAGACTACACTTACACTGAAATACTACGATATAAAGTACAGACCACGCCGCTAGGCCAGTGCGTGACTTCCTACTGTATCTGACGATAGAATCAACTCTAGCACTGTTTCTGTACTGCTGGCTCTCCAGGCCCACCGTTTCTATATACCAATACTGTTGTTTGTCTCCAGTCTTCAGCAACGTTGGCACCATTGGAGACTAGCACGCTCCAGCTTTCCCAGTACTACTTGTACCAACTCACACTCACAATCACACACACAATCACATACTTACAATACTCACCATACTCACCATACTCTTAATACTCACCATATTCACACCATATTCACACCATACTCACACCATATTCACCACACTCACCACACTCACCACACTCACCACACTCACACCCTCGACTTCTACCTATACCCCCGTCTCCCTGTGTCCCACTGAATTACCCACTGAATGGCCCACTGTATTGTCCCCTACTCAATTTGCATCTCTTTTTGTGTAACCCTCGCTTTGAAAATGTAAAAATGTTAAAAATCATCAAACCGCTCTTTATAAAATAAGTTTTTTTCCTGGTATCTATACATTATTTATTAATCAATAAGTTGATTATACCGATACCTTTCTATACACATCACCAAGATCGTTATTTCCATTCCCAAACCCCCCAAGTTCCTGTCTTTTTTCCCGGTTGTTTCCCGTCCTAAACCCCCACTTGGCTTATCCCTATAATCATGTCGTCTGGTTCTAGAGGCCCTCCAATGGGCCGATATACCGCCAGCGATGACTACAAGCTAAAACGGAAAACCGCCTATAGTCGAAGAAACTTGAACTCCCAACCATTAACTACCGGTCCGCCAGGGTCCGTATTGGGCCAGGGTCCAGGCTCAAGCGGTGTTTCCCAAGCGCCCGCCAACTTTAATCCAGGTCCATCCTCCAATAGTGCCTCCGTATCTTCACCCCCTGTAAATAACCAGCCTTCCAGCGCTCCTCACAGAAGATATGGCAATCCAAATGGCGGGAATTACCCTTCATATTCTTCTTATAATTCAAAATATAGCCATTATTATCCGAGCTATGGAAGTTACAATACATTCAAAAGAGATGGTGAAGGCGAATCGTTTTCTTCAGCTGATGATGGCTTTTCAAAAAGTTATAGACCCCCTAGAAGTTCCTTATCTAATTCCATACCCAAACGAGATAGACCAAGGAACAACTCATTGGTGAATTCAAAAAGGTCTGATTCTTATTATCCACCGAAAAATTACTTCAAGCCTCAAGTTGATCATTATTCAAAAAAAAGATATTCATATGGTAACCAAGCTTATCAGGGTCAAGCTTATTATGGTAATAGTTATTATAATTTTAAGAAACCACAAAGCGCCCCTGAGAGCAATGGTTATTCAGAGCACCCGAGGAAGACTAGTAAGTCTGAGAGGGATGAAGATGTGAGGTTTGAAAGAGGTGAAAGGTACGAAAGAGAAGAGAGAGGCGAGAGAGAAGAAAAAGACGAAAGAGAAAGAGATGAGTCAGATTATCTACGAACCGAACATGAACAAACTGAACAAACTGAACAAACTGAACCTCTCACTGAAAAGGCTGAACATCTGACCGAACTAACGGAACCTTTTGAACGAACTGGCCATTCCGCTGAGTATGAAAACGAGTACTCGTACCATCACCGTAATGATGACGAACATGATGAAAATGGAAACGGAAACGACCGTAACCAGGATTATCCACATGGCGAGGATGAAGAAGATGAGCACGACATCTCAAGAGTAAACGAGACCCTAGAGACCGCCTACAACTCGGCTAATAACTCAGACCAGGAGAATGATATGGATATAGACCTGCCAGCTCCAGAGAAAGATTTGGAACCAGGTAAGGTTATAGTGTCAGAAAATGATCATTTAATGGAGACCAAGGCTGAACCTGAGAGTCAAGAATTTGACAATGTCCGCCCTTTGAACAAACTCGATTCAATGTTTGAAGATTTAAAGCAGGAGTTCACTTCCAAAGATATCAAATCCAAGTATCCTACAGTCCACGAGAATATCAAAGAATATCCATTCTACGAAAGAAATCTTAAGCTCTATAACATAAAGAAAAATGAGCTACTCAAATTCTTAAAGCTGGATCAACAGAAACTTGATACCCTTATTGCTCAATCTAGGAAAGAGTACAGAAAATTGTATAAGCAGTGGAGTCGTGAGTCTCATTTCATCAAAGAACAATTGTTGTACTTACACCCTGCAAATGATGAAATGAAGAAAGAACTAGCTTCTGCAGATATAAGACTCAAGTACCGGGAAGATGGGATTGATTCATCAGCGACTCCTTCTACGCCCAATACAGGGTTCTCAAACGTTCCGGCTGATGATCCTACTGTCACAGGAGGGTTCGGTAATCGTCGTCCTTCCAGAAGACATGGTGATTTGGTAACTACTGAAGCTGAGTTCGAAGAGGTATTAAGGAATCTTAGCAAGCAAGATGATGAGGATCCAATGGTCAGAGCATTAAAGGTGTCTGCCCGTGTTCCTGACTTGATTCTTGATCCAAAAGAGCAGATTCTTTTGAACTACATGGATTCCAATAATATTGTTGAAGATAAAGCGAAATGGTCATCTAGAGTTCGTTCTGAGTTCTTCGATAATTTCTCTCCTGAGGAGCATTCATTATTCTGCAAAGCATATGTCAAGTATCCTAAGAAGTTTGGTTACATCTCCAAATACATGGGAGGTTTAAGAACTGTCGGTGAATGTGTGATTCATTATTACTTGACCAAGAAAGCCGCAAACTATAAGAATTTGGTGTTGCAGTATAAGAAGAAGTTCACGAGAAAAGTGTCAACAAAGAAGAAGCTGAAGTCCAGAAATTCTTCCATCAACAACTCTTCTCATAGTCCAGAAATCGAAGCCACAGAAAAGGTATTTGAAACTTCAAAAAGCGTCACTCCCTTACCAGAGGTTGGAGACACTCCTAACCAAGCTTCAACTACAGAGCCTGTGACTGTCGATGGTCAAAGTGTTGAGTTATTCACTGATACTGGTAGAAGAAAGAGGGCTGCAGCTCCAACGTTTGAAGACAATCCAAAGAGACCTCACTCATCTAATGATGCAAAGAAGCCTCCAAGCGAACAAGCAGTTAGAGCATCATCACCAGCCCAGCCACAAGTCATCGACGTGAAGAAAAGACAAAAGAAGAAGGATCTTAATGAAGCTGCTTCCACTTCTAGCGTCCCTAAACAAGAAGAGGTTGAAGAAACTAGCAATGGTGATGCGCATGATAAACACCGTAAGACCATTTCCAGCTATTGGAGTATCACAGATGCAAACGAATTCCCTACTTTGTTGAAAGAGCATGGGACCAAATGGACTACCATTGCTGATAAGTTGTCTACAAAGACCGCTACAATGGTACGCAATTATTTCCAAAGAAATGCAGAGAAGAATAACTGGGTTCAAATTGCCCAAGAGGCTGATCAGAGACTCGAAGAGAAGTTTGCTGCTGTGTTATCTAAACCAGAAGGTGATGGTGCAAGCATGCTGGTTAATATCAAAACAGAGAATCCTCTGTTCTTACCTCAACCACTAATTCAGCAAGTTCAACTGCAGTATCCTCCTCTTCAACCGTATCCAAGACTTGGCTCTTATATTCCGCAAGTGGCAGGAACCCAACCATTACCACTTCCTCCCAAATCTATTCAACAGGCACCTCCTCAGCCAGCAATGGCCCCGTTCAACAAACCAACCATTGGGTCACTCATCACAACAGATACACCGCCGGAAACCCACAAACCTTCTATTATGAGTTTGTTGAACGCAGATAGTCCTTCTAGATCTCCTTCTAGTCCCGTGACTGTCCAAGCACAAACTGTTCCTCCTATCCTCCCCAAGGAAGAGCCCAAGAGGAACAATATCAGTGCTTTATTAAATTCCCCATCCAACAGATGAGTGTGTATAGATAATTGTATTATATTGTAAATTAATATACTTGATAATTTATCTAGTTTTTGAGGTGATGCAAAAGTTCCATGGCAACTAAATGACTCAAGTAATTATATGGAGCGACTGGAAATGAAAAGTAGCGTTCTCTACTTTCCTTACAGCTTACAATCAGTCTACTCCAATTCTCAAATTTAATGAGTTCAGTTTGAAACCAATAAATTCGCGAGTTCAAATTTTCCAAATTTTTCACCAACCATGTCGATGAGAGCTTCGTCTGAGCTCATGAAGAGCTATAGACAGTTCAGCACCACAATAGCTCTGTTTAACAAAGCACCAAAAATCCCTGCAAACATAAAAGGAGAACCTTTCCGTCTTGCAATCGGTACAAGGTTAGGAAGGGATCAAATCAAAGTGCCCGAGTTCGAAAGACGCAGAATAGTACCTGAATTAAAAACATACTATGGCGGTAACCCTCTCCACGATGCCACTATCAACAGACTAAGTGGAATGGTCAGAAAGTATATGCACTTGCCAACTGCAGAAATCCTTGAGTCTGCCAACGATATCAAGTTCATGTCTTTACATGAGTATAGAGACAACTATATCAAGAGTGATAAAGTCAAAGATGCACACCACAGAGACCTTTTACATTTATTAAAAAGATTAAGAACTATTGATCCCCAGTTGATGCCAAAGGACGTTAGAGAAACTTTGAATGAATTCATAAGTGAAGGCCAAACTTCTCTGATTAGATCCAAGAAATTAAAATCATTCGATAAAGATGGTGTCGCTACTGGAAAAGGTGGTAAAAAGACTTCCAGAGCTATAGTAAAGATAGTTGAAGGAGAGGGACAAATCTTGGTGAATGGAGTTAACTATTCTGAGTTTTTCACCAGAGATGATGACCGTAGTAAGATTGTATTCCCATTATTAACGTTGAACAAGGTGGGCAAATTGAACGTGTTTGCTACTGTCACTGGGGGAGGAGTCAGCAGTAAGGCTGATGCAGTGAGACTTGGATTAATCAAAGTGTTAGGACTGGTGAATCCTATTTGGAAGAGCAGATTGAATTCAACTGGATTGAGACCAGTGGATAACAGAATCGTAGAAAGAAAGAAACCAGGTAAGGTGAAGGCTAGAAAGTCACCAACCTGGGTTAAGCGTTAGTCATGTACATAATAATATATTAGATCTATTCATGGGTGTAGAATATCATTGTAGGTATGCTCAGACTTTTAAGGAATCGAACAACTTGACCAAAGAGTCGAGTTCACCTTTCTCGTACTTCACCACCTTCCCTTGAAACGAAGCACCTTTTCCTCCACCTTTGACGGAGCTGACCAACTTCTTGATTTCGCCTTGAATATTACCAGCTTCGGGTCCCATGATCTTAATGACCCCACCGTCGCTAGTAGCACCATTGAACATCACTATCGTATGAGTATTTACCAAATCAATGCCTGCTTCTTTGTCTGCATTCACTAAAGAAAGAAGCTCTTTCTGGTATATGCTTACCGATTCAGGGTCTGAGTCTTTACGGTAGAAATACTCTATCTTAGACCCATTTTTAAAGCTTTCAAACGTTCTCCCTGCTTCTACTGCTAGTAACTCCTTCAACACGTTCTTTCTACCCGAAACAGCTTCTCTATGGGATGCGTTCAACTGCTTTGTTTTGTCATACACTTCGTCTATCTGACAGGATAGAATGTTACCTGCAACGTTCTTAAGAATAGCGTAGTTCTTATTCAAGTACCTGAACACTCTTCCTCCACAAACAAAGTGTAATCTTGAGTTGCCTCCACGAACGTTCACCTGATGTAAAATCGACACCGCTTGGATCTGGGAAGTGTTGGTCAAGTGTGTACCACAGCATGCATTTCTATCCAAGTCTCCAATACAAACCACTCTCAATAAACCTTGAGAGAGATCATAATCGGCCGGAATAGAAGACGTATCAATGTTATGGCCATGTCCATCCGGCAACTCGACTCTAATCGGGATGGCGTCCACAATAGCCTGGTTGATTTTCTCGTTGACTTCCTCAATAGTCTTATCATCGACCTTCTTCGGTAACTCTACATAACTTGTCACAGGGCCAAGAGACCAGCTCAAAGTTTCGAGCTCGTATTGATCGAAAATAGCAGAAAGAAGATGCTGGCCTGTGTGCTGCTGCATGTGGTCGTATCGTTTATTCCAATCGACTGATAGTCTAACCTCAGTGCCTGGGGTGATAGGTTGAGACGTCAAATGGAGAGCAGTGAGTTTATCTCTGACGACTTCTTTGACTTCCACCGTGGACTCCTTAGAGTGAATGGCGCCAGTATCGCTGGGCTGGCCGCCTCCCTCGGGAAAAATGATTGTATCTTGTAATTCAACGGCATACTCTAGCTGTGGTTGAGGCTTTGGGTCGGTCTTTTTCAGGTTCTTGTTCTGTTTGTCTTTCGAAGAAACATGTCCTTTGTGTGGCTCACAAGAAAGGACAGTGGTCTGAAGGGTCTTGAGGAACGAGTCCTTCTGACATGCCAACGCGCCCACGATCGTGCTACCAGTTTTAGTGGCCATTGAATGGTGAGACAAATTATAAGATCTGAAAAGTCCGCGGAGAGCTGAAAAACGAACTGAAAATTCCACTGAATTCTACATGACTAACTTCCTACTTACTCCGAAGTTGGTGGAAACACTCAAACAGGCCATCCCTTCAAAAGACCATGGCCAGATAACCGTGTACTCTGAAGAATGCATTCCCCATAGACAACTCGTCAAACTATACCACCAGTATAAGCCAACCGACAGTTTACTCGCACTCGTTAAATTGACTAAGCTTTCTGTGCCCAATAAGAATGTCACAGAAACCAAGCCGAAAACCAAAGAGTTTGTTCAATTGATGGAAAGGCTTCGTCTAGAGGCCAAAGAGAAAGAATATAAGAAACTAGCCCAGTCGAAACTAGATCATGACACACTATACGAACAGGCTGATATGGAAGACATAACCCCAGCACAGATGAACAAGGAGTTGAAGAATTATTTGACTACTATAGTCAACATCCTTATAAGTGTAGGGAGTGTTGTATATGCCATTTGGTATTGGACAGATACCTCCTGGGGCCTCTCAGATAGTTACCGTGTTCTTTTATGTCTTTTCTTTGGGATGCTTATACTTGTTGCAGAAGTAGTTGTATATTTGGGCTACTTGAACAAAGTGGAGGCCGCACGACAAACAGAGAGAAACAAGAAAGAGGTGAAGAAGGTTGTTAAGACCATCTGATCTCTATCTCTGAGACACCAACTTAAATGGTGGAGGTGGAGGTAACTCGCTTAACAGGTTTCCACCAACACCAACTGACTCCTTAGCATGGACTTGACTTTCGATCTCCAAAGTCTTATAAAACCCCCATTTCAATAGGATGAACACAATACTAAAGAAGCCAAAGTCGGGCCACAACGTATCAGTAAATTCAACTGTACAATTGTAATTGCATTGCCAAATCATGAAGTCACTTAGCCTTGTTTGGCCACTGGTTCTAATCAAGATATCCAACGGAGCCACATCTGGTCCAAAGTAAAAGTTGGACTCCAAGGCAGTAGCACTGATATCACTAATCTTAACTTCGCCATTGACCGTTTTGCCAACCACGCTCAGAATAGAACTGGTGATATCATCTCTGCTGGTATACGGGAAACAAACATTCAAGATTCTCTTTGAAGTCGAAAGGTCAGTTCTATTTTCCACCAAGTCCAAGTCGGCCAAGATATCCTTGGGGATCATTGACCTGTTACCAATGATTCTAATTCTAACTTTATTGTGTCTGGCGTAGCTGTCTTCGTTGTCAGACAAATACTTCAATCTTTCCCTCAACAAGCCGAATAACGTATCGACTTCTTCCTTTGATCTATTGAAGTTCTCAATAGAAAATGCATATATTGTGACACATTCAATGCCTAACCGATAACAAGCATCCAACACATGGACCAACGATTGGGCGCCGGCAAGGTGGCCCTCCTTAAGCGAAAGGTTGTTTCGTTTGGCATATGTTCTATTGCCATCCATAATTAGAGCAATGTGTTTAGGGATGGGCCCGGTTTGCATGATAGCCAACACCCAGTCTTGAAAGAAGGAAGCTATGTAGGTAAACAATGGGAAGGCAAGTAGGAGGTTTTTGATCCCGTTGATCGAGATAATTGATTCGGAGCTCATGAAGACGTATGATAAACTGCGGTGTATCTGTATTATAGTATACCTGTATTATAATATATCTATATCTGATGTGGTAAACGTAAAAGATGTGTCGTTTCAGAGCGCGGGTGGCTGCAAAATCCATTTTGTGTGAAGAAGAGAACCGAGACAGGAGAAAAGAGGAGGCATGAAACACCGAAAGCTCAAAGAGGCGGGTAGGGATTTGATCTGGGGAGCGGATCGAACGGAGATGCTCCATGTACACCTTCCAGTATTGTGGAGTTGAAGGAGTCGGTATATGTCTTACCGAGCCTGATCTGTATATTAAGACACTGATTGTAGTCCATGTATCACCCTGCTGGAGTCCCTTGTACCATCTTCATTAACTCACCGTCTTCATTAACACGTACTCATCCCGCTACTTCTTCGCTCTTCTGTTCCTTCTGCCTATAAAACGCCTTCTCTTATCGCTTAACCTGTCAACCTTTGTTATCGTATTGTGAGTCGCACGATACGCTCAAGGAAAAATAAACCTCTACTTGTATCTCCTTGAACTTAACAAAACATGGCAAGCTACCTGCCCAGGAGAACTGCGTCTTCCGACACCTCGTCCACTTTGACGCCCACCACAAGCACCTCGCGTAAGAGGCAAACAAAAAAAGACGACGCTCTTCGCCGCAAGATCGAGAACGATTTGATCAAGAAAAGACGTGGTAATAAGAAATCGGTCCGCCAAAGGAAGGGTGCCCCTGGCACCGTGTTATCACTCAAGCCCAGCGAGCCCGTCACGTGTAAGCTGAAGACGACGGTGTTTGAGGCGTCTCAATTGATGACCGCCAAGCGGGAAAATTGTGTTTTGGTGGTTGGTGATAATGGTGAACTCCTCGGGATATTCACCGCCAAAGACTTAGCGTTCAGAATTGTCGGTTCGAACCTCAATGCCAGCACCGTGACCATCAACCAGATCATGACCCCGAACCCGCTTTGCGCTAACGCTACAGATGATGCTAGCGAGGCGTTGAACGTAATGGTACAAAAGGGATTCAGGCACTTACCTGTTTTAGATAAAGACGAAACCATTGTGGGGGTTTTGGATATCACCAAGTGCTATGCCCAGCAAATGGAAAAGCTTGAAAGAATGCACGATACTTCGAAGAAATTATATGAAGCATTGGATTCGGTGCACACTGAAATGGGGGTACTTGAACAACCCATGCAAATTTACCAGTACTTTGAAAACTTAAAGAACAAGATGAGTGGCCCTACCTTAGATTCGGTTTTAGATGCCCGGTCTGTTCCAGTTTACTGTCTGATTAAAACCACTGTTTACGAAGCTACGGTGTTAATGAAGGAGCATAAGACAACGGCTGTTTTAATTAAAGATAACGATGATAAGGTCAATGGGATTTTCACTTCTAAGGATGTGGTTTTAAGAGTTATCGCTGCTGGCTTGGACCCAAAGCAATGCTCTACCGTAAGAGTCATGACCCCGCTGCCTGATACCGCTTTGCACACTCTTTCAATCCAAGAGTCGTTGAGAAAAATGTTTGATGGACATTACTTGAATCTACCCGTGGTTGACGATAAGGGTGAGATTGTTGGAATTGTGGATGTTTTGAAATTGACCTACGCCACATTAGATCAAATCAAGTATCTAAGCGAAGGGGATAGTACTGGCGGTAGTCTTGAAACCAAAACAAGCGAAGGACCAGCTTGGAATAAGTTCTGGTCTTCTTTGGATAACGATAGTGATTCTGCCCATTCTGGATCACTTGTGACAGAATCCAAACAATCGAATATTTCTGATTCAAGACCTGCAACTCCTCAGTTTTCTAATGCTGGTGGGTTATCAGTGTCTGAACAGATCGAACCATCTGATTCTATCTCACACGTTGAAAACTTTTCAAGAGAAGGAATCTCAATTGAAGAGCCTTTCACTTTCAAATTTAGATCTCCAGCAATAGACAGAGTTCACAGAGTCTCGTTAAAGCCCAGCGAAGGGGTTATAAGATTGAGACAGTTGATAGACGAAAAGTTACATGTTAAAGATTTGGAATCTTTAAGGGTTACGTTAGATGACGGTGGTGATAAATATGCAATCAGCTACTCTGATGATGAGGGAGACATCGTATCCATCACGTCGGACGATGATTTGATTGAATGTTTCAAAATTAGTCTCAAGTTATCAAATGATAAGGCAGACTTATATCTACACAATCCTCATGAAGCAGCCCCAATCGAACATATTAGAGTCAGAAGAAATAAGCCTGGAAATAACGATATCATCCCATTTATCCCCAACGGGGTTTTACTTCCAGGTGCATTAATGGCATTGGCTACATTAGCAGTGGTTGGAATTGCGTTCCGCAGAAAGTAACTCGAGTAACTTTTAATTCAAATAACAAAAGATAGAGATAAACCAATTGTACGTATTAATATATTTGTTTATTTACAGGATTATAAAGAGTTTCTGGCCTCTTCAACCAATCTATTAAGCTTACGCTTTGCTTCAAACTCACTCAACTCTTCATTAACATAAACATTTGATGCAGTAAAATCTTCTTGCCTTAATGCAATATCATTAGGATTTCTTTCGTTGGTGAATCTTTTGTTAACAATAGCATTTACTTCATCAAATAAGTACTTTAAATCATGAGATTTAGATAAGGTCAAATCATTAATTTCGAATCCCAAGGCTTTCTGTAATTGTTTAGAAAAATCAAATCTGAATTGTAAATCAGTGAATTTGACTTGTTCATATTCTTCAGGTTGTTTTGGCTCTTTGCCTAGTTTCTGCAATGTGTGGTTTATTATACTGGCTATATCTTGTGAGGTATAAGTCGCTTCTATATTTTTTGGTAAAACGACCTTGTCCTTCCACTGTAAAATGTGGAAGCCAGGCATGTGAGTACTTGTCTTGAACTTGTCGTTATTTGGCGAATTGTTGGCATCTAAGATGACGATTTTAGACGAAGGGTCGACTTCAAATTTATCTTGATCCTTAATAAGGTCTCGTTTTTCTTTTTTTGTCTTCTCTTGCTCGGCCTTTTTGTTACCAAACCAGTCACCAAGGAAAGACTGGGCTGACCTGGTACTATGGAAGTACCTTATTTGAGACACAGGGCTCTTTAAACCACCTCTAATCATGCTTAACTGAGTACTGAAAAATTTACTCAATTTTTTTTGAGACTTTTCGCATTACATTACCCGGAGAATAAACTGCTGCAAGAATAACTGCAAATAAAGTCTACGAGCATCTGTAGGACGGGGTATGTATTCATATGCTTCATTAGGTCTATGTAGTTTACTTTTGGCTTCTCCTGAACCTGAGAAATGTGTATGTAAAAAGTCCCATCACGAGAAAGAATGAGATACCAACCTTCGACTCGAGGGTGTTGAATTCGCCCAAAACAGGAGCCAAGTCGGCATGAGAGTCCATGCCTGGGATCTGGTCGATGCCTGTGTCGAGATAATTCCTGAACTCGTAGGATCTTTTCTGAGGACTCGAAGTTTCGCCTGGGAATTGGGTATTTTCAATCTCATTCGGGACGCTTGGTGCAGTAGAAGTAGCAGCTGGCTCAGATGAACTGGCCAGTTGGCTCTTTGAGCTTTTGTCTTCCACCTCAAGATCCCCGATTTCACACCACCCATTCACAGGTATGCAACTGATGTACTTACACCAACTGCAGCTGTTTTTCTCGGAAAGAATGGACTTGGAGAAGAAGTTTTTCGCTAATAATGCAAAGAACAAGATGATGAATACCAAACATAGCCCACGAACTCCACACCATATGTAAAACCTCGAGGCAATTTTGTCTTCAAAGTTGTAGAGGGGGTTCCAATTATTTACAAATTCTTGCCAGATAGAAAGGTGGGAATGATAAGTTATAATTCCGTCTTGGTAAACGAAGAACGGATCATGCAATAATAAAATGGAGCTTAGAATTCCCAAAGCAAATCCACCAATATGACTAAAGTTGTCCAATCCTGGTAATAATCCAAGTACAAAGGATACGACGATTTCTGCCACCATAATGAATAAAAAGAGTCCGAACTTTTTGGTCCCATACATGTTTGTATTCTTTTTACCACAATACACAAACATCACCATGTTCGTGGCCACGATTCCAAAGAGACTTCCGGATGCTCCCGAAGATGCTATACCATTTGGAGTGAAGTTTGCTCCTAATAAAAACCCAGCAATCCCACTAATCATATAGATGAATCCATATTTGATGGGGCCGATGACTCTTTCTATGCTGAATCCCATTGAAGCTTGTAACATCAAGTTGAATAAGATGTGTAGGAATCCAGCATGCAAGAATATAGGCGTGATGATTCTGTACCATTGGTCGGGCTGGTATTTATCGTCGACTAAAGGAACCCCAGAAAGCCCACATAATTGACCCAAAGAACACACATTTGTGTCTAACGATGTGGAATTAGGACAGGGGAATTCAATACTGGTATCCGTTGTTATGTCTTGTATAGAGTTCATACAAGGCACGTATCTTGCTCCCATATTGATCAAAACATATGTAGACGGACCTAGCATAGGATTAAAATAAGGCTTCGTCTGGAAAGCACTGCCAGTTAAAGAAGCCATTTTAGCTAACTCCACGATGAAAACAATCAATTGGATCAACGTGACTACGATCCCAAAGTATGGTAATCTGGTGTAATGAAATCTGGGTTTGGATCTTAACTGTCTTATTCTTTCCTTTTCGTTTTTCCTGATCCTTTTATCTTCATCGCTTAACGGAACAGGTGGTTGTGCTTTATCGTTCATATAGGAAATGGGTGCATTTTCAAAAGGATCAACATTTGGGTTGGGACTTTCACTATATGGGAACTGTTGGTGATTGGCAAAATCTTTTGAATCATCATGATGAGCAAAAGGGTTCTGTGGGTGTTGATCCATTTCGTTTAATTCGTATGTCTCGACATTATTCGACTCTTTTTGCACCAATGGATTTTTGCTTTGGTTATTGGACCCAAAATTGAAATCATCATCATCTTTTTTATCATCAGATCTAAGCTGATTATACCTGATACTATCAGAAGAAGGGTTAATATTTGACATAAACTGCGTTCTAAAATTGCTTCTATTATCGTTGAAACGGCTTGTTCTTGTGCTTTCCAAATCACCATAGCCTTCTTGAGGCAATGAAGGGAGGCTTTGCTGAGATCTCCCAGAGTTATAATTAGCAAACGGGGGCTGATAGTTTTTGTTCGAGCCGGGATGGTTATAGTTTGGGTGGTTCTGGTAGCCGTTATTGTTGTAGTTCTGATAGCCTTGGCTCTGGCCATTATAATTGAACCCTTGGCCCTGGCTACCTTGGTGATTGAAGTTATTGTACATGAGATCAAGCGCCAAGATCTAGGAGTGACAAAACGGGGTTAATATGAATAGTACGGAGGCGGCGCTTGGCTGTGTACGCGTATTCTGTCTTGGGTGTGAGTTGATGACGAGCCGTGAGTTGAGTTATCCACAAATGCAGTCGGGTGGAAAAGTAGTGGTACCTGAATCTATTGTTTACCGAGCCTGGTATAAAATGCGGTGAGTGCGTGGTGAGAAAATGGCGCGGAGGTAGTGTGTGGAGTAGGTGTCGTCATGACAGGAAACGGTGGGATGGAGGGTATATGGGGATGTAGATGGAGTGTTTGATACGTCAAGTGAGACGTGTAGAGTCAGAAGTGTAAAGGGGATATATATATAGTCAGACGTATAGAGTCAGACGTGTATAAGTAGAGTATAGCCAGGCATTGTACCTTACTTCTAGAGCTCATCGCCTAATCTATTAACGTGAATTGCCTAAACACTGTAATTAAATATCCGTTACTTATCTTTCTTATTTCTGTTATATCTTGTGCTGTTCTTCGGGTGATGGTCCCGTGATTTTCATCCGTTCTGCATTATTCCTTGAACACAGACTCATTCGATAACGGATCTCTAGAAAGAACTTGGTTTCTTCTCTTGACCTTTCTATCCACAGCAGCTTGAGCTCTGTGTCTTGCATCCTCAGCAGCCTTTTGTTTCAATTGGGCTCTGACAAAGTTTGGACTGACATACTCTTTGTTCTCATAGATTTTTGGTCCTCCAAATGATCCTTCTAAAATGGTAATCAATGTTAATACTACTCTAGGACCAATTTCAATAAGCGACAAATCTTCCACATTGACGTCTTCATCTTCCTTTGTTTCCAAAGATTCATTGATTTGGTAGTTTCTGATCCATACTTTATTATCAACAATAGAGAACGTCATTACATGGTCAACAAATGGTTTGGATTTTCTGGCATTTGGTGGGACCCCAAAGTTATGGGTAAACATTTCTTTCAACAATTTGTGGTGGTCATCTAATTCAAATGATTTATCAAAACTTAAAATAGGTCTTGAACCTTTTAAGCAATTACCAGTGAAGTTAAGTTCATCTAATGTGTGTAAATTTTGGACGTGGAATTTTAAGGTTGGTCCATTTGGTGGTTTTGAAATCCACAAGTATAAATCCTGATGCTTTCTTGCTTCGAAGAAAAGAATGTTGTTACAGTTATACAATTCAGCTACTTCATTCAACTGGTATAA
Organism: Yamadazyma paraphyllophila; assembly: GCA_030563605.1. Classification (NCBI taxonomy): domain Eukaryota; kingdom Fungi; phylum Ascomycota; class Pichiomycetes; order Serinales; family Debaryomycetaceae; genus Yamadazyma; species Yamadazyma paraphyllophila. Next base: position 316,352 of record JAJMJO010000008.1, read on the forward strand.
GTTTTTCTTGGAGTCAAACTTAGGTTCTTTTCTAGCGTGAGGTAATAATTTCAATAAGTCTTGGATCAAATGACGGTGTCTGAAGGTGATACCTCTGGAGGATATGACCAAGGATCTTTGCCTGTTGATGTGTTTGGTTTTTTCCGCCTTCTCTTTAGAAGACTTGGACTGTAATGCTTTGTAAATGGCAGACATGATAAAAAATTTATCTCATCTCAGTGCGGATCTGGAGTAGTGAAAAATATTAGCGGTGAAACTGTGAGTGGAAATAGCGAGTAAAATCACAGACGGCATGCACAGATGTGGACCTGATTGGGGCGAGGAGGGGGTAGAAGTGGCTTGGAGTGGCCAATGATGTTGAGAATGGCGGCAATGCTGTAGAATAGGCAAGAGGCGGTGGATAGAAGTAGAAATAGTGATGTAGAGCATGCGTTTTGCTAAAAAGAGACGAATCGACACATAGTCCGGCAATGGCTACGAGAATCAATCTAACCGTGTATGTACTATTTAACTAATGCTTTTGTTCTGAGTTCTTAGCCAAAAAGTCTTTGATGAACTTCTCTTCTTCTGGAGAAGCAGCGTTGATTGGTGGGTGAACTGGAGGAGCTGGGGCCCAAGGCTTTGGAACCACGGCGAAAACAACAGCACCTAAAGTAAGGATGGCCAATTGGTGAGATGGAACGGATTTTCCCAAGATAGTATAAGCAGCAGCCATTATTAACTATTGATGATATTTGATAGTTTTCGAAGTTTGGAATTTTCGCGCACTGGTGAACCCACTCTAAATTTTGATTGGCCGATTTGTGGTTGCAAAAAGTTTGTTGCAGCCTTAAGTTTAAAGTTCATGTCTAGTTTTCATACTTGTACGTATAACCTTCTGGCATCAAAGATCCAACTTGGGGCTGGAGCTGAGCAGGACACAAGTTTGGCTTGCTACTACACGATGCCGACAGGCGGTGGTGTGAAGTTGACCGATATGGATGTGGACGGGGCAGTGAGGGTGCTGGAGAAGTCGGTGTTTTTTGAAGCACAAGGGAGTGGCTACACGGTGCAAGCAGGACAAATAATGGGCCTGGTAAGGCGGTTGAGGCGGTGGTTAAGGCGGCATATAGCGGAGAGAGCTGGGACGCTGAGTAGCAGACAGAGCAAGAAATGCGAGGGAAGTGGGAGAGAACTGAATGAGTTAGACAGCGAGAGAACTGAATGAGTTGCACAGCAGGAAGATTATAGACAACAAGGAGAGGAACATCTAGGGGGTGGCTATAGGAGGCGACTGTTGCGGCTGAATAGGTGGGTATCTGGGGCAAGTGCATTGAAGGTTGGAACAGAATGGCCTGGATTACAATACGACCTTAAACCCTGATAGACCCCTACCCCAAACCCTCCTCCCTCTCCACTGCAGAACCTCTACACAATGCCTCCACTCCAGGACTCTACACAATGCCTCCACTCCAGAACCTCTACACAATATACACTATTCCGTTTGTGGAAATAACTGGTGCGAAATCTTAGACACTCCGAAGCTGGGGAAATCCGTGGCAGCGCGACTTCAAGCCGACAGTTGCCCGTTGCTCGTAGAGAAGCGGAAGACCGAGGAGAAGACCGAGGAGAAAATCCTAGCCTGGGGCGACTGTCAGCAGCCCCCTGGTTGACACCGATCGGCTGATGGTTTGCAAGCCCGTAGTGGCCGCACTCATTTCATGCGTTTGATGGTCTATTCCCCACCATTCGAATGCGTTTATAAGTGGTTAGTAATAACCCCCGTCACCAAAAGTACGATTCCCTCACCGTAGAATGGGCCCCTGGCATTCAACAGCCTGCCCACGTCTCGCCAGTACTCTTTCTCTCAGCCGTAGCCACCAGCCCGCCAGCGTCTCCGAAATAACCACTGGATATCGTCACCACCGGTAATTTTACCGCCCACGACCCGCGACCGTTTTTCCAAAAGAAACTGTCAAGGTAAAAGTCAATAAGGATAGTAATTAAGGTGCTTGTGGAAACCACAATTATTAGACAGCTGTATTGATATTTGATGAAATATAAACCCTTTTAACCGTGACTTAGCAGATACAAGAGTTTTCCCCCGTGATCCCGCCCTTTCCCATTAACTTACTTGATTCCTTAATCGAATACCGTTTAACACATTAATGCTGGTTCCTATAAATAGGTACTCGCTGGCCCTGCCTGATGCTGGTAGCCGGTCTAGTAGACAAGACTCAGAGAGGTCGCTTGCCAGGCCCAGTCCTCCCCAATTAACCGGAAAAGCCCACGTTCAAATGGAGTATATAGATTCGCTCACCAAGCGATTGGAATCCTTCTTACCCAATGTCACCGGGTATTCATTGATTGAAGTGGAATTAAACCCCCAATTCTTGACAACAAAGAACTTGTTGACGGATAAATCGAAATTCGATTTGACTGTTGAGGATACCGACTATATATCCCTTTGCTTTCTGAATCTATGTGAAGTGTTAAATACCATCAATGCCGATTCCCAGAATCTTAAACCAAAGGATAAAGATGAGAAGGTGTTGAGCTCCACCTTGATAGTGTTGAAGATCTTTAGAGAACTTATCCACAAGTATTGGGTATCGAAAAGCCAAATACCAGATTCCAAAGCCGAAGTGAATACCATGAACTTTGAAATCTTGACCAGTTTATCCTTTTATCATCATTTCGAACCGCCCAAATCCTTGACTGGCCATTTCTTGACGTACATCCTTGACACGCTTGTGGATTTGATTAGTGGGGAGGTGGTTAGAAGAGTATTGAATATGATCCAAAGAAAGCCGGTCGATAGCGCTGGCTATGCTGGTAATAACTCCAATCACAGCACAGACTCTTCTCTTGCTCCAAATAGCCCCACCGGCTCATCCCTACAGAACCCAATGTATGGTCATTTGCAGAATTCCAATATCGATGATTCGTTTGACAGTTCGAATACTTCCCTCAACAGCGAATTGGATAGTACAACTTTAACGAGAGAAATCGACACCAGTATCGAGACTTGTTTAAGGTTCATAGCCACTGCATCTCCCAAAAGCTATTACAAGTATTTGTACAACAAGTTGTTCAGATACGTTTCCTCGAAAGAAGGAATCAGCTTCCACGTATTGCAGAAATATTCTCCGCTAATAAAGTACACCTTTTACACTGCAGACAATGGAACTGATATGGCCAAAGTGATCCACAGAATGGTTGACACCATACGGAATTCCACCTGGAAACAAATCATCTTGGTGTTTTATGCTAATAGTGTAAGAGACCAAGCATACGCCAGACCCGAAGATTACGATGCAATAGTTGAGGCCAACGAAGAGGTGTCACTCATCTGCAAAAGTATGTTTGACCAAACGTGTGCAATTTTTGAAGAGACTCCCTTCTCGGGGGTTTGTTCAATGGTACAGACTTGGATATCTCTGTTGAACCCCAGTGACTATCGAGAATACGAATTAAAACCAAACAAGTTAAAGCTCAGCTTCAACAAAAGATTAAAATTCATTAATAACTTGGTTAAAGATTGTAACAATAGAGCAAACTTGACTTGTTTTGATTCCTTGATCACATTGTTCCATTTGGCTGCAAGGTTCCCTCCCACCATGCATACTCACCCCGTCTATGTGTTTACTTTACGCCATTTGGATACCACTTTCAACAATTTGATTGCCTTGAACTTATCGAATTTCTGCTCGAATTTGAATACCCCTAATAGTGACTACATGAAGGTATGCTACGACAATTTGGTGGTGAACTTTTATGTGGCAGCTATTATGTTGAAGCCCGAAAAGTATATTGACAAATTGCTTAAGAAATTCGATGAAACAAAAGATAGCTATAGAGATGTTAGAATCATCATAAAGGTCATAAGAAGTCTTTCAGAGTATTCATTGACAGCTGATTCTTTCCGAACAATCATAAACTCTATCTTTGGCCAGTTGAAATCATTATCTTCAAACGTGTCGAGGTTATTGAACCAGTACTATGAGAACTCGATCTCTATGTATTCATCGTCTTCTTCGGTATCAATATACTCCGATAAGGCCAGCGTGACTTCGGCACTGAACCTTCCTAGGAAACTCAGTTTTGACCATGAACTAAGTCCACACTCCAGTCGTGTTCTCAGCTACCATAGTGCTCAGCCTGGAACTGCACATTCTCATCATCAACACACACATTCGGCTGTTTCAATGAACGATATAAATGTGGATGAAATGAAGTTTTCAACTGCTTCGATCGGCTCTTCTAATCACATAACTCCTAAGTTAGTTGCCAGTGTGGAAGATTTGTTGGCAGACTTATTTGCTTTATTCAGGGCTTCTCCTGAGTTATATTTTAATGACTTCACCCTTATGAATCCCAAAACCTTTTATGATGACGAAGAAGATGTACGAGAGCAAATCCTTAAGTTTGTTCAGGAGAACGTTGATAGTTTGAAAGTTGGTTTACAATCAAGATCTATCAATAATAAAGATGATACTAATTTGTTCAGTTCCACCTGTAACTTGATTATGGCTATAGTGGATCAAAACAATTCCATTGCCAAAAATTACAACGAGGTTTCTGCATTTGCTAACTTTGTGACTTGTAAGCAAATTATCAAATCCATTTGTGATTCATGTTTATCATTATCTTTAACAGATGTTAAGTTCAAGTCCAATTTGATCTTCCTTAACCAATTCTTGAAGCTGAGAGAATTGTTTAATGATATTATTGCAGATAATCCAATTATCTTGGATGAAAGATCGCATCAAGATGAAACTGTTATAGGCAGCTCTCTTGAAAGAATCTTGTTATTGTCGTTATGTACACACGATGTTCAGTTCTATAACATCGTGAAAGAAACCATGAAATGGCATTTGGTTCAAGTCAGACGTACTCATGATTACTTCAGCGATAACCTTTCCAGCACTTTTGAACGACTCGTGCAGGATGATTTTGTTTTCACAGGGTTTGTTTCATTACATAAAAGATTCAGAAACATCTTGAGAGAATCAAGACCTACAAAAGCTTTGTACCAAGTGTGGTTGATTATATATGAAAGATGGTTTGATCTTTTGTATAGCAAATCCAGCAGTCTTAACGAAGAGAATTTGCTCTTCCGTCATTTCACTGGATTTTTGGTTTCTACTTCGGGGTGTTTCTTGCTGAATGAATTTGCAAGTCAAGAGTCTGATTTGAGAGCTAAACTGGAAAGCAATATATCGATGTTTTTTGACCGATGTATTGAGCTCTTGACGTCGCTGGATTTAGTGGTGAGAGTGATCATAAAAGATGCATTATCTAATGAATCCCACTCTGCTGTCTATCAGTTGGTTTCAAGCAAATTGATTGGGGTAGTGACAAACTTTGAAGAGAACAAGAATGTTGATGAAGACAGTATTTTATTTACAGAACAGGCAATTATGATTGTCACTTCAATGATAAATATTCCTAATGACGGGTCTGTTGTTTTGACTGCGTTGTTGCCTGAGATCTGTATGGTACTTATTAAACTTATCAATGTGGTTGATGTACCCAGCAACCAAATGAAATTGAAGTTGAGATTCTGCAAACTCGTGATAACAATTGAAACCAATAGAGAACGTTTATTACTTGCCGGGGCATACAGAGTTAGAAACTTTTATGCCAAAGCAATCTGTGAGTGGCTAGAACAAAGTGCTTTATTTGATGAACACAATCCTGATTCTCCTCAGTACCTTATCAGTAGTGCCACCAGTGTTGCCACCAAACAGTCCAATCCATCTCTTGGAACAAGTAGAATAAATACCAAGGATGCAGAGCTTGCATACATCAATATCGATTTAGCTGCCGAGAGTTCAAAGGCTTTGGCTTTGCAATTAGAAGAGTTGTTTTTGGATATCCCAGAAGGGACAAGAGAAAAGGATATCCCTAAACATAAAGATTTGGCATTTGCTAACTACTTTTCATTATTTTACAAGATTTTAACCAAGTATACTCTGAACAATCTTGGTAATATCAAGTCAAAGAATAAAATCCAGGCTATTGTTGATAATGTCTTGAGGTGTATCACGAACACTTTGCAATACGATACAGACATTGGTTTACAGCTTGTGTTCCCATTGGGGTACCATGATAACAAGAAGATCAGATCATTATTTTTAAGTGTGTTTGCAGAGATGTTGTATGAACGTAAGAACATCAGAAAAAAGAACGTCAACCATACCGAAGAAGTGATATTACAGATAGGTACTCTCACCGATCTTATGAGGTCAGCCAGTGTGGTTGCGTCGAATCAAAACCTTAGCTTATACTCGGTCTCATTATTTGGAATTTATGGATATCTTCAAAAGCTTGATGATTTATTTGATACTCTTTTAAGAGAAGAAATCAATAATGTATCGAGAACTGCAGACATCTTCAGAAGAAATAGTACGTTGACTAAATTGTTAGCTAAATTGGCCAAGGATTATGGAATGGATTACTTGACTTTGGTCTTGAGAGATTTCATCGAAGAGTTCAACACTAAAGAAATCGTATTCAGCGTCGATAAAGAACAAGATCCAACCAGTTCGAATCCTGAATTATTCATGAAATACTTAAACAATTTGGTGGATTTGATCTGCAACTCTGCCGATCAAATGCCCAAATCCTTCAGGTATATTTGTTCCCAGATCTACAAAAAGGTCAGTGAACGAGTATCTGATGCTGGATTGATTGCCGTGGGGTCTTTTGTGTTTTTAAGATTCTTCTGTCCTGCGATTATCAGTCCCGAGTCATTCTTTGATATTGATGTTATCAGTCATGGTAATAAGAAATCGTTATTACAGTTGCTTAAGGTGATCCAAAACATGGCCAATAGAACTTTATCGGTGTTGAAATGGAAATCATTAAACCAAAATATGGATGAACTTCAAGCCATTAACCAAAAGATCTTTGTGTTCTTGAAATCAGTATCAGTGTATGACTCTGAAGAGTATCCATTCGAGCCTATAACAGAAATCCCAATCCCGGAATTGAGATACGTTCACAAGTTTTTCTTCACCTATTACAAGGAAATTAAACAAAACTATCTTGTAGCAGATACTCACACCGAAGAACTAAATAAACGTGTGAAGTTGATGACCGTTTGTGATGGGATCATGAAGAAAGTGGGCCACCCAAAACCCTTGTTACAGATCCAAGGAGGTGATGGAAGCGGATATAAAAGCTTCGACCCAACCAGCTCTTTAAGCAGCGAGTATAACGATTTCATGAACAAAATGTCTGCCAAATACGCTGATAGAGCATTGGAAGTGCTCCTCATTCATAATGCTATTTTCCATGACGGTACGCCTGTGGTTGTTGTTAATTTGAAGACATTGAAGTCTGTGGATTTTGATGTTCAGTTATTGATTTTCAAGCTCTTTGAAACCGCTAGCCAAGTGTGGGATAACAAATTCTACTTTGTATTTGACTTCACTGAGTTTTCCACTGAATTGCATTTGTTGATAACTTATTCAACTTTATTGAACACCTATGGTCCACAACAATTGTTCAAGAACTGTCTTAGAATTTACTACTTCAATTTACCAATCAAAGATGTGGGTGCTTTCTTCAATATTGTCAAACCGTCTAATGTCGAAGATAAAGAAAGCAGGGCAAGATTCTATACCTATTCCCATTGTGATTCTATTGATATCATCTCGAGCTTATGCTTGAGTGATTCGACCATGGCCATCACGAGAGATAAAAAGGTTGAGTTCAATAATTGTAAAGTATTGAATTCCTTATCGCAATCATTCTATCCTGCCACTCTACGTATTGGAAGACAGTACTTGTTGTTTTGTTCAGATGAATTCATCCCAACCAATCACGAGCTATGTGCAACCAAAGGGTTCAGACCAGTTGAAATCTTCTGTTTGAGTGATATAACCAGATGTGAAGTGACCAAAGCAAGTGGGGCTTCAGATGAGTTTACGGTTTACTTCAACAATGGGCAAAGTGTGATTATCAGATCTCCTGAAAGACTGGAGATTTTACGGTTCCTTTATTTCACCACTTCCAGATTACCCAAATCATATGTTGATGAGGAAGAAAAGCATTTCACTGGGGATATCTCCAACTTGTGGTTTGGAAGACTTTTCAATATTGTATTCCAAAGTTTATTGTGTGAAAATGCTGAAGTAAGATCATCTGCTTCCTTACTATTTGCGTCTGTGTCTAATTACTTTGAAATCGACTATAGTATATCTAAGGCTCACGCCAGAGATGTGGCATACCCTGCTAATACTACTGATTTCATCGTGGCAATATCCAAGCACTTATCACAAAAATTCCCTGACATGACGTACCGATTCTTCAGAGCATTCTTTGACTGCTATGAAAAACTCCCAAATCAACATAGAATGAATGCCATTTTATATGTTTCACCTTGGCTTGATAATATTTGTGACCACATCTATTTGAAGGATGAACAAGGTGGCCCTGATAGAGTGGCAGGTATTATTAGACAGTTCTGTCTGATTTCTTCTTTGAATAAAGGAACCATCGCTGCTATCAATGATTATGTGTGGAAGAAATTGTTCTCCGAAAGCATTTTAATTGGTCTTTTACTTGATGAGATCGTAACATTTGCTATGGATACAAGAAATGATGATCCAGACTGGGCATTTATTATCTCGGTGTTATCACCAAGTGTGGAACTTTGTGGTGTAACTATAACCAGACTTATTACTTGTATTAACCAAGCTAATAATAATGATTCAGAAATTGCATCAGAAAGTAAGTTGTTTGAAATTATGGTCCTTGTTAAGATCTGTGCTTCATTATTCTTTGATTCCTATGTTTATGCTCAATTGTACTTGGCCGATGTCTTCTTTATTTGTACGTTGTTCATTGATAACTTATCATTAGAATTTGGTGCAGACCTTCAGAAGTTGGTTATTAATACCATCCAATCTTTCTTCAATAAACCCGACCTCACTGCTATTGAGCAGAAGACAGTCGAAGAAACATTGACTTATTTCAGTGGTCAAAGAGCTAAGATGTTGTTTGGATTAACCAGAGAAAAGAGTGCTGGAACTTCGGACGTGAACCAATTATATAATAGGGCAGCATCTTTTGAAACCTTATGCGATTACTTGAATGATTTCATATCGGTGTTGGGCTCGGCAGATGATAGATCTGGTTGGAGAGCTCGTTGGTGTTCGTATGCCATGGATGTTGCATTTGCAAACTCATCTTTGTTTCAAGTCAGGGCCATTTTGGTGGTGGGTATCCTCTCAAAAGCGGGTGTAAGTGATCACACCGCATCTAAGCTTTTGAAGTTGATGAGCAGAAACTCTTTCAAAAACAGTCTTGAGTATATGACCAGTGTTTTGATGAGTGCTGCCCGGATCTTCCAAGGGTTGTCTGATGACTCAGTATTCCCATCAATAATCATCTGGCCTCAATTATACTTTGGCATGTTGAACTCATCTTCCTTGTACCAAGCTAGTATCCAGTGTCTTTTGAATACCTTGTTGAAGAATTTCGAACAAGGGCCAAATCTCTTGAAGAGAGTATTCCAGCAGAGAAAACATTTATCACACTTTATTGATACGTTTGAAAAATCCCACAACTTCTATATTGCAGAAGATAACTTTGTTTGTTATGTGTTTTTCATCTTCACCCAAGGATTGAAACTAAACCACATCAAGCACACATCAATACATTGCTTGAAGACCATTTTCCGGAAAAGATTTGTGATGGAAAAAGTCGAAACCAACTCCACAGATGAAGTGCCAAGTGGTATTCTTCCTTACTTGTTCTTTATCTGGTTAGCCTCGAGTGAGTCCAACTTCAGTGAATTCCTTAAAACCACTGAGTATGAGCCATCTGAATGGACATCCCTTGGAAGCGTTAAAATCCCAAGTGTTCTCATTGATTATTTGGTATCGGATCAAACGTATGCTAAGTTGACATTGTACCAGGCTTCGTATATTTATGCGTCGGAATCTGTTGATACGGGATACAAGAATAGGTTTGTGTTTGTGTTGAACAGGATTTTCCAAAGAAATGAGCTTAAAGGAAGAATGTTGTATCACATAGTGAAACCTGAACTTTCAGTTACTTTGGTTAATAGTAACTCTACCGAAACAGTCATGGTGATTTCGGAAATCATGAGTAAGATCATGGAAGACGTGAACTACTCGTCAGAAGAGCAAGAAAGACTAACAGATGAGTTTTTAATATCCCAAGGGTTATTGATCATGAAGGACTACAAATTCCGTAAGCTTTCCGACCTCCTTGCAACCGATGAAAATGCTAAATCCCAAATGGAAGATGATAATGAAAGATTACAAGAAATGATTTACAGGAGTGCTTCTTCGTATCTTGAGAATGAAAAGCTCGAGAACTGAAGCTGTATTATACTTCGTAACGACTTAATGATCTATAGTACATTATATAGTATGGCTATAAATATGATTTATAATGAATTAGTCTGATCTATTGTGGATCTTTTCTGGTGGTGTGTTCCTTGGTGGCCTATGCCCTGGCCTTTATTAAACTCTTTTCAAACTCCTTTTTATGCAAACGAAACAATAACATGGTGGCTCTAGCATCTTCAACTGAGGAATGCTCTCCGTCTTGGATCTCGATCTGTAGAAAATGCTTGGCCAATTTCTTTAGCCCAGGGGTCTTCCCGGCAGCTATATCTCTAAATGGCTTAAACTTGGACGTATCTCGTATCATCGACTTGGGGTGTGACAAAAATAACGAATCTAAATCGTGATGAACTGCGTGGCCCACAAGGATTTTCCCCTTAAGTAAATCGGCTGTCTCCTGTTGGGACTGTTTGAACGGTATGGCATCCTTCATGTGTTTCGGCGTGATCCCACTGACCCACGTTCTCCAATCGGTCACGGTTTCTCTCGGCTTGACAAATTTATCGTAGATGGTGTAGCCGTAGAAGTTCACAATAGATACTCGTGCCAAAGCACTTTCTTCTCCTTCCGGTCCTACGCCTACAAACTCACAATCTATGGCCAAGAACTTCCCCGGGAGCTGTTTCTTGGACACATTCCCGGAGCCGTCGGCGGAGGAGTTTGCAATGTCTGCAATCAGGATATCACGCTCGTTCTTCCATAGAGCTGATGCGATGGTAGAAAGTTTAGGCACGGGTTCTGTGGGTTGAGTCTGGACTTTAGATGCAATTACTAGTTTTGTGGGTGGCTTGGATACTTTTCGTTTGGTTTTGGTTTTGGAAGCTCCTTTGGGTGCTAATTTAGACTGGAGCTTCTGCCAGTTCAGTAGTTTAGCCATGATGATTTTTCGCATCTCATCTCAATGGAATAATAAATATGAGAGTTAGGTAAGCTATAAATTACAAGGAACAAACTAGTCTATGAGCTTCAATCTGCCAGTTGTAAGCTAGCGTCTTTATAAGCTAGTACATTCTATAGGGGTATAAAGCTATGCTACATATTTCACTCTCCACTCTTATCACGCTCTCATGTGGGCGGTCTCGGCATTATACACGTCAATCACCCACCTGATCTTCTTGATGATCTCTTCACATTCGGTTTCACTAACAGCCTCTAGATCGTATTTCTTCTTAATAGGAGCATCTTTTCCGGGCTTTTGTATCACGATTTTAAAGTGATTGGGGTTCTTACTTCCTCTGTACTGCTTGATCTTAACGATCTGGGTTACATGGAAAGAACTTGTCTTCATCATCGAACTGTTATAGTAATTTGAATAGTTATAGTGATGAAGGTGACGGTGATGGTGATGCGAGTTACCCCCTTGAGAGGCCAAGAAGGGGTTATCATCTGGATTCATCGTGTATGCTTTATCTTCCGGGGGCTGCAATCTTATATAGTCACCATCTATAATGAGAGCCTTCTCTAATTTATTCAATATAGTCGTCTTCTTTCTCCAGACCTTCCATGTGAAGTACCTAGCTTTTGGATCACTAGGCAATTCGGAATTCATGCTGGATATCATATCATCAAAGTACTTGTTTGAATCATTAGTGCTCAGTTTACTGTGTCTCTTGGTGGCAACATTCATCGGTGCTGGTTTACGAAGCAAGTTTGTCTTGTCTAAGCCGTTCAGCAATGTGCCTTGTTTTGGAGGTGGGGTAATGATACTCGTATTAGGAGCTGGGGAAATTGAGTTATCCAACATTGGACTTATTCCACTGGACCCGTTGTTAAGCAACGACTGAACTGGGCCTCTGGAAGTGGTGATTTCAAGTGTTGTTGACTCTAACTCATGGATGATCTCGTTCTTTTTCAATAATCTACTTTGTGTAGTATTATTCAATAAAGAGTTGCCTTTCAATGTGCCAATCTCAGCAGTTATGCCCATAATATCATCTTTAGGACGATCATTTGTGATAAGCTTAAATACATAATTCTCTGGATCAAGATTTCTTTGGCTACAGAAATCGTATAACACTTCCTGTATTGAGGATGTGCTATCCACCTCCATCGCAACCTTATTACCTTTAGGATCCACAATCTCCAACTCAATCAAAACGGCTGTCACTGAATGGGATTCAGACTCAACAGGTTCGTCACCAATAGAATTGTAAGCTATCAAATTCTGTTTAAATTCTTGGGCCAAAGGAGATTGAAGCTCGTACTTCTTGATTTCTTTTTCGTCACTAACTTTGCAAATAGCCAAATCTCTGGGGTTGTTAAATGATGACAATAATCTTGTTCTATCAAGTATCCCAAAAGCCCCATAATTCTCACCATCCTCATCGACAAGTTCCAACCTCCAGTGATTTGGGTATAAACTGAACTCCTTATTATTTTTATACTCTTCAAGTTCTGAAATACGTAACAAGATAAACCCAATGCAATCAGATATGGCCACGTTATTGTTTACCAGTAAATCAATTAAAGTGGGGTTTGTTTTGGGGGGCATAAAGATATTTATCTTTACTGATTTAGCATTTCCAACTAACGACAGATCAGCGACAAATGTATAGTAATTCAAAGGATTGGTACGAATTGATTTGTGTCTTGATTGGATCAAGCTGCTGAGATTAGAGGCTGGCAGCTCATTGATAGTGGTGATGGGGTCGACTTTCTCAAACTTTATTCCCGGTTTCTTGCCTCTAAATGAAGATAAGGCCGTGTTCGAAGGTGACGAGGCTATTCTACTTGATTTTTCATTATTGAGGTTAGAAGAGCTTTTAGTAGACTGGAGCGGCCCGCTAAATGAATGAGATCTGTTCCTCCGTTTTCTTAACTTCGAAGAAAGCATTTTGGCTTTTTTAGAATAAGAGAACCTAGGCGAATCGAATGAACCCAATAGGGAGTCATTCATGGAGTCGCCATCTAGATCGGTGAACGTAGACTCGTCGGAGGAAACATCTTCTAGGTCATCGTCTTCGTCCTCGTCGTCGTAATCTTCTTCATCAAAGTAATCACCATCGCTATCTCCATCAGAATCGGTCTCAAAGTCGTTGGTGATTCCACTATCAATTGTTTGATCAGGATCAAACGACTCTTTTGTATCAAGCAGTGCCGTCTCTTCAAGGGTCAGCTTAGAAGGGCTGGTTCCCGGTAGTGAGTTTGACGGTAATGATCCTGGTAACGACTCTGACGGTAAAGATCCAGGTAACGACTCTGACGGTAATGATCCTGAACGGATAGAAATCGCAGCCGGTTCTCCCGCTGTTTCATTTTCTAGTTCTGCTTCTGGTTGGCCAAATTCAGAGAGTTTAGGTGTCAGGTCTGAATCCAAGCTGTCCTCTTCGTCCAAAGCCTCTAGCTTGGTGGTGCGTACTGAATCGTCACTGCTATCATTGTCAAACTTATCGTGGTCTCTGTGAAACAACCTGATAATGTTGCTCTTTCTCTTGCCCTTTTTGATTGTCTGGGTATAAGACAAGCCATTCAGGGTGTTCTCCACGTTATTTCCGCTTGGCTTGTTTATATCACTTGGGACCTCATCAACAGGCAGGATTTCACCATCCTTCAAAATGAACGTCAGCGTCGAATCAGTAGACTCGTTTCTATTATGTTTTCTGTGTCGTATTTTACTCTTTCTCTTATGCTTTGGCTTATCTTTAAGGTCATTGTCAGCACCAGTAGTCAATTTAATCGGCGGCGATACCAGTAGTGGCTGCTTGTCAAAGATATGTTTGTACACATCGCCATCTTTGTCTTCTGGGTATGGTGATATCAATCGTTTTGTTTCTTCGGAATCAAACAGTACGAGATAGGAGCTCCTTAGATGGGAGATTATATGTGCGCTTTCTAACGGAAACGCCATAGTCTATGAGGTTGAAGGATAGATTGTGATTGGTCTTCGGTCACACTGTTCAACTCTGTTCGTACGTGCTCTGAGTTCGTTTCTGTTCCCCTGTTCTGGTCACTTCTTTGTATGTATCAATCGCGATCTGTCTGCGCCAACTATCTATTTGTATACCCTTTCGCGCATTCTCAGTTTCAGATCACCAAGCAACTTGACCAGCTGTACTCAATCCTTATTTGTGTACTATCATTATAACTTAATGGTCTACCCGTCTTCCACTTCAACTTCAATTGCATCTGATCTTTCCTTTAATATTCCGTCCCTGATTCCTCGTCGCTAAATCTCCATGTCTAATTATCTAGCGTCTAATCAGACCCGTACTCCAACTCAATCAACAAGTTTACAAGACTTGAACGATGATTTAGATACAATCTTCAACACCTACGTGGCCAATCAAAACGATAGTGTCGAAACACTCGATTCAGATACTCATAAGGTGCCGCCCCCGATTCCACCGAAACATAGATTGATCCCTGCTGAGACTTTAGAACGGTTCAAAGCTGACAACGATTTACCCGTTCATATTGCCTCACATTTATCTTCATTACAACGGGAAAGGGACCAAGACAGTTCGGCTCAGAGTGCTCCACAAACCCCCAACTCGGGGAACTCATTTGACTTCGGGGTGCCTCAACATAAGCCTCTGGCAATGTCAAATTCTTCCGTTAATATCTTGGATACACCTACTATAGAGAAAGAACTACAGGGTATTATTTCTCCTGACCAGGCTGCTCCTTCCAAGTCAACGGAGGCCCTTAAGTCATTGTCCTTAGAGGACTCGTCTTTGGGTAACCAATCGGGTGCTCCTTTTACTCCCCACTTAGCAGAATCAGCAGATATTGTAGACCGTGTATCGTCTCCAAATAAAGAATGGGAGGAAAGGGGTGCTGCTACAAAGACAATAGGTGACGAAATTTCTGGCTACAAAGTTATAAGAAGAACCGTTAGTGATTTTGATTTCGGTAAACAATTAGGTGAAGGATCATATTCAACAGTGGTGTTGGCTACTGATAAAGTAACTTCGAAAAAATACGCCATAAAGGTCTTGGATAAAAGACATATCATTAAAGAGAAAAAAGTCAAGTATGTTAATATTGAAAAACATGCCCTTAATCGTCTTAGTGATAGAATGGGAGTGATTTCATTATACTTTACATTCCAAGATAAGGATTCACTTTATTTTGTGTTGGATTATGCTTCAAATGGTGAGCTTTTATCCTTGATCAAAAAGTACAACACATTAAATGAGGATTGTGTCAGGTACTTTGGGGCTCAAATCCTTGATGCAATAAAGTATATGCATGATAACGGGGTTATTCACAGAGATATAAAACCTGAGAATATCCTTTTGGATGATCAATTAAGAATTCAAATCACTGATTTCGGAACAGCTAGATTACTTGAGAAGAAAAATGATGAAAGTGAAGAGTATCCGGTTGACGTAAGAGCAAAGTCTTTTGTGGGTACTGCAGAGTATGTATCTCCCGAATTACTTGATAATAAGTATTGTGGGAAGCCTGGAGATATATGGGCGTTCGGTTGTATCATATATCAAATGATTGCAGGGAAACCACCTTTCAAAGGGGTTAACGAATATTTGACCTTTCAAAAAATCACAAAGTTACAGTATGCATTTAGTGCTGGGTTCCCATTAATAGTCAGGGATTTGATCAAGCAAATCTTGGTATTACAGCCATCTAGAAGAGCTACCATCCCGGTAATCCAAAATCATTATTTCTTCAATGACATCGATTTCAATGACTTTGACCAAATCTGGCAATCGGGTGTTCCAGAGCTTGGACCTTACAAGATGTCGGCAAAGTCTATGATGAAGATCCCCGAACTCAATAAATCCCCATCTTCACAATCTATTTCTGTCAAAAAGCTACAGAGGAAAGATGCAAATGGTGGTAAAAGAATAGCCAGTGAGCCAGTTTCTGCTGGAATGCAAAGACTGCAATCAAATTCAAATCCATCTGTAAATCCAGCCCAAGCAGCTGCATTTGTTTTGGGTAAAAAAGAAGGTGATGATGAAGATGATGAGCTTTCTTCTGATATTAATGAGAGTGCAACAGAAGATCTCAGCAATGTTTCAAAGATTTCATCCAGAAAAAGTGAAGCCTCTGGATCTTCAAGAGCTCCTGTCCCAGAATATATTCCAGGAACAAATATTTTGAGACCTACCATCAACAATATTCATTCTTATTCCAGGTCATCTACCAGAACTAAACCAAAGCCCAAACCAAAGTCAAAGGTTTTAGAAGTTACCCCATTGAGTGCTGTTGAAGCAGCCTGGTCCAAATATCTTAAACATCCAGATGAGAGAATCCTTAATATTGGAGCTGTTATAGCTACTAAAATCAGCACAGATCAATTTGAGAGAAAACATAGGGGGCTCATTCATGATTCGCCTTTAGGGTTCCAAAACAAAAATAAAAGTAATAGCAGTTTCCTCAGCCAGGTTGTTAACGGGAATGGGTCCGTCTTAAGAAGTGGTAACCCATCTCCTCATGAGGAATTAGAAGATGATGATGATGAAGCCAAAGCCATTCGTGATTACTTTTTAATTGAGGAAGTTCCACCTCTGGCTCCTTCCTCTTCTGAACTGGGCCTGACTAACTCGAAGATGCTGAGTAAATTCTTAAAGAAGTTTGGCATTTCAAAAGAGAAATCACAAAATAATGAACCTGTAAGCCAGCATCCACTTGAAAAACCCAGAACATGTACTATGCTTGTTACCACTCATGGGAGAGCATTGATTTTCTTTAGAAATGATCCTGAGGCAAACTATAGATTGATCTCAGAGATAAGATTAAACCACTCGTTTATCCATTTCAAAGAAGTTGTTTCAAATTCTGGAAGACTCCTGAAAATGCTCCCAACTACAGGTATATTTGCTATTGAATCAAGTGTATCTACATTTACATTTGAAGTGGAAAAGTATGATGTCACTCCGTGGACAGAAGCATTAGCCAAATCACAAACCAACCAATATGAGAGAATGAAGTTAGAACAATCGGCAAAAGTACAGGATACTAAACCCAAACTGGCTACTAGTTCTCCAAGGTTATTAGGATCACCTCAATTTGGACATCCAACCGAAAGCAGTCCAAAAGCTTATCATGAAGCACCAACCAGAAAAGTCCAAGATACAAAAGCTCCAAGTCAGCTGCAAAATCACAGAGAAACCCATAAAGAAAAAGATAGCCATCAAAAAGATGGACACCATAGAGAGGGGATTTTGGCCAGTAGAATTCAACACCGGTCTTCAGTCAAGCGTAAGCCACCCCCACAAATCAAGAGTCAGCCAGGAGGCATTGATATGTCCACTGGGCTTGGAAGTACTAACGAGGGAGGGATGCTCCATGCTGCGCAGTTGGCAGTTTCAAATAATAGCCAGACTCCTGTGACGTACAATAGACGGTCAAGCTTCAGTAAAGAAGATAGACATAGTCCAGCTCCAGCGGTTAAAAGGTCTAACCAGCCACAAACCATCACCAGTATGAACTCGAAATTCTTAGCTAGAAGTCAGCGTAAAAAGTAAATGTATTGCATTCTATACGATTAGTATACAAAATATGTTAGAATTAGTCGAAGTGTAATTTTCACTAAAAAGTGAAAAAATGAAATTGTGAGTTTTAGGAATAGAGGATTTGGAATAATTGGTTTTGCTTCGGTGTAGTGTATTGAAAAAATGTCTACAGAGTGCTAACATGTAGGTACGTTTACAAAGAGTATGAGGATTATTCGAACATATTTTATGGAGCTAACATATTTTATCGACCTGAAACATACCGAAGAAATGGTACTTTGGAGAGCCAAAACCTTTCTCAGCTTAGCAAAGGTCGAGCTTCTTTCAAGTACGTGTATCCTCTACATATTAACAACAAGCGTATTCTATAAATCAACTATACTCATTGAAATCAAGAACAACATGTAAACACGCCCACAAATATAACCTGCAACGAAGTCCACAAACGAATGTTGGTATATGAGCCCGTTTATATCCAAGACCCCCCTACACCCATTCTCTACGTATTGCCTATAGTATTACTCCCAGTGAGCTCAAAGACAGCTTTAATAGTTCCAGCTTTTGGTGTATTTCTGGTTAATATTGAAATGTTATAGAATTGTCCCAAGAAAACCGGATAAGTTGGAGTATGAAGTATAAATAGTCCTACCTTTGCTTCCAGGTTCATGTAATTCCAGTTCCTGTGTTGGTTTTATCAGAGTTGCATTTTAAGTACAATGGCAGAAACAGTTGTCAGCGGTGTCATAGCACTAGTTATCTGGCACGCTATCAAAGTTTCCAACTGCAATTATCTGCTTATTTCTACAGAAATGACTCTATGGTGATCCAGTACTGTTCTTGGTACCCCCATCGGTCTGATGGAACCAGCCTTCGTGGTACTTTCACCAGTCTGGTGGCACTTTCAGCAGTCTGGTGGCTGCAAATAATCAGGTCAACACCGCGCCTGCAGACAAAAAGCAGTCACAACGTTCACCTGATGAGTCGTGCGCCAGTGCCTGTGCCCTTCCAAGTGCGGGAATTGGTTACACAAAAGGCTTTTTGTGTAATTTTTCACTTATGCGAACTCCATCAATCCTATACAAAAATTTTCTGAAAAAAAATTTGCTAACTTTTTAACCAAGTTTAATTAATCATAATGGTCAAATTTATTAAAGCAGGTAGAGTTGGTATGTAAACTATACACCCAGTGGCCTCACCATCCAGGTGGCCATATGACTGAACTGTGACTATTGATCTTGAAGAATCGACAGAGCCCATCTCCTTATCCTCGTGAGACAGTTGTAGACCTCCAAACTGTATCAATTCCATGAGTATAATATGTTGAACAAAGATCTGAATCAATCCACAGCATCATGACACTCAAAGTACCCCAATCCACACACCCCATTGATGTGATGTTCCCGACATTAAACACCGTACTCCAGTTGATGGTGAAAATTTTTCAATAGCCACAGTCCAGGTCGCACACTAGATTCCCATATACTAACTATTTAGCTATTGTTGTACGTGGTCGTTTCGCCGGTAAGAAGGTCGTCGTCGTTAAGCCACACGATGAAGGTTCCAAATCTCACCCATTCCCACACGCCATTGTCGCTGGTGTCGAAAGATATCCATTAAAGGTTACCAAGAACTTGGGTGCTAAGAAGACCGCCAAGAGATCTAAGGTCAAGCCATTCGTTAAGGTTGTTAACTACAACCACTTAATGCCAACCAGATACAACTTGGAAGTCGAAAGTTTCAAATCTTCTGTCACCACCGAAGCTTTGGATGAACCATCCCAAAGAGAAGAAGCTAAGAAGGTTGTCAAGAAGGCTTTAGAAGAAAAATATCAATCTGGTAAGCATAAGTGGTTCTTCACCAAACTCCAATTTTAATTGAGTTAGAATGAATTATATAACTTATCATGCATTGGGTCAAAAAATACACAATTACTAATGATTTTTAACCTTATGTTCCATGTATATTGATGTATTTATAATACTACAGCGATCGAAAGGAGTAATGTAGATGTAGCTCGTACGGTACTTTGGCCTAGCTGAGGGAAGTGTTAGTCGTCCACTGTAAAGGAAGTATGTGTGTGTGGGTGGGTTTAATCTCTAGTAAATTCTCGCTCGCATTTTTCACCACATCATGACTGATAAAGTACAAGAATCTGTTCAAAAATTAGACATAAAAGATACCTCTGCCGCTACGGAACAAGTCATTACGCCATGGGAAGTTGAAGGAGCCATGGTGGACGGAAAAAGTCAAGGTATCGATTACGACAAATTAATCCAACAATTTGGTACCAAAAAGATTACTCCGGAAACCTTGAAGAGATTCGTCGATATCACTGGCCATGAACCTCACCCATTCTTAAAAAGAGGTGTGTTCTTTTCAGAAAGAGACTTGGACAGAATCTTGGATTTATACGAACACGGTGAACCATTTTTCTTATACACTGGTAGAGGACCCTCATCTGATGCTCTTCATCTTGGACATTTAATTCCATTCTTCTTCACAAAATGGTTACAAGATGTGTTTGATGTTCCATTGGTTATTGAATTGACCGATGATGAGAAGTTCTTGTTCAAGCCAAAGTTGACTATTGAAGACGTTAAGAAGTTCGCTACAGTTAATGCCAAAGACATCATCGCAGCTGGGTTTAATTTAGAGAAGACATTCATCTTTTCTGATTTAGAATATATGGGTGGAAGCTTTTACGAGAATGTGGTCAGAACATCCAGACAAATCACATACTCAACTGCTAGATCAGTCTTCGGATTCCAAGAAAGTGACTGTATTGGAAAAGTTCATTTTGCAAGTATTCAAATTGCAACTTCATTTCCTTCTTCATTCCCAGAGGTATTAGATCTACCAGCTAAGACACCATGTTTGATCCCTTGTGCAATTGACCAAGATCCGTACTTCAGAGTATGCAGAGATGTTGCCGATAAGTTGAAATTCTCTAAGCCTGCTTTAATACATGCCAAGTTTTTCCCAGCTTTGCAAGGAGCTTCAAGTAAGATGTCTGCTTCAGATACTTCTGCCACCATTTTTGTCACTGACACTGCTAAGCAAATTCAAAAGAAAATCAATAAGCATGCCTTCTCTGGTGGTAGACAAACATTAGAAGAGCACAGAAAATTGGGTGGTAACCCAGATGTTGATGTGGCGTATCAGTACTTATCATTTTTCAGTGATGATGATGACAAGTTAGAGTCTTTGGCTGAAGGGTACAAAAAGGGTGAAATCTTATCGGGAGAAATGAAGAAAGAGTGTATTGAAGTTCTTTGTAAAGTCATTGGTGAATATCAAGACAGAAGAGCTAAGGTTGATGATGAAGTGTGTAAGAAGTTTATGACTCCACACAAATTATCTATTTATACCAAAGAGAGACGTGTGCCTGCCAAGGTTAGAGAAAAGAAGTCTAAGAAATAGAGAGTAATTATAGAATGAGAATTATCAAAAAAGTATAACTGTTTATGTTGTAGTATGTATTTATATTTATTGACTCTATAGATAGTTGGATTTACTTGGTTAGTAACTCCTTTACTCCGGTTAGAACGAATAGTAGTTTTTCAAAATCCTCCTCCGACGTTTCATTACCTTTACCAAACCATTTTGACCCAATTGAAAGAGTCACGGCTTTCGGGTCTTTCAAGTGCTGTAAAAGTAACTTCCCGATTTGTGTTCCTATAACTTGAACTTTAAGGTTATTGTGATCGCCTATTATTACCCGAGGCTCGATACCACTTGCGTCTTCGTTATTGGATATATTTGATAAGATATTGATGGCATGCTGGGAGTTCAATGGTAAGTCCATTGTTGTATCTGCAATGCCGTCTATCAATACATTCAAGATTATAGAATCAGCCAACTCGACTTTATGAAACGTGAACTCTGTTTCCGATCCCGGATAAATATTTTTGCATGTTGTGCTGAATGTAGACATGATGAAATATTGAGAGTGCGATAGGAATAAAGCCAATTAGATTAGGAGCCAGCCGTTAAGGCCAAATAAGATTAAGGGGTAAATGGGTGTGGGGGTCTTACTGGTGCTGGTGGGTTTGATTGGTGATATATTTTAGTTTTATATTTTACAGGTATTGAATGGTTGTATTATAATAGATGTGAAATTCACAAACTACAGTTGTGTCAAAAATAATTATGAGAGGGATACAAAGTCTGACATTTCGAAGCCTTGGAAAACAACAAATCAGATAAACCTCTACTATGAAATTCAGAACGAACAACAACTACCCGACCCCACCCAATTGGACCAGATCAGATCCACACAGCCTTTGCACATGGCTGCAAATCAGCTGTCAAGTTAATTCAGCCTGTCAATGCTGTCTGTCAACAGCCCTGAGCCCCTCGTCTATCCATTGTACAAAATTCTAAACGGAAACGTTATTTAATTCCCGTGATCGAAAAACCAATACTTTACAAAAAGCCAACCACTGATTACTAAAATTACATAACCAAAATTGAGATTTTGCAAAACGTTAGTGTGTGGATATTTTCTCAATCAGGTGCTTAGGTGAAAAATTGATTAGTATAAAACTGGCAACAAATAAGCTAAATCTAAAACCTTGAATATTTATAAGCATGTCAAAAACCTTCACTCCTATACCCGAAGCTATCGAAGCGTTTAAGAACGGGGAATTCTTGATAGTCATGGACGACGAAGATAGAGAAAATGAAGGTGACTTAATTATTGCAGCTGAGTTAATAACTCAGGAAAAAATGGCCTTCTTGGTCCGTTATTCCTCCGGCTATGTGTGTGCTCCTTTGTCGCAAGAAAGAGCAGACGCCCTTGAGTTGCCTCCTATGTTTGCTAATAAAACTGACAAACATGGCACCAACTATACGGTGACATGCGATTATGGTATTGGTACTACTACTGGTATATCAGCACACGATCGTGCCTTGACGGCTAATAAGTTGGCAGATGCTAACTCAAAGCCTGACCAGTTCATTAAGCCAGGCCACGTCTTGCCTTTAAGAGCGGTTCCAGGTTTATTGAAACAAAGAAGAGGCCACACCGAAGCCGCCGTTCAATTATGTGAATTATCAAACTTACAACCTGCTGGGGTAATTTGTGAGTTGGTTAGAGACGAAGATGGGTTAATGATGAGATTGGATGATTGTATTACTTTTTCTAAATCCCATAACATTAAGCTTATCAATATCAAACAATTGGTGGAATACATCTCATAGACTGAAAACCATATTTATTAATGTTTATTGAAGATTTACAGAAACATTAGCTTACTAAAGAACCTCACTGAAGAATCAATTGGGCTCTTCTTTTACCGGTAACTTCATCTTTTATAGACTTAATTTCAACTTGTACTTTATCAAATACTCCCACATTTCTCTTTGTCTTTTTGTTGTCCGTAAAATGAAGTTCGAATTTATCTTCATCGAAAATTGCCGTATTGGCATCTCCGAGATCTTCAAGCTTAATTAATCCTTCGATACCAAATTTTGGCACCAACACAACTATACCATTGTTGAAACACTTGATGACGTATCCTTCTTGTAATGATTCGTTTTGTTTCATAACCTGTCCGACATAATACTCGATACTGGCTCTTCCAGCAAATTGAGCATTTCTATGACGTTTGTTAATGTTCTTAACAATCAACTCCATCTTGCTTTTATCTCTATGGCTCAATGCTAAATCTTCATATCCAATAGCCCCTGCAAGTTGTCTATGAGCAACCACATCACAGTATCTTCTAATAGGGGAGGTGAAATGAGTATAGATGTCAACTGCTAAACCGTAATGCCTGAAATCAGAGTATCCGAGGAATCCAGATGGGAAATATTCAGCTGCCATCATACATCTGGTGGACATGATTCTTACCAAAGTATTGAAATAAGGATCTTTGGGATCTTCACATTGGTCCAATGAGTCTGCCAATACCTTGGAGTTCTCTAAAGAGATATGCATTCCATTCTTACGAACATTCAACATCTCATTCAACTGTTCAAAGTTAGAGGCTGGAGGAGGGGCATGTCTTCTTAACATGGCAGTCTGTGGATATGCATCATATATTTTTCTTGCCACAGATATATTTGCAAACAACATGAATTCCTCAACCAAAGAGTTTGTTTCAAGAAGCTGTTTGATTTCAACCTCACCGGGATCAGAAGTTTCACTATCCATGTGAACTTTAACTTCTGGAGATGCTAAATTTAATGCACCAGCATCCAATCTTTTTTGTTTCAACTTTTTAGATAAGTTCAATAAGATCCTCATAGAGTTAGTAAGTTCATCAGTTTGCAGCTTATCATCAATTCTCTTTTGTGCATTCTCATAAGAAAAGGCTTCTCTGGATCTGATGATAGACTTCATGAATTTTACGTCGACAATGTTGGCGTCACTATCAACTTCCCAAATCACAGAAAACGCATATCTGTCCACGTATGGCTTTAAAGAACAAAGATTGGTACCTAAAAGCATGGGCAACATATCGATTCTTCTGTCAACCAAATACACAGATGTACCTCTTGAGGCCCCCTCATCATCCAAGGGTGTGTTTGGTTTAACAAAATGGGTAACATCGGCAATATGAACACCAACTTCAAAGTTACCATTTGGTAACGGCTTGGCATGTAGGGCGTCATCAATATCCACACAGTTCGGAGGATCTATAGAACATACCAATTTATCTCTCAAGTCAACTCTCTTCTTTAACTGTTCGTCCCCGTTATCTAAGTTTTCTGGAACCTTCCATTCATCACCTTCTTTTGGTAAACAATTCAATACATTGGTTGCAAAGGGTCTGTACTCCACATCGTGCTCCAATAAAAGAGCCTCGGTTTCGGCTTCAGTACTTTCAATATCACCAAGTGATCTAACAAAATGTCCCAGAGGATACTTCGATGTGGAATCCCAAGAATCAACTGATACAACAATCCTTTTTCCGAGTAATTCTTTTGCTCTTTTGGTTCTGATTCTAACCTTGGGTAAAACTGTATCCATCAAAATAACAAAACATGATCTTGAAGCATTTCCACTAGTATCTGAAGACACAGAAGTCGGGGCAATTTGCCCCACATAGTATCTCCAAGATCTTCTTATAACACCCACTATCTTAGCAGTTGGTTGAAGCTTTTGTTCATTTTCTACCTGATCAGAAGAGGCATTAGTTATAGCTCTTTTGGCTTCTTGTGCAAGAAGAACTCTTTCTTTATCAGGAATAATACCAGCAGATTGGGCATCATCCTCATCGTCTGGGTTATCATTGTCATCAATAGTTCCTTCTTCTACAATAGTAGAGGAAGGTTTCTTCCATTTATCTTGGGGCAATAATTCAACCACCACCAAATCGCTATTGAAAGCTCTATTGAGGTTTTTTGTTCCAACAACCAAAAGGGGTTTTTTAAAGTCTGGTACTTGAACTGTACCTTCTAAGAAGTTATACCTGGAGATATTCAATATACCCTTGAACAAAGTCTTATTCTTTATACCACCCATAATTCTGGCTTCTGTGTAATATTCCTGATACTTTGTTTCATCCTTGAAGTCGTCAAAAGACTTGTGATCAGGAATCAACTCTCTAAGATACTCACCATTAGGTAACATATCAATATAGTCCACCAAGGACTTGGCAGTTATACCTTCGGCAGTGGCCTTATCTTTTGAGTCCTTGTCGTTACATACAAACAATATCTGGATCTTTTCTTTGGCATTGTTATCATTTAAATGGTCAGTATACCAACTCACGACTTTTCTAATAGCTCTATCATTTCTATCATTCATCGACTCTCCTTTCTTTCTTTCCACATGGGTACCTTCATGGAACTCGTTGTGGAAAACCACAAACCGTTTCTCTTCAGCCTTTACAAGAGTCCTAAGTCTTTGGTAAATTGGGAATGACTTATTCTTCACTTCCTCAAGCACGGTTTGGGGAACTATAACATCGTAGAAACACTCTGGATTCTCCAATAAATCGATGGCTTGCAACACAATGTTTGTATCCAAAACAGTGTAGTGTCTTGTTCCATTGAGTTTTGCTGGCACGTCTGATAATTGGACATTTGGCGCTTGGCCTTGTGGATTCTGTTTGATCAAGTCTGCACATTTATTACATGCTTTGGAGTAGCACACTATATCATCACGGAGGTAATGTTCTCTTACGATTTTGGTGGCGCCTCCACGTTTTGACAACACGAACACCTTGGAGGTGACTGTGAGGCCCGACGAGAGTCTCTTTCGGTCAGACATGTAGCTATGATGAGTAAGAATAGAATGAGAATTTCGCGATGAGAAGAGAACCACAAAGCAACAGACCCTACCAATTCAAGATATAAAGGGAATGCTGTTGCTGCTACTACAACGGGGGTACTCTAACTAATGTACATTATGCTACTAAAATACTTCAGCCCCTCTAAATGTCTCCAAAAGACCCGCTGGTTATCTCATCTCTCAACTTCACTATAACCTCTTGTTTGGCCTTATCCATAGTCTCAATATCTTCGTCTCCCATCTCCTTCACCAACCTCAACAAGCTCACTTGGTCAGAGTTCAACACATCAATTTTCTGTTTCAGTCGGTTGACGCAAGCTTCTATTACTTCAGGTTTGGTGATATTTAATAAGATAGATGCTTCAACCAACGCATGAGCAAGTTGAGGACACTTTTCCAATAGTCTTTCCATCAAAATAGGATTCGTAGAGCACATATCTTTGGCTTCTCTTATGAGCTGAGTGGCTGTTTGCTCGTCTAACGTAGTTAATATGCCTGATATAACTTGAGCAGTGGATTGATTAGGAAATAATTGGACTCCGAGCGGCAACGGAGGGAGCTTTTCGGTTTCTATACCTGTTTCGAAGTTTTGTGTTTCGTTTGAAAAGGAACATTTGAGGTTTCTATTACCAATAGCATAGTTATTAAGATTTCTTACTGCAGAAGAAGCAGTCTCAGCATCGCCATATTTAACAAACGCATATCCTTTTGATTTCCCGCTGACGGGGTCAAACAAAAGCCTCAAGTCATCAACAGGACCCACCGACTTTGCTATCTCTAGAACCTGTTCTTCTGTGTAATCATATGGGATATTCCCAATATATACGTTGGAGTTTGACATTAGAAGTCTTGAGATTGTTCGCGGCTAATGAAAAATCTTATATCACAATGGAGCCTAAAGAGATTAAGTCAATCATCTCTAACTTAGAGAAGTCCTCGGGAGATGTAACGATCTTGAAGTTGTTGAATATTCTCAATGATGGGGTCAAGCCTTCCGAGAAATTATTAAGAGAGACCAAGGTTGGGGTGGCCGTGAATAAGTATAGAACCAGCTCAAACACGGAGATTAGTTCCTTGGTGAAGAAAATGATTAGAACATGGAGAGATGTTGTTCAAGCAGAGAAAAACAGGAAAAAGGGATCCACTGATGCTAAGGCCCCAGTCTCGGGCTCGGGATCTCCTACTCCAAGTAAAGAGAATAAAGTTCATTCAGGTCCTAGAAACCCTAAAATCGATGGAGTCAACACAGACATTTATGACAATCCCACCAGAAATGCCTCGGTATCCGCCTTGTATACCGCATTAGCAATTGAAAGAGGTGACTCCAGTGACCACATTTTGAAAGTGGCAAAGAACATCGAGTCTGAGGTGTTTAAAGATGAGTACCTGAAGGTTGCAGATGGGTATAGAAATAAGTTGAGGACCTTTGTTATGAATCTCAGGAACAAAAAGAACCCAGAACTAAGAGATAGACTTCTTTCGGGACAAATTGTGCCAGAGAAGTTTGTTAAGATGACCCCTAATGAAATGGCACCTGAAGGGTTGAAAAAAGAGATTGAAAAGTTACACAAGCAAAACCTTTTTGATGCTCAAGGAGCCACTGAAAAGAGAGCTATCACCGATAGATTCACCTGTGGTAAGTGTAAACACAAGAAGGTCAGTTATTATCAAATGCAAACCCGGTCCGCAGATGAACCTTTAACGACGTTTTGTACCTGTGAAAACTGTGGTAATAGGTGGAAGTTCTCGTGATGTCGTAGATGATTAGAGTGTAGAGTAGAGAGGGGTTACTTGTATTTATATAGTTATTGGAGACCTATGAATTGTACTGTATAGTTGAGTATTAATATATTGGCTATTAAACAAAGTTAGGATCAAACAAAGTTAGTGTTCTTGGCCAAGAATGAAATCAAATCAACCTTGGTGACAATTTGAATTGGCTTGTAGTCACCGTCGGTGATAATGGCATTAGAGTTGGTTTCAAAGAACTTGTTAAGTAATGATAATGGGGTGTCCAAAGTGATTGGCTCGTACTTTCTCTTGGAGTAACCAGATTGTTTGGTGATGGTAAAAGACTTTTCGAAGTCGGCCAACTTTCTGAAATCAATGATCACAGATCTGATGGAGTTAGTCATTTGAACCTTTTTAGAAGAAAGTGCCTTTAAAATAGATGACAAAGTGACCAAACCTACTAAATTACCGGCAGTGCTCAATACTGGTAATTGATCAAATCCATTAGCTTGTAATAAGTTGAATGTCTTTTCAACGGTATCGGCTAAAGTAACAGTAACCACAGCAGACTTACCGTCGACTAAGTCGTTGATAGTCTTAGAAGCCAAGAACTTATCTTGTTCGTTTGCGGAAGCATTAGCTTCTTCGACTTCAAATCCGTTAGTTTTCATCCATTCATCGTCAGCAAACTTGGATAAGTAGGATCTAATGGAGTCTGGGAAAACAACCACAACGGTGTCATCTTCAGTCAAATCCTTAGCCACTTGTAAAGCAGCTTGTAAGGCCGAACCAGAGGATCCACCCACCAAGATTCCTTCTTCTCTGATGATTCTTCTGGCCAATTTAAAGGACTCAGCATCGTCTGTCTTAATCCAGTTATCAACTTCCTTCCTGTTCAAAACGTCTGGAATGAAATCGTATCCAATACCTTCAACAAAGTAAGGATCGGTTGAGGTATTAAGAGATTCAGGAACAGCTAAAATGGATCCTTTAGGGTCAGCACCAGTGATTTGAATCTTAGGGTTCTTTTCCTTCAAGTACTCGGAAATACCGGTGATGGTACCACCAGTTCCAGCACCAGCCACTAAATGAGTGACCTTACCGCCAGTTTGTTCCCATATTTCATACCCGGTACCGTAGTAGTGGGCTCTTGGATTGGCTTCATTGGAGTACTGGTCGAGAATCACAGCGTTTGGAATTTCCTTCTCCAACTTTCTGGCGACTCCAATGTGGGATTCAGGCGCATCCCAGGCGGCTTCGGTTGGGGTTCTAATAATCTCAGCGCCCAATGCTTTTAACACAGAAACCTTTTCGTTGGACATTTTCTCAGGTAAAGTGATGATGGTTCTGTAACCTTTGACAGCAGCAACCAAGGCCAAACCGATACCTGTGTTTCCCGAGGTTGGTTCAATCAAAGTGTAACCAGGTTTAATTCTACCTGATTTTTCTGCTTCATTGATCATGTTTAAGGCGATTCTATCTTTGATAGAGCCCCCTGCGTTGAACAACTCGACCTTGGCATAAACCTTGGCCTTGATTCCCAAACTTTGTGGGATCTTGTTCAACTTGATCAACGGAGTGTTGCCGATTAACTCTAAAACGTCTTCTTTAACTGATTGTACCATTCTTGTGGTCTAATTATGAGATGAGATTTTTTCGCGCTGTGGCGTGGCCGCTCGAGTGCGACGCGCGACATTTACGGCGATTTATCGTGGCTGCAAATTAATATACGAGTTCTATAAATTATGCGCTAATGATCTTACACTTAACCACATCGGCGTCTTGCCCCGGCACACCTTTGGTGAAGTCAAACACGCTGAAGAGCCCTTTCCTGTCGGCCACATAGACTCTGCCACCGTCAGACGAGAACGTGATGGCTGCTGCCTCAACATACCGTTCTGCACTCGATACTTCTCCTAAAAGAACTGCTACTTTCTTCACCGATGCATTGAGGCTGTTGACCTGAAAGTCAGGGGTAGAGACAAGGTAAACCTTTCCGTCTTTGTCGAGGAATGCAAGTGCGTCTCTCCGAGGCAGAAGTGCAGCTTTATGTATAGAAGACCCAACCTCCAGAAACTTAAGAAGAATCGTCGATGCCTTGATGTTGGAAATGTTATATTCTTCTTCTTCCTGTTTACTGTTGATACTGCTCTCCATAGAGAGAGCATCAGAAAGGTGTCTGGAATGGGAAGAGTCGATCGAAGCTCCTTCAAGCCGAAGCATTACTGGTGCTCTATGTTGAAGAGAACATGAGGTTAACACTATAGTATTGGGTATGACGCCAAACTGTGCATCGGTGATCCCTTCATTATCCATCATTAAAGCGTCATCGTCCGAGTTTTCATCTTCTGAATTCTCGTGGAAAAGGCCGTCGGATTTCTTCCTTTTCGATAACCGATGGGCACTTGAGTCTGTCCATATTAAACGTGGTTTTCTGTAATTGTCTGAGCCAGATCCACGTAGCCTTATAATGAGATACCGGGACTCCCACACTGTGCAGCACATGATATGGGTGGCCGAGGCATTGAAATTGATTAGTTTAATGGGGTCTCTATATGGGATGGTGATGGGTATGGATTCTACTGATCCAATTATACGATCGCCTGAAGAAGATCGGATTAACCTATGAAGAATTACGAACGGTTGTTCTTTACCAGAAAGCCTTTCCTTTGCAGTGATTCCACAGGTGATTAAAGGTTCATTATGAGATACGGCAATGCATCTGATAGGGAAATTCGTGATATAAGTATAGACCGGCTTACCTAGCTCATGGGCCAACGAAGACTTGGAGATATTGAATGCCCGCATGACTCCTCTAGTTCCTGAAATCACCAAGAAATCAGGACTTAACCTACATGAAAGTTGTTCCCACAGTCCCAACTTCTTCTTCTGCTCTGCCCTTGAAGATGCTGCGTTCGACTGGCTATTACCTGAGAACTCATTACGAATCACTACTTCATGGCCGTAATCCTCACGAAGCTCTATGAACAGCGGCCCGTACTCCCCTGACAGTTTCCCACAACAGATGAGCACAGGTTTATACTCTGGTTCGCCCAGAAGCTCATAAAGCTCCCAGCGTTTTTCACTTATCAATACAAACCTGGTGATCTCTCCTCCGGTAGTAATATCCATATATGTTATGATATCGCTGGCGATAAACCGGGTAGCTTTTTTAACGGGGTTCTTGAACAAATTTGCAGAAAAAAGCTTCCCCTGCTGTGTTTGGTAAGTGATAAGCTTTCTATGGAAAGGAAAACACTTGGAGAAGTTATACTCTTTATCTTCACTGAGGTCAGAGATTAGCACGTCCTCGTAGCTCTTAGGCACATTGGTCTGCACCCGCTCCGGACTGAACTCGGAGAGCACCTCCATTGAATCTATAGGGGTTTTCCTTGATGGAGAGATGGAGTTTGAATTAACGAAGCTCAGTGACAGCAGCTGCTGAGGGATATCGATCGGTTTAGATCCTACCGCCGACCCCATCGTCAGCACAGATCTCTTGGAGTCTTTCTTTGAATCATTCTTTTTGGGATCAGGGGTTGTGTTTGTGGACTCTTTAGCGTACTTGTAGAATAACCCAATAAGATCCAACAGTTCACCGCTACGCTCGCTAGCATCAGAGGAGGTCTTCAAGCTTCTTTTCGACGACGATTTGCGCCGGACCTTTGGGGTTCCTCCACCCTGTGGCAGTGCAATTAGCGAGTACAATTCTCTCAATTGTCGAACGGGTTTCAAAAAACGAACATTTTGTGACAAGCAGTCTGGACATGTTGTAGTTCCCGTCGAGTCGCTGAGGGTATGGAAATATGATTCAGATACTACACATCCACACGTGAGCACGGCAGCATCGGCAGAGGGTTGGGAGGGTGACTCCGAGCCGGGGAGCCTCAAAAGCGACTCGAGATTGGAGACTCTAACCCTTTCCATGGACCTAGTGACTTTCTTTTTGCGATAAGAAATGCGAATTGGAGTTTAGATATTCCTGTTTCATGGTATTAGATTACGTATAGAATTACATACTGAGTATTAGAATTACGTAGGTCTTATTGACTCTTGTCGGTGAGTTGTGTTCATAGCTTTCGTTCCTTTCCTTTTTCCCTTCATTCTTTCATTCTTTCGTTCCTTTCATAGCTCTTCGTTATGGTCTCAAATGGTGCCTAATGATCAACACTGCGGCCCAAATGCTCTACCAGCTCCATACGCCAATCCTTATTATCGCTTTGTTCTTCATCTTCAACAGACTGTATTTCTTGCGCCTGTGCTCTTTCATTACGCTCCAATTGAAGTACTTTTGGAGGATTTGATTTATGCAAAGATAAGTTGGGTTTAGGAGTGTCTGCTTCAAAATCCTCAAGTTGTTCAAGCTCTTCATTGACTCCGTAGTGGAAGAATGAATGGAGAACGTTGGCGAAATTACTTAAAGCCGTGTTGAAAGCGGCCAAAGCCCTGCTTCTCTTAGAATATGCAGACTCTGTAGTTTCATCATAAATTGGCTTCAACGTCAATATCGAACGAGGGCTGAGGCCCAACTCGAAGAGTGTCTTATGCTCGTCTTCCTCTTCGTAGGTCACTCTTGGTATCAGTGGTGCCAGAAATACGTACCGGTTTGGATGTAAAGCCCCAGGATGCGCAAACGAAGGCATAGCTTCAGTATGTGTTATTTCAACCCCGCTATCGTGATCCAACCAGCTCCGTACATCCTCCAAAGTGTTGTCGCTTGAGAATTCATTGTTTATCTGAGATCCATCAAATAACCTGAACCCGATGGTACACGATGAAGGAACACCATTTTGACCTCCGGAAAAGCCGGACTTAGTGGCCCGTATACGCTTGGAAGTGCCATGTTCGGTACTCTGTAATTCGTGTACTATAGCAGCTAACCGGGTGGAAAAATTTGAGCCGCTCATCGATGGGATTTCAGCCAATAACTTGCCGTTCTTGAAAATGTGTACCTTTGGGGGCACAACGTCTGCACCAAGAAGGGATTCAAAGAATTCAAACTGTGGAGTGTTTACTTCGACACGGACAGCAATAAAGTGGGACTTAATCAACGCTAAGTTATCAGGTGTAAACATAGGGTGAATAGAAGGGTATTTAGTGGTGTGAATCAAGAGCGGTTTGTGCTCAAGTGTCGCCAAGCGGACCGCCTGCTCAGGCGTGGCCGTGAACGTAGAAGTTATCATATCTTTCATGGTCTTGAAAGAAACAAGTTGCTAAAGAACAAGATTTATGACCGGCTATTGTGCGCGCAAGGATAAAATTAAGGTTTACAGGTTGCGCTACAGGTTGGCATTATATCTCTCGGGCTGAGAGAGGCCAGGTACTTGTAGGCGGAGTTGGGGTTTAGGTATTCGTGAAGGCAGTATGATGTCTTGGGATTGCGCTGAACTGCTTTCGATCCTGGATTGTTATGTTTGCCTATTCACGTGTCCCAGGCATCACTCTGAGACATGTCTAACTTGTAAGTGCGACTTTGTGATTTCGCGTTGACAGGTCAATGTTTACATGTAATGGTTATTCTTTTCTTTCGTGTCTTGTGATATGTATACTGTCTTCTGCGTCCTGACATGTGGTTGATATGTATAGTAGTCCCTCATATCCTTTGTGCACTCATTATTCTTGTGTGCTCACTGCTCTCACTTCTCCTAGCTGTTCTCACTGTTCTCACTATTCTCGCTGTTCTCACTATTCCATCCCACCCCGACCATGGAAGAAAAGGCAAACATCGGTGTTGCCGTCAGAGTACGGCCCCTCTTGCCACGGGAGAGTGCCCGTTATGGCGGTACAGAATCTCTCGTTCAAATGCCCGCCAAATCAACTGTTGTTCTCAAGAATCCCAACTTGGCGACAAAAACATTCGAATACGATGATTGCATCTGGTCCTTCGACAACACAAACAATGATCTAGTCGATAACAAACAGTTCTATAACCTCAAAGGACCTGGGTTGGTGGAACACCTTTTCCAGGGGTTCAATGTGTGTCTTCTAGCGTATGGCCAGACTGGCTCTGGTAAGACATATTCTATGATGGGCAATGAGCTTGATCCAGGATTTATACCGCTTCTCGTCAAAGACATGCTCAGCTACCGCTCGCGGTTGGCGGAAGAGAAGGTGCAATGCGAGATCAAACTC
This sequence comes from Yamadazyma paraphyllophila, assembly GCA_030563605.1. Lineage (NCBI taxonomy): Eukaryota > Fungi > Ascomycota > Pichiomycetes > Serinales > Debaryomycetaceae > Yamadazyma > Yamadazyma paraphyllophila. The sequence goes on from JAJMJO010000008.1 coordinate 350,245, forward strand.
TCGTACATGGAGGTGTATAACGAGACGGTCAAAGATCTCTTATATCTGGGGAAAGACCGCAAGTGGAGGGTTCGTGAACATCCAGATACAGGGCCGTATGTAGATAACCTAAGGGAGTTCAGCATCACCACATATGAGGATTTCGAACGGCTCTTAAACACGGGGAATAAGTCCAGAGCTACTGCATCTACGGGCATGAACGATACAAGTTCACGGTCCCATGCTATATTGAATTTATTCCTTAAACAAACTAAGTACCTGGACTCATTGGAGGCGTCTGCATCTAGCGAGGTTATTTCCAATGTAAAGCTTGTTGATTTGGCTGGGAGTGAACGGTTTGATAGAACCCAAGTGTATGGTAACCACGATAGAATGAAGGAGGGAAGTCTAATAAATAAATCGTTAACGGTTCTAGGAAGGTGTATCAACGTTCTATCCAACAACACCACCACGCAATCTAACAATAGAATACCCTACCGAGATTCCGTATTGACATATCTTTTGAAAGAGAATCTCGGAGGTAACTCTAAAACAGTTATGTTATTTTGCGTGCTGCCAATGGATTACGAAGAAACACTCCAAACCCTCAATTACGCTACACGGGTCAAGACAATACAGACCAAAGCCAAAGTTAATAAGCATGAACTTCCTGAAGTAAAGATGGACTGGGACTCATTACATCGTGCTGACCAGCTGGTAGTTGAGAGTCTTCGGGAGGAAATCATCCAATTGACAGCCAAGTTGAACGATACCTCCACCACAGACAAATTGGGTCCCATGGTGTCGTATCTTGAAAAGGAGCTCAGCAGAGCCAATTTTGAAAACATGTACATGAAAAGACAAATACAGCAGCAAGAAGCGCAGGTTGAAGAGTTGACGTCCCACAGCCAGTACATGCATTGGCGGTACATGGATGGAGAAAGGCGTTTGACAGAGAGGAACAGGTCTGTTATGGGGGAAAGCATGCAAAGAATAAGGAGGCAGCTTGAGGCCCACCACGACGAGATAACGAAGGTGTTGGATGATTTAGACCCCAGCATTTGTATATAGATTCCATACATGTTCTGATTGACGAATTGACGTACTGAGAGGTCTATGGACTGCTAGGGACAGAATAGGCAAAGATATTCCATAGTAAGCGATAGTTCAGAATAATATATCCCAGGTAGTCTCACTCTTTACTCGTTCGCACTGACAATATTTTCTTCACCATGGCAGAGTTCTTGAACTACACCGTAGACCTCTTCCTCAAAGACGGGTCTGTATCGACAGGTAAGATCTCCGCCGTCGATGGAGTTCACATCAAGCTCACGGACGTCACCGAGTCCCTCCAGCCTGATAAAAAGGTCGCTTCAATTGATTTCCTAAACTCGTCGATATCTGACTTGAAAGTCACAAAGCTTCCACCGGATTTGATCAAAACCCTTAAAAAGAATAAGCTGAAACCAAAGCTGAAATCCAAGAAAGAACAGTCGGCGCCAGCCGCTAGTTCTAATTCGTCCGATATCAATATGGCGGCAGATTTTGATTTTGCTGCCAATTTAGCGATGTTTGACAAACAATCTGTATTTCAGAACTTCCATAAAAACGACACGGTTCCACCCGAGCAACGTCTTGTGGGCCACAACAAAGTGGAGGCTCAACCCCAGCGCAGAGACCAGGAGAAGTTCCGTAACGATGAAATGGTTTTGGGGTCTGTTAAGGACAATTGGGATCTGATTGGGAATGCTGAAGACCACGGCCGGAATGCTTCCGTCACTGGTAGATCTACCCCGGTGCCTGACATGGGTGCCACCCATAAAAATTATTCATTGACAAACTTGACCACAGGCAACCCTGTTCCTGTTTGCTCACCTATTCAGCTTATGGAGATCGAAAGAATTTCATCAGATACTTTTGCACACACTGCAGGCTCAATGGCTGAAGTGTTTGCAACCAATTTGTCGAACTACATAACTCAAAAGTTATTGGGAGGTGCTAGTAGGTTGAACCCAAATAACCATAATCTTCCGCCGCTTGTTTTACTTTTAGTGGGCAGTGAGAGGTGTTCAGCACGAGCATTTGCAGTTGGGCGTCATCTCACCAACCATGGGGTTAGAGTGTTGGCCTACATCACCAAGAAGGAGTTGACCGACCCTACGTATTTGGAGCAAAAGACCTTTTTCGAACAAGCAGGTGGGAAGGTATTATCACAATCTGTATCTGAGTTATTACATGTGTTGACTCATGAGTTGGACACCCCCGTGGAATTGATTATAGACGCGTTACAAGGATACGATGAACATCTAGAGGATATTTTCTATGAGCCAAATGAAGAAGCATCCGTAAGAGAGTTGATCACTTGGTGTAATGAGCCTCGCCATAGCCGCAAAGTATTGTCACTTGATATTCCATCCGGTATAGATGGTGGCTCAGGTACTGTGTCCGAGCCGTCCTTGGTGGTCCACACGCAGTACTGTGTGTCGATGGGGTTGCCTATAGCTGGGATTCTATTTGCCTATAGAAACGATAGTTTAACTTTGCAACCAGATAATGAGTTGGTTCATCTCTTGGTGGATATAGGAATACCCAACAAAGTTTACCAGAAGAAATCGAACTTGAGGAGGTTCGACAAAGTATGGCATGGGGCTGAAAGTGTAGTTAGAATGAATTTAGTTGAAAAATCGGACTAGTACGAATGTATAATAATATATAATAAAGGTACTTGCACGACCGTTGATAGATTCTTTCGCATTGAAATGAAAATAAAAAATATCAAGTACGATGTTTGGTGGAAGTAATGCCAATCAAAACGGGTGGGGACAATCCACTGGGTTTTCTGGTATAGGCCTGACCGCGAATACCGGGTCTCTGTCTTTGTTTGGAAATGCAAATGCATCTACAAACACCACGAACACTACCAATGCCCCTAATAATACCACGTCTGGTGGGCTTTTTGGAAATAGCGGACAATCAGCCAAACCACTTTTTGGCGCCAACAATCTAACTTCCAGTACCACTCTGGGTAACACAGGGCTTTTCGGAAACTCAAGCAACCCTGTAGCCGGTTCCACAGGCCCCTCTTTAGGCCCCTCTAATGGGATATCTTCCAATTCCCAACCTGCAAACTCAGCATCCACCAACTACGTTTCCAGTTCGATCTTTCAGGGGATCCCTACCAACTACGAAATGCCTGCATCCATCACCGGCGACTTGTTCAACGAAAGCGCTTCTTCGAAACCACAACTGAAACTGTTCTTTTCCACGTCTGAGCCTGTGGAACCATCACCTAAAAATGAATCTTTCATCTCCAGAATCGCTGGCAAGTTGAATATCTTCAGAAGTGCATCATCTTATAAAGATAGACATGAAAAGGGCCGGGGGATATTTGCATCAAGTGAATTCCCTAGTACTGACTATCCTAGCACTGGCTTCGCAAGTACTGGTGTACGTTCTAAAAACAATAAGATCACGAAGCCAGTGAAATTCAACCTGATAGAAGCTCGTTCTGCAAGCGAAACCAAAAAGTTGATTATCAAAAGCAAACCGTTGAAATTCCACTTGATCAACGCTGATAAAGTGTTGGATCCAAAGAGGAAAAGAGTGATAACTTCGTTAGTGTCTTCAGACAAATTACTTGAGGATGAGCTAGAAGATATAGATTCTGACATAGAGGTTTCAACTGCAAGTATAGATAAGACGAAGCTAGCCAATCATGCTAAATTCATCAAGGGGGATAAAACCGGTACTTTTGGATCGACATCTGTAGATTTAGAATCCAAGATCCAGAAAGGTTCATACTGGACGTCCCCTTCAATAGAGGAGTTACGTACTTGGTCCTTGAAAGATTTATCCAGCATTGATAACTTTATTATTGGCCGTAGAGGCCATGGTCAAATAGCATTCAACAATTCAGTTGACTTATCCGACTTGAAGAGAAAGTGTGATGAACAAGGCCAGAGCCTTGAATCCGCTCTTTTCTATCAAACTGTCGAAATCGGCACCAAATTCGTCAAGGTGTATAAGGATGTCGACGATAAACCACCCAGAGGGTTCGGTTTAAATGTTCCTGCCACTATTACTTTGGAGCATATCGACCCAATTAAAGGTAAGGATTTGAGTGAATTCATCAATTTGTTGAGACTGAAAGAAGGAATGGAATTTGTAACCTATGATCCAATAATGTTCATCTGGACTTTTAAAGTCGAGCATTTTAGTATATGGGGGTTAGTAGACGATGAAGGGAAAGAAATCACGGGTTCTAGTAATGACACAAGTGAATCCCATGAGGGTTATTTGAGAGAACTCAAAGCTCAAAAAGCCAGTCAAGACACTAAAGGAGTTCCTGGAAACTGGGGAGGAGACCATTCGTCTATTTTGAAGTACAAGAAGAATATCTTAGCCAACGAGATTAACTCACAAATGGACTTATACCGTGAATCTCCAACCGATAGACTCTCTAATGCCTTACCAACAGCAGATAAAGATGCTATATCTCTTGATGATATGGCAATAGAACCTGTTTCTGACCCCACATCTAAACCGGTTAGAGAAAACTATGAATACTTAAGACAGTTGGTGGAGATCTTGCCAGCTGACGTGGACCTTCTGGAAATAGTACAGGAGAAAGCTTACGAGCCTCAGATCGAAGACGAGTCGGCCTTTAATGCCATCCAACCAAATCCAAACTTGGCTGTGTCTGATGACTGGCTCGTACAATTACACTTAACAAATGACTTAGGTTCTGCGTTGGCTATTCCAAGCAAATCGCTTAAAATTGAAGAAAATGGCAAGCTTAAATTAGAGCTGGTAGATGCATTATTATTTGGAGACTTAGACCAAATATCTCAGTCCAGCAAAGAGGTATCGACTCCTCTGGTGGACAATAAAGATGTTGATATGGAACAGGAGTCAGAGAAAACAAACGATTCCTTTGTAAGCGATGTCTCAAAAGTGTTGGCCCAATTACTATCCAAGACCCACTTCGAAAAACGCAATAACGGGTTTTCCAAGGTTGTTATATCCAAGTCAAGATACGCAGACTTTGATGGACTTGATGTTTCCCTGGATTTGATCAACATATTAAATCTCAGCTCAGGTTTATTTGACACTGTTGAGAGCGACCTGAGGGAGGACAAAACATCACAGCACCTTACTGCTTTGAAACAAAAGGATACGTTTGTGTCATGGCTCAAGAAATATAATAGTCAAACCGTTCAAAGTTTATTATCTACAGCAGAGGATGACTTTGAAAAGATATTCATCCACATTTGTTCCGGAAACATCAAAGAAGCCATTCTCCACGCTTTAGACACCAGAAACACCCACCTAGGATCGATCCTTACACTCATAGACTCTAACTTTGACGGTATAAAAAAGATGGCCAAGTCCCAATTGGAGGAATGGGAGAATAATGATTATATTCCAAATAATTTGATCAAGATATACAAGTTTATTGCTGGTGAATCTGAAAGCATAGCAAAGGAATTACCATGGAATATCCGCCTTATCAGCAAAGTATACTACCAAGACTCTGAGGTCAAACTACATGAGCTGATAGGCGAAACCATCCAGGATATCAATGGAGATGAAAGCATAATTGAAGTGTTGAAGTTTTATCACAAGCGTGCAACAACTAATACAGACGAGGCATTGAATGATTTTAAAGCTTCGAGTCTAAATACATGGCTCAAATGGATATTTTTAAGAATTTTGGGCGAAGGACTTGATGATTCCATTACACTTAAGTTTGGCAAATTGGTCGAACAATCTGGTTTATGGAAAGAATCCCTATACGTATATGCTCATCTTCTCAACGACATCCATGCAGAAAAATCCACTCGTCAAGTTGTCAATGATAATATTAAAGATATAAAGAACGACAGAAACAGTATTGACGAAGAACCATATTTGGTTAATACTTTAAGAATCCCATACAATTTGATCTACGAGTCAGTTGCAACCACCGAACTTAACTCGGCCAAAGACTACTGGAAAGCTTGTGAAGCGTTCATTACTGCTAGAGCTTGGGACAAAGCACACAATTGTATTGTGGAAAACTTGGGTCCTTCAGTGGTTGTTTCTCAGGATATTTTGGATATAAGGAAGCTCCAGAGAATCTTCTCTTCCTTCCCAGATAGTGGCAATGTGATTCCTATTTGGTCACAAGGAGCAGGTATTTTTGAGAATTACTTTGACTTGTTGCCGTATATTAAACAAGGCACCGCCTCAAAACTGTACAGTGAAGTCGTTGGTAATGTGTTGGACAACATACCTTTGCTTAAAGCCAATACGTCGTTGACGTCTCGTGCTGCTATTTGTATTATCTCCAAAGATATCGGAGATTTAGCAGTCAGGTTGAAGCTTGATAATCTTAAGAAGCGGATCTTTGAATTACCTTTGGGAGAGAACGAGGTGGATTACTTCACCTCCTTGTTTAGACAGACCTTGCTTTAAGGGTCCAGTTCTAGAACCGATGGTAATGTGATCTACTCATCACTCAACTTCCTAGTGTATAATATTCGCGATTGCGATCATTTAGATAACAAAATTAATTTTCTTCTTAGTAATCATGGCACCTTCAGTTGTAGACGATGTGTCCAAAACGCAGCTAACGTCCCAGGAACCAGAACATTGTCCTGGGCCAGAGTCTGAACAAGCTGGTAAAGAAGATGCTTGTAACGGATGTGCCAACCAGGATATTTGCTCATCTCAAACCCCAAAAGGTCCTGACCCAGATATGCATATAATCACCGAAAACTTAGGAGTGATAGACCACAAGGTATTGGTTCTCTCAGGCAAAGGAGGGGTGGGGAAAAGTACCTTTACGTCGATGCTCTCGTGGGCTTTGGCAGCAGATGAAGACATCGAAGTTGGAGCCATGGACCTAGATATTTGTGGGCCATCTTTACCACGGATGCTTGGGGCTGAAGGCGAAAGTGTCCACCAGTCGAACTCAGGGTTGTCACCCGTATATGTGGCCGATAATCTTGGGATGATGAGTATTTCGTTCATGCTACCGGATGCTGATTCAGCGGTTATCTGGAGAGGCGCCAAGAAGAATGGGCTTATTAAACAGTTTTTAAAGGATGTAAATTGGGGAGAGCATCTCGATTACTTGGTGGTGGATACGCCTCCAGGAACCTCGGATGAACACCTTTCTGTGTCGACATACATGAAAGAAAGTGGTATAGATGGAGCATTAATAGTGACAACTCCACAAGAAGTTGCCCTATTAGACGTCAGAAAAGAGATTGATTTTTGTAAGAAGGCGGGCATACGTATACTTGGATTGGTGGAGAACATGTCAGGGTTTGTTTGCCCAAATTGTAAAGGAGAATCCCAGATATTCAAGCCCACCACCGGCGGTGGACAACAGCTTTGTAAAGACCTCAACATCCCCTTTTTGGGCTCAGTGCCTTTAGATCCACGTATAGGCAAGTCGTGTGACTCTGGGGTTTCGTTCTTTGATGACTATGCCGATTCACCGGCTGCTACAGCTATATTGGATGTTGTAGATGCGTTGAGAGACGAGATCGAGGGGTCTTTGGAGAGAGAGGTAGAGAAGCTCGGGATATAGAGTAGCATAGTAAATAAGCATAGTTGAGGATGGAAGTAATATCGTGTACTAATAGAAAGTTAATAGAACGTCAATAGTAAGTAAATAAGGATATGAATACGGAATTAAACAGGCTAACTTGAAGCTCATCGATTCGCACTTTTATGTATGACGTCTAAGGAGAAGGGAGACAGAAACTACCAGCTACTCAAACAGAAAACGGCCTACTCGGTCAGCCGCATTGGGGCACTCTACAAAGACTTTGCTGACTCCAAGCTCTTGAACCCGGAGGGATTCGAGGCCAATCTTATCTCATGGCTTAACATATTTAAAGTTCTACTTGAAAACGATGTCATCTATAACTCTAAGCTTTCGATCCCCCACAAAAAACCCGATCTTTCTCAGGTATTGGTGTTGCCCACAATCGGCAAACCACTCAGCCTAGAAGTTGTCTTCAAAGAGTTGACCCTACAGAAGACCCTTATACCGGTATCGCTTTTTTTGGCCCATGAATCGAATATAAACGATTACCTACACCCACAAATAGGATTTATGTCATATTTTTCTCCAGCCTCTTGGCGGAATAGCATCTATAACGTCGGCAGCAGTATATTGAGCGTGTTCACACCCAGCTCGGAACGGTATATCCATTGGAAATATTTGGTGGAATTTAGCAGCCAAGTCATGCACCAAATCAATAGAGAGATAACTCCTGGTATTTACAGTAGCAAGATTTTCGACGAACGAATGATCCTAGATATTATTCACAAGCACGTGACAGAGAATTTCAGTCTGCTTGACCTTCAAATCATTCTAAAGTATCTCTCTAGAGACACCAGAGACTGCTCAAGCAGAGTTAATGAAGACGACATTACTGTGTTAAAGTTCATGGCAGACAGTGAAGTCACTGATGAGGATATCAGTATAGCCCATCTCCGGTTCAATCTTGAACAAGTGTTCAATAGAATGCGTGCTATACAAGATAAAATAGTGGATTTAAAGGCACAAATTAAAGAACAGCCTACTGAAAAGATCAAAAAGGACGAGGCAGTAAAGACGACAGTGATGGGATTGTTATCGCAAAGAAGGAAGCAAATCAAGGCATTTGAAAGTTGCTCTTCCACTTACGAGCACCTTCAAGATATCATAGTAAAGATCGATGATGCTAGCAGTAATATTAAGATTGTGAGTGCATTAAAAGAGTCTCACAAGGCTTTGAATCTGTTGAACTCACAGGTAGACTTGGGAGAAATTGATGATCTCAAACTCGATATTGAAACCCAGATGGGTGTTACTAACGACATTTCCACTGCATTGGGTGAGTCTGGTGAAGTGGATGAAGATATTGAAGAAGAATTCAATGCGTTACTTGAGGAACAAGGCAAGGAAGAATTGGGATCTCAAGAGTTGGTTGATAAGTTGCAGAAGTTGAATGTTTCAGATAAATTGGTTGAAGAGGATAAGCCTACTGATAAATCAGATATCAAGTCTGAAAAAGTGTTAATAGAGAATTAATCGAGTATAACAAATATACATTAATAAGGAACTACCATTGAATATTCCTGAATGATTCAAGTGGTGGGGGGTTTATCCTCTATCAGATTTTAGCGATTTATGATTGGTCTTCGATCATCCTAAGATTTGCAAGATTTGTTGTGTGAGGTTGAATAATTCGATTCTTGATTCATCAAATTGCTCATCATTAGGAGATATTTGTGATTGCTGTTGAGTTATTCCTAAGTTCTTGATACCATTTAAAATGTTTTCATTTTCTTTAATCAAGGCATTGATTTCCGAGTTATTGGACTCTAATAATTGTAAAATAGTCCAAAGAGCAATATGTTCAAAAGTTCCACTTTCACTTTGGAGGAATCTAATTAAGAACCCATAAATTCCATCATTTGGTTTAGACCAGTTATTTAATATGTATTGTTTATGTTCGTCAGAAACTCTCGAGCACAAATTGGCCAAAGCAGCTGCCGAGTTACCACAAACTTCACCATTTTCACTGAATGTTAAAGGAATTAAAACATCAATGATATGACTTTCATATAACCTTGGTTTTAAATCATCAGCTAATGCCAAAATGGCAAAACAAGCAGAGATTTCCAGTTGAACAGAAAGTGGGACACTTAAAACCAAATCTTCACATTTATCTACTGCACCAGCAGCCAAAAGAGCCAATCTATTTCTTTCACTTGAAGCAGCCAAATTTCTTAAAGTCGAAACGGCATGACATTGGATTTCCTCTGAGTCTGAATAATCCAATAAATCAACCAAAGGTTTTAAGAAGCCGGCCTCAATAATAAGAGCTTCATTTTGTGGATGTATAGAAATATTTCTAATACATGCAACAGCAGCCAATACTAAAGGCTGATGATTCGAGGTTAGAAGTTGAACCAAATGAGGTAAACCACCAGCTCTTACAATTTCGACTTGATAACCAGAATCCGAAGCCAAGTTTCTTAGAGCTAGAGTGGCTTGACATTGAACTCTTGGAGAAGGCGAAGTCATTAAACTCACCAATTGACTGACTAATTTGAGTTCAGTTGTTGAAAGCTTCTTTCTGTTACTCTCATCAACCGCTATGTTAGAAAGGGCAGTGGTACAGTAGTATTGAACATCGACATCTTCATTGGATAATAAAGATACTAACACCGGCACAGCACCAGCATTAACCAATTCTTGTCTGTTTTCGCCGGAGTGAGTCATATTTAATAAAGCACCGGTAGCATTTCTTTGTACTCTTATATCTTTAGATTTGGCCAACTTAGTCAACGGAATTAATGCACCACTCTTTGCTATCTTGGATTTATTATCATCTTGTGTAGCTAAGTTAGTGATACAACCAACTGCGTTACATTGGACTTCGATATTGGTGGACATCATTTGTCTGATCAAAGGCTCTAATCCACCCATTTCAACTATTAATACCTTGTTTTCATTATTGACGGCCAAATTACCTAAAGCTCCACAAGCGGCTCTTTGAACTTCGGCGTCCGAGCTTTGTAACAAAATCAAGATAGGTTCCAAAACATCTCTATTAACTTCTCTTACATCTTTCTCAGTTATTTCAGCAAACGCTAAAGCAGCGCTACGTTGTAAGTCAATATTTTCGGAATACACCAAAGTACTTAATGCTTTCAAGGGGCCGTTACTGAAGAAGTCAACGTCCGAGCGGTTTTCCAAGTATTGTAATAAGGCGGAAATGGCTTCACGTTCGTTATCGGCCAACAACAAAGGGGAGTATTTCCCGTTACTATTGCGAGGCGCTAAGCAACTACAACAAATACCCATAGTTTAATCGATGTTTGAAAGACAAGGGAAATTTGAGGGAAGAAGTGAATTCAAACGGGGGCGATGGGCGCTAAACGAGATGAGACTTGGGTCAAGTTGATAAACGAAGATACACGTTGAACCACAAGATGACGGGCTTTTTTGAGGATGCGATTTCTATTCCGCACTTTTTAATGACGATGCTCAAATGGGAAGGTGCACAAATGTCGCCTAGTTTTGTCGCTAGACGCGATTGTCATTTAACTATTTTGGGCAGGTGGATGAGATTCTATGGATGAGATTCTAGTGTTGGTGGGAAGTGGCGGCTACGTAGAGCAGTGTATGAGTGATACAGGTCGTATACACAGCAAGGGATGTACAAGGTGTACATAAGTTATTATATTTTCTACGACGTATTTGACTATACATTATAAATTTCGCAACCAGCTGCAAAACTTATAAATCACCAAAGTGTCTCAGTTGGCTCGGATGGTGCTAATGCATTTGGTGGGTGATTGGCGTGAGCCTGGTGCAACAAGTCACTAGGAATCCGGTGGGAAATGTTCTTACCCTCCACTATCAACCCGGCCATTCCTGCCAGCATATGTGATTGAATGTGGCAGTGTAGCATGGCCAAAGTATTACCGGCAATAAACCTGATCACGGAGTATCCTCCGGCCACCACAGAAACATTGTCCACGTACGCAGGGTCATTGAAATTAAACACATCCATCCCAGCACCAATGGCTTGCTCGGTAGTATTGTAGTCGAACGTTGAAGTGTCATTTTTGGCAATAACCCAAAACGTATGGCCATGTAGATGCATTGGGTGGTCGGCCAAGGGGCTATTTTTGAACACAATATCAACAACGTCTCCTTGCTTGATCCCAGTATCCACAACCGACCCGCCAAATGCCTCTGTAGCGTTGATCGAGCTGTCTTCCGCTAGCTTGAATAGAATGGGAAACTCTAACTCCATGCCGCCATGAGATGGCAGGCCAAACACGCTGAAGGTGGTTTTCCCAGGACGGAGCAAATGGGACACTATGGTGACATCAGCGGGACCTGGTGGTGGCCGCAAGTGTTGGGAGTACGGGGTGGAATTGAACGGATTGTGTCTGACCCATGAGTCGTTCAATAGGCTGCCGCCCAAGTCAGCGTGCTTGATTCCATTTGTCGTATCGAAACTGATATCTGTTTGAATGTGCTCGTACGCCTCGCTACTGAAGGCACCATACTGCAAGTAGGCAACCCCGGCATATGCCTGTGGCATGTCGTCACCTTGGATTCTTATCGCAAATGGCTCTTGGGTGTTGGAGTGCTCCCATTGCTTCGTTTCAACAATAGCAGAAACCCTCAACCCAATTGGTAGGTAGAGCTGTTCAACGGTCTGAGGGTGTATGTATGTCCCGTCAACTGCCACCACGGTGATTCTGTGGTCGTCTATCGTCAATGACTTGGAAAATTGTCCTCCCTGGTTGAGGATATTAAAGAACATATACTCCTTTCCATGGGTGTAATACACTTCTTGCTCCACGCTTGTGTTGAAGCATTCGGTATTGAACCCAGGAAACTCGGCAAGACTCTTGTTGTACTCCACAGACGTGAACCCATTGAGGTAGTCAAGATCAAGACACCCGTATGAATCGATAGTGTAATTGTCAAGCTTCAGAACCTTCATGAACCTATTATACTTCTTGGAGATTTCCCTTGCGTACGTTTCTTTGGGGAAACAGTAATGACGGCCTCTGCCGTTTACGAGAAGAGACTGAACACAGGTGGGGTCCATTCCAAATGCAAACATTTTTGCAGCCATATCATCGTAGGTTTCTTTGTACCAATCACCAATCAAGAGATAGTTTGGCTTCCGTTCTAGTTCCAACAACAAGTCGGTATTGTTGCCATCAAATATATCAGAATACGGTCTTTCTATGTCGCTACTGGGGTGGATTTGTATCGGGCCTGCTAGCCCATCGTTGGCGTATCCTCTATAATGGGCGTGATACCAAAAGAAGCCATATTGCTCCATTTTCCACACGTACGTATAGCTGTCCCCACTTAGAATGGGCCACTGGGTGACTCCCGGAACACCGTCAGAGAATGCAGTACCGTTCTGGTGGATCCCGTGGAAATGGATGGTAGTTGGAACTGTCAAGTAGTTATTGACTTGAATCACCACCCAGTCCCCTTGATTACCTTCAATCAAAGGACCCGGGGATTGGCCGTTGATCAAGAAGCCCCTTCGGTAGCGGCCGTCTGGGGCTAGCACAGACTCGGTCAAGTTCCATTCCTGGTAGTTGATATGAGCATCTTTAGGAATGACGTCAAGAGGTGATGCAATGTCTGAGTTTGGTGTGTTGATGAGCTGTGAAGTGATGGACTCGGGAGGTGAGTAAGAGACCGAGTCAGACTCAACAGGCGTAACAGACTCAGCAGACACAACAGACTCAACAGACTCAACAGTCTCAATAGTCTCAACAGACGCAATATTCTCGATACCTACAATACTTGACTCGGTGGAGTTCGTGAAAGCACAAGAAGCAGCCAGTAAAACACCAACTAGGAACACAAAATTAACCATTAGCTGTACCAGACAAAGAGAATTCCACCGATATTTATATTTTCCTGAACTGTAGCATTACAAAGCATTACAACTTGTGTTCGCATTGCATTGGTCTGCCAACAAGTGTGTCCAGGTAATGGAGCTATAAATGCTGTTCTGTACTTCCTCTGTGGGTTAAAATCGTCATGTGCCTTTCTACCACTCCGCGTGCTGTGCATATATGACTTTCAAGATGTGTCTCCACTTCTATGTGCTTATTTTGCAATTTTGGCTGCGAAATTTGATCCTCTGACGGATGAAATTTGATCCTCTGAAATCCGTCTGATATCAGCCAGATCCACGGATAAACAGCAAATGCAATTCATAGTATATCCCAATGTGAACAGCAAGACTCCAAACCATATTCTCCTCGAATAAACTCAACAGATGAATTGTCTGGAACGCGCCATATCAAGTAACTTCTGGCAGAACTAAACTACATGGTGCAAGTCAACATGTTTGTGACATCTGCATGGAGGGCCGGCAACATCAAAACGCCAGTGAACCAGCAACCCTACATTGACGCCTCCTTGAAAGTGCCATTCCTTGAAAGTGCCATTCATATCATACTCATATATTCTATATCTATACTCTTACCCATCTCCAACCCGCATAGAGATACCGTGACAACAACGCCCCCAATGTTCCCACCACAGACAGAACCGCCACAAATATCACCAAATTATCGTAGTCTTTGGGACCACCGTCCCCAGCAATAGCACCGCCGATGGGTATACCTATTAAGTCGCCAAAGCTGAACACAAAAAAGGCGGTTCCGGTCTTCTTAGCAAAGTCTTCTGTCTTGCTGATTTGCCCTATACAAGTTGGCGCAAGCGACAACGTTGATCCCGACGTGAACCCGTAGACTCCTGAAAACACAAACAACCCTACGAGTGTGTGTGATACTTTCGGGTTGAGCCATAACACTAGAATGCCAACGCTAGAGCTCACACATATCACACAAAGCATATTAAACCGGCCGTACTTGTCTGCCAAAATCCCAGGTATGACTCTTCCGGGAATCGACAAGGCATTGAACGTCAAAAGAAGAAGGTAGGACTTCTGTTGGGAAAAGCCATGCGATGTGGAGTACGATGTTATGTAAGTCATCGATACCAAAAAGGCAAATCCCTGGCCAAAAAGGGCCATCACCAAACAGGTATACACCTTATCTTTGAACACCTTTAGGTCGAGAGACTTGACAACCTGAACCAGCCAGTGGCCCTCCACCTGTTTTTCCCCGCCAAAAACATGTCTTCTATCTCTAATCAATAAAAGTGATACAACCAGTAGCACAAAGCATATAAGAGCAGCCACTCTAATGGTCCAGCCGAACCCGATTTGGGGGAACAACGACCGGTACATGATGGGAAACACAGCCCCTCCTAGAGCCCCGCCAATATAAGAAAGACCGATAGCCTGGCCTCTTTTCTTCAAAAACCAGTGTGAGAGCACCCCTATATTACTGCAAAAGATTAGCCCACACCCTAAACCACCAAGAATACTATAGCTCAAGATGAACTGGTATGTTTTATGGGCAAACGAGCAGCACACAAAGCCTGCAGTAGAAAGCACGATTCCTGTGATCAACGGAGGCCTGCATCCTACGTGATCGAAGAGAGGTCCAATTATCAAGAGCGAGCCAAATTGGATAAACGAGTTGATGGAGAATATCCATCCTATGGTGGAAGCTGGAGTTCCTTTTAGAATGTGGTCGACGAGGTAGTTCTGGATGATCCCTGCCGAGTTGACGAACGATAACGAAGAAACCATCCCACAGAACGAGCCTATTAGAACAAGGTATGCTGCGATGCCACCTTCGGGGAAGAGACTCGGGTCGTCTAGTAGCGGGATTTCTCTACTGCTAACAGACACCACTCCTTCGTCTCGGCCCTTTTTCTCTTTCTTGGTGTCCTGATCCCCATCCAGCATGTTTCTGTTGTTTCAGGGTAGGTTATTCAAGTTCAACTGTCGCTTGAAAAGTTGCAGCCTGCGCGTAACATTTAACGGCTGGCTTCCGATGGCGGACCGGTTTCCCGGACAGGTTTATGTAGGGAGTCTCTGGACGGGTCCAATGTGGTGCTAGATGTGGAGGGCAGGAGGGGTGTTGGTGGAGTGAGATGAGATGTATTTTTGGGGAGACAGTGCTATAATGTATTTTTGGGGAGACTGCTATGGTGGTGTTAGGCGGAGTGTTAGTGACGAAAGCAGATGGGAGCCAAACAGACGAAGGTGTGAGAACGGAACCAGGCAGACGTGTTAGAAGAAAGTATCTGGACTGGAAGTATTCTAGAAGAGAAACAGAGCAGAAAGTAAACTGGTGGAAACCTCTTGGCATAGTCGTGGAAGCCTAGTCGTGGAGTCGTGGAGTCGTGGGAGCCTAGTCGTGGAGTCGTGGAGTCGTGGGAGCCTACCCGTGAAGTCGTGGGAGCCTACCCGTAGAGTCGTGGAAGCCTACCCGTAGATGTAGTCGTGCAAACAGAGAAACTTATGCTATCCTTATGTAATGGTGGTATTTGCTAAACAACTAGTAGCGGTCTGACTGCCAAGCCGGGAGAGGCTATGGCCCAGCAGCGGTGGCGCCGGCTGGTCATACAGCACGGTATTGGTGTGATCCTTCGGCTCAGCAGATGCTGTAAGTAAGGCCGTATTATTTCCTATTCGGTTTCTATTATGCTGTGGGTCGTAAGGTGAAATGGGTGCAAAACTGCTAGCCCACGAATATGATTGGACGAGGTGCTGTCTGGGTTGTTTCGACAGGAGCCTGACAGGTAGACATGAGACGGCCTGACAGTCAGATGTGAGACGGCCTAACATTTGTAACAGAGCCAGCTGTGCTCCACCGGTTTCTGTATACATAGTACCGGTAACTCGCCCAGTGTCTATCCCTACAATAACGATATTCAATGGGCTGGGGAGACCAATTCCACGCTTTCTGGTGAAGAGCAAAGCCAATTATTCTCGGATAATGATGCCACCGCCCCACCTCTCTTCCCCCGGCTCCACACTCTCGCTACACGTCCACCTTTCTCGCGTGTCTGTTGCGGTGTCGTTCGGTGCTCCCCACCCAAATGCGCGACTCCTGAAAATTGCCAACCTCATATCGAACAACCATGGGATTGAACAACCCTATCCCCAGAAGCTTGAAAAGCGAGTCCAAGTACGTCTACCATATGTCGTTTTGCATGGTGCCAGTATTGATACTAACCTCATAGGAAAGCCGCCAAGGTCCTTTCTTCATTCATTAAACCGAACCAGTTCGCAGGCCCTGACCAAATCATTCCTCCTCATATCTTGAAGAATGCCAAAGGGTTGGCGGTTATCACCGTATTGAAGGCCGGGTTTCTTTTCTCCGGAAGAGCTGGGTCTGGTGTGATTGTGTCCAGGCTTCCAGACGGGTCCTGGTCTCCGCCTTCTGCCATAGTCACCGCTGGTGCCGGAGTTGGTGGCCAAATTGGTGCCGAAATCACTGACTTTGTGTTTATTTTAAATAATAAGGCGGCGGTGGACTCCTTTGCCCAATTCGGAAGTCTTACCTTGGGAGCCAATGTCTCGGTGGCTGCTGGACCATTAGGTAGAAATGCCGAAGGAGGTGGAACGGCTTCACTTAAAGGAGCCGCAGCCATTTTCTCATATTCTAAAACAAAAGGGTTATTTGCTGGTGTCTCCTTAGAAGGGTCCATGATTGTGGAAAGAAGAGAAACGAATAGAAAATTTTACGGTGAAAATTGTAAAGGTAGACAAATTTTAAGTGGCAGAGTCGAGCCTCCTCCAGCTTGTGAGCCTTTGATGAGAGTATTGGGAAGCAAAGTGTTTAGTAACCGTTTACCTTACGAAGATGATGATTTCTACAATGATGATTACTACGACGATATTCCCGATGATTTCAGTGATACTACGTCGGCTTCTTCACCAGGAAGAAGAAGAGGCGGAAGTCGTAGCAGAAGGTACTCCGATGATTACTCGGATGATTACTCAGATGAAGACGATTATGGTTATGGCAGAAATTCAAGGAACCTGGCCAGAAGAGGTAGCAATGGTATACGTACCAATAGCAGAGCCAACAATTCGACCAGTTCTGCTAATCCAAGATGGGAAGATGATATATATGATACAGGCAGAACCAACGGAAGAAGCCGTGGCAACAGCGATGTCAACAATCTAAGCTCGAGATTCAATGAGACTAAGCTTGGTCCTTCAAGGCCACCTGCTTCGTCCAAGCCTAATTTCGGGGGTGCTCCAAAGACCAATTCTACTCAGGCTATAGCCTTATATACCTTCAAGGGAGAACAGGCAGGAGATTTATCGTTTAAAAAGGGGGATGTGTTTGATATTATAAAGAAGACAGAAACTACCGATGATTGGTGGACCGGTAGAAACAATGGAGTAACAGGAATCTTCCCTGCCAACTATGTCGAGTTGATTTGAAAAAGAGGACGATGTATTATAAGTTCTATAGCAATAAATGAGTATGCACGTACACCGGTAGAGCGAAGAGTACATAAGGTATTGGAGCTTGTTACACTGGATAAACCATTTCTCTATTAAATTATAAACCATACCATGCCTACCAGTTCCAGGTCAACCAGGCGAACTCATTCGTACCGGAAGATCTCATTGGCAAAGTGCCCAACTATAACTTGTCCTTCCTCGTACTGAGGCTCGTGAATACGATAGATGGCAGCTCTGTGGGTCTGTTTCGTTTGCCGTATCAACACCGGGAACTTCTGCCAGTTGAGTCTGTTCAAGTTTCCAATGATAGTCAACTGATCGGGCGTCAATTTAAGGTTGAAGTCTTGCTGTTTGCCTTTCAAGTTCACCAAGTCCAACGTATCACTGTTCACGGTAGAAGAACGAGACCGGGTGGTGGCATGGTAGTCCTTATAAGAGTCACTATTCATAGCACTGAACACGGATTCCACAAGAGTGTCTGTTTCATCCACCACCGTATCGGAGAATCCTTTCTCGATGTTCAGCAACAACGACCGGGTCTCTTCAGGCCCGTTTTGTGCATGGTGTGGTTTATGTGCTATGTCTTCATATAAGTGAACCAAACTATTCGATCCGTCTTTGAAGAACTTGACCACTCTTCTATGATTATGGACGAGTTCGACAACGGTTTCGCCAATTAAATAGATCAACCAGAGAGGTGATATGACAATGGCAGTCAAAATGACTCTGATCCAAGAAAGCTTTCTAAAGAAAGATCTCTTTCCTCTGGAAAACCTGCTTCTGTCAATCTTGTCATCGATGTCACTTTTGAACTTCACCGGCTTGGAAATATCAACGACATTGGGGGCATATCCCTTGATGAACTCGAGAATATACGCACTAGCGTTTTCGTTCACCATTGACTTGAACGGGTCCCTTGCGGAGATCGATGCCGTGTACCAAGAGGTCCTCTTATCGTTGATGGTGTTGGCATACAAGGCAAGGTTTTTAAACCGGCTTAACGCCTTGTAGAACACGGACCTCGGGTCAGACATCCACACCAACATGGGCAACCTGTTCTGCTTCTTGTCCTTGACAAACATCTGGGCCCCGGTGTGGGCCACGAAAAAAGGGGTGATGTAATTGTAGAGCCGAGTGGCCCAGCTTCCTCCCGGGTTGATGACACCTACGTGGGGCGTACAGAAGGTGGTGAAGTTCATGGGTTCGATATTGTCAAAGAACCCGATCGAGCTCAAGTAACCCACGGCGTATCTCGAGATCAACCCGCCAAACGAATAGCCCACGATAGAAAACTTCTTGATCTTGCCGTTATCCTGTTCCAACCGCTCAGTTTCCGCCAAAATTTCGTCGCATATTCTCTTCCCATTTACGTCTATCCCGTCGTACGTGAGATAGCCGCTGTGGGAGCCAGTCACATAGCATACGACCTTCGAGTCGGTGTTGATTTGAGCAGCTTTGGATTCAAGCTGGTGCTTAATGTGATCCATGTGCGATGGGTTGCCCCAGAGCCTAAACGTTAGTAGATGTTGGAAACAAGGTCTAGATGTTGTAAACAAGGTCCAGCCCAAACAGTACATACCCATGAACAAGTACTACGAGATGATAGTCAACCATTGTGAAGCCAATTAAAAGGATACTGGCAAGTTATAAATTATTTCGTCTTCACAAGTATGCGAATGTGATTTCTCAACATTAATTGTGTACAGTCCGCATGTGCAACCGTGTTAGCATAAGCTTAATATTATGCCGAAAAGCTAATTTCATGCCAAAGGGGCGGGAGTGTGAGTTTAGCCGGTTAACAGCACCCATACAAGGGTTCGAGGGGTGGTGTGTAAATTGGGGACGGTGGGTTTAGGGGTGATGGGATGGTAAATAGGGGATGGAGGTTGCGAATTTGCAGCCACGCGAAGAGGGGTTTGGCTGGGACGAGATGGGCTGCGGCGGATGGGCTGCGGCGGATGGGCTGCGGCGGGCGGCCTGGTTTGGCTGTATAGAGTTTGGACGTAAGCATTAGCATAAAGTCTCGTATACACCCATATAGACCCTGCGTTGTCGTAACCCGAGGGGGTTGATTTGCGTTTCAAATTAGCGTTTAAGTTACGTTCGTAACGCTTCTAACACCGAACTGATGCAAAGCCAGTAGAACCCTGTTTGTCTATGTACATTCTATTTACACCACTTATCTATTTGTATCGGCACAGGGCCGCTAGTTGACGAGACTCGAGATAAATACCCCGGCAGCAGCACTGACATTGATCGAGTCAACCACACTGTCGTTCTGTCTCTGTTTGGAAAGCCTGACATAGTAGTCGGCCAAGTTACGGATGTTTGTGCGGACCCCTGCCCCTTCGCTTCCCAACACTAAGAGAACAGGCGAGTTGGCCACCAACGCAGGAAGCTGTGTGTGCTCAATGGTGTTATCGCTCTGTTTAACGTCTGTAGTCACTATAGTCCACTGGGAATCTTTCACTGTCCTCATGAACTTGAGGCCATTTTCCACCTGGTAGATGTCCATTAGGTCAAGGGCTCCCGCCGCAGCCTTGGCAGCAGCAGGCCCGAGACGTGCAGAATTATGTGATGGGGTGATCACGAAATCGACTCCGAGAAAGTAGGCGGTTCTAATGATAGCCCCGACGTTCTGTGGATCTGTGACTTCGTCTAAGTACAACCCAACGGGATTGGCACCTACTGTGGGTCTCTGCACGTCGACTGCCTTTTTGACTTGGGCGCTGAACACATCGTTCCATACCAGCACTTGGTACTGGCCTGTTTCTTCATCGACTGGCCCAAGCTCAGCGAGAGTGGGTAGGTCGAGCTTCCGTACTGCTAGAGCCACTCCGTTATGGACGGCTCTATTGGTCACATTATCAAGCGGCTGGCGGCTGCCGGCAAGTTCAGTCTTGATCCCGTACTTCTTGCACATATCCAAGATGTCAGTGATGGGGGTCTTAGTGTTCGAGTACAACAACTTTTCAAACAGCTGGCGCTTTTTTGCCTTGAGCGCCGCAAACACAGCATGTCTTCCGTATATGTACTCCGTTAACGAGTTGTTGAACACCGAAGGTTCTTCGCCCTCAATGTAGATATCTTCTTCGTATTTTCTGCTTCTGCTTGGGCGTTTTGGTTTGGACTCCCGTTCGCGTGCCCGGTCACGGTCACGGTTTTCGCTCTTTAGCGCCTTGGCTCTGGACTCACGGTCGATCTTTTGTTGGAGTTTGTGTTTGCCTTTCTCACTCATAAACGAGTACTTCTTCACAAAGAACTCATCTTTGGATACGCCCTTTTTCTCCCATTCTTTTTGTTTTTTGGGAGGCTGTTGGGGCAAATACCTGTCGATGGTTGTTCTCTTGTCACGGGGATCTGGTCTGTTGCTCGATCTGCCGGCCACCTTGGCTGTTGCTGGTCTACGGGTGCTGAACGATGCACATCTTACTGCTAGTTTGAACATAAATTTTCGCGATGCGCGGAATCCAGATAAATAGACAAATGGAGATAATAAATATACTAGTGACATTACTTAATAAATATACTGAGACTTCGTGCACCTAAAACAACACTCCCTTAGTACTAGGGACCTCGTTGGTGCCGTTGCTCAGTATGGCCTCCTTGATCGCCACGGCCAACGCCTTGAACGCACTCTCTGCTCTGTGGTGGTCGTTAAACCCTCTAATACAATCGACATGTAAAGTTATAGCAGCTCCCTGGGCAAAACTCTCCAACACGTGAGGGATCATCTCACACGATAAGTCCCCGATCTTCTCTCTTTTGAGTCCCAATTCAATCACCGCGTAGGGACGGTTCAGGAGATCCACCACCGCTCTACTGAGCGCCTCGTCCAACGGGGCGAACCCGGTACCAAACCGCTTGACCCCACGGACCTGGCCAAGGGCCTTGTGGAACGCCAACCCTAGGGAGATCCCCACGTCCTCGGCGGTGTGGTGGTCGTCGATGTGTAAGTCGCCAATGCACTCGATCAAGAGCGACCACCCAGAGTGCTTTGCCAAGGCGTGGAGCATATGGTCGAGAAAGCCAATACCAGTCTGGACATTTATCACCTGCGATGAGGTGGACTGGGTGGCGTGGTTGGTTTCGTTTTCGGGGAAAAGGTGCTTCTCCAACGCCACTGGGCCCCCGTCCAAGCATATGGCGATCTGGATCTTGGTCTCGTTGGTTACTCTCGATATGGTAGCAGACCTGGTCATGGTGTGAATTTGTTGGAGTCGAAATCCGCGACATGATAAAATCCGCGACCTGATAAAATCTGCAACTGGTGAATCCAAGCGATCTAGCATGAACTCTCAGTTGTTCAAGCGTACGGAGATCATCGGCCGGGGGAAGTTTGGGGTGGTTTACAAGGCCCTAAACAAGCACACCAAGCAGGTGGTGGCCATCAAGGTATTGAATTTAGATACTCAAGAGGACGAGGTGGCAGATGTGCAACAGGAGATCCAATTTCTTGCGGAGTTGAAAAACGTTCCCAATGTGACCCACTATTATGGGTCCATCTTAAACGACACCCGTCTTTGGATCATCATGGACTACTGCGCCGGGGGTTCTGTCCGGACCTTGCTTAAGGCCGGGGTGTTTGAAGAGAAGTATATCGCGGTGGTTATCAGAGAGCTGTTGATAGGGCTTTCAGCGGTGCACAAAATGGGGGTGATACATCGTGATTTGAAGGCGGCGAATATATTGATTTCAAAGGAAGGAAACGTGCAGTTGTGTGATTTCGGAGTGGCTGCTAAGGTCACTGCCAATTCATTGAAACGTACCACCATGGCTGGTACCCCATATTGGATGGCGCCTGAAGTCATAAGAGAAGGTGACACGTATAACTCGAAAGCGGACATATGGTCCCTCGGTATCACCATATACGAGATCGCCACAGGGAACCCTCCGTACTGTGATAAAGATGCCATGTGGGCGATGCAAATGATCTCCAAACTGACGCCTCCGAGATTGGAAGGGCGTGAATATTCTTCCACTTTGAAAGAGGCAATTGCCTTGTGCTTGGACGAAAATCCCGTTGAAAGACCTCTGGCGGATGACCTTTTTAAGTGTAAATTGATCAAACTCTCCAAGAACTACCCGACGCATATCTTAAAGGAAGTGATCAGTCGATACTTACTTTGGAGAGACACAAACACTAGACGTGACAGCACGGTGTTCGTCAGCTTGGAAAACGACTTGACCGAACAACAGACCGAAGAGCCTCCTGAAAACAATCATATTCAAGTTAAATGGGATTTCGATTCTTTAAGTAGTAGAGAGTACATCATTGAAAACGATATTGATTTGGAAGGAGTGGAAGAAAAGATTGATAACACTTATGATCTTACAGACTTCAACAACGATACTTATAGAACTGAGCCAACGCTTCGCCCTGATCAACATCCCAGTACTTTAAGGAACAACTCGTCTAAGGAAGCTTCAATGAAAGCGGCAGTCACCACTCCCACCAGGACAGAGGTGCCCAAGTCGCTTCAGAGTCTTTTTGAGGAGTCACCTGAAATCCAAAGTCAATCAGGCCAAGTGGCAGGAGACTTTGAGCTCCCACCTCCAGGGCTAGCACCTCAAATGTCGGAATCTCGATTAGAATCAGCCACTATCGAGATACCAGATATAGATAACTTACAAAACTTATCTGCTGCATCTCAAGGCCAGCTTGCATCATCTAGACAACCTCATCTCAGCAAACCACCGGCGTTATATCATTCACAATCTGCGTCAGGAAACTTAGAAACACGCTTTTCCACGGTGGGAAACCAGCCTAGTACCAGACCAAGGAAGAAAACCATTTCGAATTCTTTTGGAAGCTCAGGCTCATCGTATAATCCCCATGCAACTCCCCATACACCACCATATTCTACCCTTAACAACAACAACAACACACCATCACCCAAACCCCCATCAACGGCCAACTTTGCAGCCACATCAACTACGGGGTCTCCTTCGAAGTCAATGAAGGCACTCCAGTCTTCCACGAATCCGCTTCTCCAACCTATCAACTTCAAGTCTGGAGAAAACGTATCCAGCTCTCTGTCAAATATTCAAAGTTTGAATAGCAGTACAACATCAGTTGGAAATCCTGCATCCATGGCGACTAGTGCCAGCACTGCTCTGACCAATACAGCTACAAAACCACGTAAAGCCAGACCAGGTCTCCATATTCAAATGCCTACGCCCAACGCCATCAACTCGCTTTCGGCGTTGACAAACACCACTAGCACATTGAATGATCTGGAAAATCCAGACGATGCCACCAACCAGTTTGGCGTCAAGCCCTCGCAGTTCGGCAGCATGTCGATGACACCAATGACGGAAAAAGATACGTTTATCTTGGGGGATGGCGAAGAAAAAACCACGGTCACGCCAGTGATCTCTAGAGAGAAGGATGTCACCACCCGTCAACCGCAGAGAAAGCTCACGATCAACTCACAGATGAACTCGCAGACGAACTCACAAGCCCAGACTCCTGGTGGTTTGACTGTCCCCAAAGCACTTGCTCCTACCGGATCACCATTCAACTACTCGAAACTCAAGTTCCCAGGGATTCCCAATATCAACGGGGAGTTTTTCATTGATTCGACACCCAAGCAGAAATTAGTTAGCGAGTTGGACAACATGATTAAGCTTTTCAATTCTGGATTGGAGGCATTAGAGGAGAAAATATAGGTATAATAGGGAATAGAAGGAGTATATGGGGCTAGCAATATGAATATACGCATGGAATAGAAACACACTGAAAGGTGAACCATTGTAGCAGTGGTATTGTTCAGCAGGCTCTATTTCCTGAGACTTCGAAGAGAGCTACAACAGAAATAAATACAATGGAGTATACTCTAGCTACACTCTCAACATCCATATACAAACATCTAGTATCTTTTAAGTTCTATAAAAGCATCCGTTTATATTCAACAGGTAGTAAATACATTGATGCGCACTTCGAATCTCAAACTTCAAATACTCAACCATGGCTCCACCACGAATGAGGCGGCGTATCACGACGGCCAAGCGAGAACAGATCGAAAAGGAACAAGAGGCACTCTCGAGATCGATTGTTCGTCCGTTTGATGTAGTGGCAGGGCTCCCTGTGTCGTACTCACAGCCTCCCTATGGAAACTATGAGGATGTTCTCAAGAATCCATTGACAGTGAAAGATTCAGGAATTCTTTACCGATCATTGATCAAGTCTCGGCTGAATTATGTGATATCGTGTCCGTTGTTTCGGTTGTACTGGATAAAGCAAACTCTGTATGCCAAAAAGCTCATAGGGGAGAATAAGACTGTGAAAACAGACGCTGATAGAGTTCCAGTGTTACCACCTGAAGTGAATGCGAGAGACGTGATGGTGAAATTGTGTGATGCTGGGTTGAGCCTCGGTCCACATGAATTTGAAATTCGGATCTTTATAGCCAAGGATGACAGAAGCAAGAAGCCGAAAGAGACGGAGGAGAAGGGAACAGAGGTGAAGCTTGAAGGAGAGACAGACAAGGTCGAGGGAGAGATAGCCAATCAGGTAGAAAAGGAGGGAAAGGAGGGTGAAAAAGAGGAAGAGAAAGAGAAAGAAGAGAAAGAAGAGGAAGAAGATAAAGAGAAAGAGAAAGAAGAGGAAGAAGATAAAGAGAAAGAAGAAGAAGAAGAAGAACAAGAAGAAGAAGACAAAAACAGCGCAGACAAAGAAACCGACGATATGGAAATAGACACAGAGAAAAGACCCACACTAGGAAAAGCAGCTCCAAAACCATCCCCAAAGCCAGGACCAAAACTGGATAAGAAAAAAGACCCTACCGATCTCTTCTCTGAAGAAAACCAGCTCATGATTGCAAACTTGAATTCTCTTGCCAAAGTTGACAACACCGTCCGAAGACTATTGAGGCTAGTAGCCGATGGAAACCCTAATCCTAGACAGCTAATGATCTTTCAAGCATATATACTCAGAGCCCGAGAAATGGGGCCTCCCCCACACCCATTTCTTATACCCAATTTCCGTCTTGATCCGCAGCAGCCGTTGAAGATTCGTAAACCGTCGAAGGAGAAAGGAAAGAAGTATTTGAAGGTCATCAAGCCCACGTCCAAAGACCAGAAGTTGACGGCATTCCAGGAAAAGTACATGTCCGATGCCACGCTTGTATTTGAGTTTGTGGAGAACTCTAACGTCAGATATATGTTACCCAAACAAGCCATTTGTGAAGTGTTGGCCTCGTCAGCCGGAAGTGAAGGCAGAGACCTTCTTATTAGTTTTCTTTGGATCCATAACCAGAGCGAGCTAGATGAGTATGAAGCACAGCTTGAGGAGTACAACGATGCCATCAAGGAAAGAGAACGGCTTGAGCAGGAAGAGGTGGAAAGACAGCAGAAGGAGGAAGAAAGACAGAAGTTGATCGCTGAAGGGAAGCTTGTTGAAGAAGAGGAAGAAGAAGTGGTGAACAACAGAGGTGGAAGAAGAAGACCGTCCTCAAGGAGAGGAGTCAAAAAGCAGACAAAGACCTCTAAGCAGCCGAAGAAATTGGTTGAGCCTCAGGTTCCCGAAGCTCGGTATACAGCCGTCTCTTTCACGGTGCACGATATACCGGTCAAGTTTGTGCCTATGGTGTTGAATAGTTTGAGGCCCGAAGACGAGGTGCGGGCGTACATGAAGCGTATTCTTGCGCTGGGAACTCGGTCGTCGAGTCTCAAGCTCTGGTACCAGGTGGACGGGAAGCTTGACGAGTCGTTGGCAGAGAACGTGAGAGTGGAGTTGAATAACGAGGAGAGGAAGATGTCGGGGTTGTTGAACGTGAAGCGGAAGGTTTGAGGCAGAGTGGATGGCCCTAGATAGTGATAGGCCGTGACCTACTGATGTAGCTGTAATATACTGTACAACAATACATATATCACCAGAGTTATCTTCTGTCAGCTAGCTAGACTAAATACTGTACGCATCTCCCGAGCCATCAAACTACGGACCACTTGAATATACACTAGAATATACACCAGAATGTACACTAGAATATACACTAACCACTTGAATATACACCAGAATATACACTAAAATATACACTATAACCACGAATATCCACTAGAATTCACTAGAATATCCACACCTCCCAATTATAATTGACCCAAAGTTTAATCATAATCAACACTAAAAAGCTTACTTCTCACCAAAAAGCTTACTTCTCACAAAAAACACCCACAAAAACGTCCCTACCGACACCAATAGTACCCCCCACCCGTGCCGTGCTAACAAAAGTTGCTCACAAACCACCTCTACTTAGGATGGACCCGCCCCCTGGCTCGGATTACCCAAAACAATAATTGATGCTCTGCTCAGTTATGCCTAACTTTTATCAATGCACAAACGATCAACTTTATAGTATTTGACTATCTACATCTATATACACGTTACTCTTGCGGCTTTACCACACTCAACAAAGCTGCAAACTTATCTATGTCGGAAGAGACCCTCACGCTGGCCCCGGCCACTTCATCGCCACTGGTGTGGTAGACGGACTCCTCGTTGGACTTTCTGCCCGAGCTGGCGGTTTCGACATCCACTCTGATCTTACCCGAGTTGCTGATCAGGGCCTCCTTGACCAGAAACGGCAACACGGCTTGTCTCTGGTGCTTTCCAGGCATATTATTGGTGAAGTTTCGTTGCACGGTCGAACGGCCGTTGATGCTGGCAATGAACCCGCCCACCGCAGCCTCCGAGTTGTCCACTATTCTTCCTGGCACGATCGAGCCGTACTTGATCCCGTTGGGAGTGTTGGATAATCTTCCTTTTTGCAAGTATGAGAATCCACCCGTTCCTTGGATCTTTTTGGTTTTGTTGTTGAAAATACTGAAGCTGCTCTTCTGGATGTTGTTGGACTGCTGGAACAATTCGTTCACTAGCTTGTTTTCGTTGATGTTCTTAGCGTTTGAACCAACTGTCTCAGGGTAGTTTTGCAATACAAACTGCTTGAACTGCTTGTATAGTTGGGGGTTTTTCTTGAGGATTCGCTTGACCTCCAGAGACGGAGTGTTGGACAACAAGTTCAAGCCAAACGACATGGAGTCTTCGTTTAACCCGTCGTATTGCTTAGCGTTTCTTGGGGTCTTTGAGCCGGCAGAGTTGAACAACGGGTTTTCGTTGGCGTCCGTCTTGACTGCCACCCCCATTTCTTGGAAGTTGACACGCTGGAAAAGAGGCCCGGCGTATTTCTCTACGTCGGGCATGTTTCTGGGGTTGTCGACGTCGTTGAACACAATTGGAGAGAACCCCAACTGTTTTGGCAATGCGGTTTTGAGACCGTAGTTGGACCTTAAGGCACTGGACTTGGGTGCGTATACGATCTGATGGGTGGGTCCGTCCTGGCCGCCTCTCAAACGCTTGCCCAACGGTTTGGCCACCTGGGCGAGCCTTGAGTCTTTGAAGAGACGAAAGAGCTCCTGGTTATTCATGGTGAGTGAAAATTTTCAGTCGCGAATTTACAGTTATACCGTGATGGTCTATATTCTATAGTACATATCATTAAGATGCGTAGGACAAGGAAACACCGAGTTTATTGAATTCGGGCTGGTTGCTGGTGGGGTTCCACGAGACTCTCGTACCTGCACTGACCAAAAAGTCTTTACAGCGGCCTTCCCAAAGTAGCTTAATCATTCGATCGTTTATACTTGTAGAGAACTTGAACACCGACGAAAACTCTGTTTCGTTGACAAGGTGTTTGAATGCGTTCATGACTGTCTGTTTTTGGACCGGCGGGTCGTCTCGTACAAGCGGCTCGTTGGGTCTGAATACCGCCTGGCCATTGTGGGTCTGGCTACTGTGGGCCTGGCTATTCTGACTGTGAAAGGGACTGAAGGAGTCTTCGGTCGACGAAGCTATCAAAGTGTCGCCGTACGGCTGGGGACGCTTAGTATAATTGTACAACTCAAACCCCAACGAAAGATTGCTGGCGTAGGAGTAGAGGTTAAAGTCATACCTTGAGCTAAACGTCGACGCTATGGATGTCTTGACGGTATATGTCGAGGATAATTGTCCTAGAATAGGATTACATGCAAGGGTCATAGTCAATGGTTTGCCGGTGGTGGCGGACCGGGTCGAGTACCTGAACGCCGTGGATAACCCAGGACTCATGGTCATGGCAGCGTACCATATTTCTGTGCCAATTGACACCACCGAGTTATCTAATTTGGGAATAATAGGGATGTGCTGGCCCAGAAAGTTCAGCGGGTTGTTCTGCCCAAAATTATATAGGCATCTGAACCCTATCAACGCCTCGTTGGTGGAATAAATAAACTCTCTCAGTAGCTTACTTGTATTGTTCTGTAAGTAAACTATCATGGTACCGCTTTTAGGTAGATTGGGATTGCTGATGGACTTGATAAGCAACTGTGTTTGTTTGGACAACCGTTTGATTATCATCGCTTCAAGCGCCGAGCCTGGGAAATACATTCTTCCATAAAGAAGTGAATGTTTAGATACATTGTCCGGGGTTTTATCTTGAATCAACTCCTGGGGCTCGATGATTTTAAAGCCGGAAAGGGCTTCTTGGAGAGACACATCCTTCGTCCCAAGGGTGTTCTTCATGGGGGAAGACGAGTAAAGGTAGGCTAACGAGCCATTGATAACATTATAGTTGGATAAAGTAAACGTTGAAGCTGAGTAGTTGGAAGACTTGGAAGAGATGTCCAATTTGGCGCCATTGGGGATGGTGAAATCGAGAATGGCCTGGCTGCTGGCGGTGATGTTGGGGTAGATGTTATCTTCTTGCCACCCTGTTGATTTGTAGAAGCATTTCTGGAGGTATTCCATGTATGTGTACATGTTTATAGATTAATGCGCGGAGATTGTGTTGATAGATAATAGAGACAGTATGTTGATAGTATGTTGATAGAGATGCTAGACAGTATGTTGATAGTGTTAATTACAACGGTGAGTGCAGGATGTAACTCGGTGGAAAGGCTGTGGCTGTATAAACGGTGTGGGCTTGATTGTCTGCCCATAGCATTGCAAACATTTCTCAGCGTAGCAGTTTCCTATACCATACCAGTTCCCTCACTCTCAGCATATACTGTCTCTCCTATATAAACCCGTAGATTCCTATCTAAGTCTCCATGCGTGAACTGATCCTTGTATCGAGCCACGGCTCCATCTGTTCCAACTCCTTACGTGTGACCATCTCTTGCCCAGAGCACCATGACACTCCCGGCAAAACCAGCTGGCTCAGGTATAAGGCAGACAAATTGGACTACTACCCCAGTCGGTATAGACGCATGGCATGCTGGGTGAAATCCCAGTTGAATAGTATCAGAGGCCTTTTTGTGCTGTGCTTCAAAACGGACACACCTGTGGAAGCGGTTGAAAAAGTTGTTGAAGCTGAAGAGGACGATGACGATGATTACTACCAGGATGACGATAGCTTTGTTGTTAGTGAGCTTGAAGACTTATACCAACAGCTTATCAAAACAAATGATATTACCATCGCACCGAAACAACCTTCCCAGAAGTCTCTGATAGTTACAGATACATCCAGCGACAGTGTGTTCAGCTACGACTCGACCGAAACCATGCAAACGGAGATTCTTCCAGTCCAGCCTAGTATTGAAAGACCGGTTGAAAGGTTTGGAGATCAAGGCGAGTTCCAGGAATTCATCAGAACCATATTTCACTTGGGCACTCACGAGCAGACAACCAGTGTATCATCTACGCCTGGGAGTACACCCAGTGTGACGAGACACAGTTCCAAAACGGAGTGACAGATGCTGCTTAGATAGTTGTATACTGTAGTGAATGAAGTCAATAAAGGAAACTAGTATGATTGTGCCGTCAAGATACAGTATATGGAATGCAATGCAAGTATGTTTCGTTGGTTCAACATCGCCAACTTTCGTTTGGTACCACGGAGTAATCGATTTGTATGTACATTTATGTGACTGTTGCAATTGTTGGCTTTATTGATCAGGGAGGGCCTATTGCTTCTTTTCTGTCCTCTATCAAGCTGGATGAATGTGTGTCAATTCTATTTGTGCAATGTGGAGTGCCTATTTCCCGTCCATCAGCTCTATATATTTTTCAAATCGTTTAACGACTCAATCAAACTATCGATATCAGGAAAGTCTTCTCTGAAATAATCGGATTTCTCCTTGATGGTCTTTTTGTTATCTCCGTCCAAACTACTTTCATCTCCCAAATAAAAGATCAAGAACTCAATCACTTTGAAGTTAAGCATTTGCTGATTAGCTGCTTTATCTCCTGAGTTATTTTCTATTGACTTTTCGGGTACAGAAAAGTCACTGATCTTAAGTTTCCCTATAAGGATCGAGCACCCGTGGCAGTCTTCAAAGATTCGGAAGTTATCCAAATTCTTTAGAAGAATATGTAATAAGGTGGCTATAAACCTTATGGTGACTTCATACGGAACATGGGTATTGTCCAACTGGATAAACCGAAGAATCTTTGCTATTTCAATCGGACTGGTGAACACAGACCGGGACTGTGAGTGGACCAATAAAAGGCCTTGGAGGAGGAGGTTGAACTTGGAGGTCAAGTGCACGTCGAGCGTCAGGATATTATCGTACACCCAGTCGAGGTAGCGGGACATGCTTAGCACCAAATTGTACCTGAAGTTGTCCTGTAGCTTTATGAAGGCGTTTAGCTTGGCGGGGTTGGGGTTGTTTCGTACTGTAGATGTGGTTCTTTGGGACTCAATTTGTGGTAGTAAGCCGTGTAGGAGGGTATCCAAGCCTGTGATAGCATCCGTAAATGACAGTAGGGTGGGTGCTTTGTTCCAGAGATCATTACACGATAGCACATTGCCTTCCAAGTCCCGTGCCATATCAAACCTATTTTGTTTCGTCGCCAATGCCAATATTAATGTCAAATGTCAAGTGACGTTTCGCGTTATTGACAAAATATTGACAACAATTTTACAACAAATTACCTTTCCTTGATCAACAAGATGGGATCCAACTCGTCGATCGTACTAGGGTGTGTGGTGGCAGTGGTGTCGTCTGCGCTCCAGAGCTTGGGGATCACTCTTCAAAGGAGATCGCATCTTCTACCCATCCACCTTGAAGACCACGAAGAAGCCCCCCGCCAGCCGTCTCACCAGTCCTCTCACCACCAGTTGCTCAAAGCACGAAGAAACTTGTGGGTGTTTGGGTTTTTCTTGTTCATTGTACTGAACGTGTTGGGGTCTTTGATCCAAATATCCACCTTGCCATTGATCATATTGTCTCCGTTACAGAGTATAGGGCTAATCTTCAACTCGCTATTAAGTTGTATCTTATTGCCTGGCGAGACATTTACATGGAAGCTTGGCGCTGGAACGCTGATTATAGCAGTTGGCGCTTTTGTGATTGCTTATAATGGCAGCCCTACTCCGCCACCTCCAGACTCAAACACAGATATAGACCACCGGTTCAAGCAGATTGTACTGAAGCTCTCAGACCTGCGGTTCTTGGTGTGGTTCATCGGGACGTTTGTGTTGATATGTTTTTTGTTGGTGTCGAACGTCACCATTCTGTATAAGACCAAAAAGCTCAAGGAGAAGAACCAAAGACGGGAAAGCCGTTCAATCATTAAAGCGTTGGACAAGCTCAAGTTCACCAAAGGGGTGAATTTCGGGTTGATTTCAGGAACCTTGACGGCCCATACGTTCTTGTTTGCCAAGTCTCTTATCGACGTGGCAGTGGAATCAATATTTGCAGGCAGCCATGACTTTCAGAGCGTCACCAAGAACTTGACTCCGTACATGCTCTTGGTTGCAATGCTCACGATCGTTGGGTTTCAATTGACGGCGTTCAATCTCGGGCTAGCACAGATATCCTCGTCTATACTCTACCCGTTGTGTTTTTTGGTTTACAATCTTATGAACTTGATCAACGATCTTTCATATAACCATCTATTGGCCAACCACCGCATGACTGTGGGCCAGCTTTTGTGGGTGATCTTTGGGCTAGTAGGGGTTCTTATAGGCGTGGTTCTCATCAGTTGGGACAGTGCTGTTGGAACCAGTGGAGGGCATATTCAGTTTGATAACGAAGATGACTATATCATCAATCTGAAGTTTCCCTACACGGACGATGTCAATGAAAACACCGAGTTCGTGCATCCTTCGTATGAGTTGGACACAAGCAACTCCAACTTCTTGGCTCCTAATAGCATTTACCCAAGCAGGCCGGTGCAGAAGAAGAAGCGGGTGCTTTCGTATGAGCAGACCCAGCTCCTCCACCAGCTTGATATATGAAACGGGTATGCTGCATAGCTCCAATCAGACATGGTAGTCCCCTCAGCCCATCACCAGATCACCCGACCTCCTCGTAACGACTGTATAGATATTAATGACATCTTCCGCATCCTCATATCGCATCCTCATTTCGCATCCATTTCGCATCCATCGCAAAATCGTAAAGATGGCTACCGCAGACCAGATAGGCACGCTTCTTAGTAGACAGCCGTCTGTGGTGGCGTATAAGTCGATAGAAGAGTTGGTGACACTCAAAGAATGGTTTTACAACTTCGATGGCCTGAAAGATAATAGACAGCGTGCCATCCAACGGGTCAAGGCCTTAAGCTCCAGAGGAAGAATTCCTCACGCCATAGAAAGCACGTCTATGTTGACTTCTATATGCATATCTGACCCCCAAACGGCTCCAAGCGGGTCGCCTGTCGTTCAAAACGACGCCAACCTCATCCAGCTCTCGTATTCAATGGCACTCACCCGATTTGTCAATGGGCTACTCGACCCATTGCAGCAGCTGAACTTTGCAATCCCGCTTCACCAGTTGGCCAAGAGTCTCCAGATGCCCAGCTACTTTGTGGAGTTGCGGCACATGGCCACACACGAGCGGTTGCCCAGCTTGACGATGCTTCGTACGACCGCCAGAAATGCATTGAACTGGCTCTATGATCATTACTGGAGCAGAATCGAGGACGCACCCGAAGACGCCCAAGAGGAGGAGGAGCTCCCGGCCAAAGACCTCAGACGTGTTCAGGAGACTGTCAAGGCGTACACCGAAAGTCTTGGTGACTTGGTGAGCAGCTTGAAGACGTATAAGAAGATCAGAAAGCAGGACCTTGACTACACGTACAAGTATGGGAACCTGAGTGAAACTGGCAAACGATACTGGAAAGCAATAGAGAAAATAAGAAAGTACGTGGTCAAGGACGTCAAGTATGTGGTGAATGTTTTGTTGTTTAAGGACTTCTTCATTTACAACCGGCCAGACGGCGCTAAGGCCAGGAAGATCGAGCAGTACTTGTCGCTATTGTTTAAGATGTATAAGCCCTTACTAGACGAGTTTGGCGAGCATTTCCAGCGGCAGGTGTATGGAGTTTTGGTGGAGGTGTTGTCTGGGGATAAGGATGCTGTGGATGAACAGATCAACAAGAGAATGGGATTTGAGGTGGGCGCTAAGGTGGAGTATGAGCAGATGTGCCGCTGGCTAGTTCACATTTATTCAATGAACGGGGAGTTACAGATACGACGTGATTGCGGCAAATTTCCTGACGACTTGCAGGCGGTGGTTCTCCAGGGGTTGGTCAAGGTGGCGGCGGGCGCAGACAAGGCGGCGGTAGAGAAGGACCTTGAAAGGATAAACAAGGAGATCAAGCTCAAGCGGTTCGAGCAGGTGCAGAGCTTAGACAGTATACTTGGTAAGAGAGAGAGGACGCAAGACGAACAGAGCGAAGGGTCGGACCCGAAACGACAGCTCCAAGCAAGAACGTCGCCGCCACCGGCCGTGTTCCTTTTCCAAAAGCACCCCAACTGGACGCCAACCCCATTTGGATCAATCTAAGTAGATAATAAATATACAGGATTCGCGCTATCTTTTATCAGTCACAGTCTCAAGTAACTATCAATGAGTCCACAATGGCTACCGCAAAACATCCAGAAACGGATTCTTCTCTATGTTCTCCAGCAGATCTCGCTCTTCTCGGAGATCGACATGCCCAATTTGGAGGAGGTCACCCTCAACAATATCCATTTAAAGGATATATCTATAGACCCTGAGAAACTTGGGGTGCTACCTGGATGCAACTTGCGATATGGCCAGATCGGCAGTTTGGAGTTGAGTGGCGGTGTGATGGGTGGCGTGAACGTGGAGGTGGCAGATTTGGACGTGGTGATAGCGCCGAACTTGGATATCGGCGAAGATATAACCAAGAGCGTACAGAATCATTTGGCCCAGAGTACGGTGGATTTGGCCCAGACGATCTTCGAGGGGGGCGAGAGTCTAGGGGAACCTGGAGCGAACTCTGGCGGCGATGGAGGAGGTGAAGGCGGAGATGGAAGCAGCGACGGAGAGAAGGAGCAGGAGAACGACCCAGATGCCAAACCATCTGCCCTCAGCGGTGTGATGGCCAAGGCTGTGGAGCTAGCCCTTCTGAGGCTCCAGGTCAAAATACGTAACATCAACATCAAGGTGATCAGCGAGTTGACTGACTTGGTGGTGAAGGTGGAGGAGGCGGTGGTCAGCACCGTTAATGGCACTAGAACCGTGAAGATATCGAACGTGAGTGTCTTGACGTTACGGCCTGGGGTCAATCCTGGTGAGAAGGAGGAGGGAGGAGCAGAGCACGAGGATCACAAAGAGGACAACGCCAAAGAAGAGGATAAAGACGACGAGGAGTCGAGCGACGACGAGGTGGACCAGTCGCTAATGAACAGTATGGTGTTCACCCACGAAGAAGCCAGCTCGATCTACATGAGTGCCACCTCTCAGTCATTCAACCACACCTCACAGGCCACTCCCACGCTAAACACAGACCTAGAAAGCGTGGTGGTCCATGTTGATGTGTTGGACCTTGAGTTTGAAGGGCTCAGTCGTATCTCGAACCTATTTGTGGGCATTAACACCGTCAAGTTGGCTGCAACGCCCTTGCTCCCCACCGTTCTATCTGTTCTCCGGGGTATATCACGAGGCCTTAAACTCAAGATTTATCACCAACGTAAGTTTAAGAGAGAAGTCCCCAACCCGCTGTTCCCTGAATACGACTCCAGCGACAGTGTGAATCAAGATACTGAGAGCGATGAGGACGACCAGGAACCTGCTTTCAATCGCCTCTATATTGGCGATATCCTATTGAGCTTCAATCTGGCAATAGGTGACGGTAAGTTCTTGTGCAAAGACAACTTATACCTTCAGATCAAGAACTTCAATATCAAACAGAAGCACGATAGTTTGGTGTACGGTGGTGTTGAAACCTTTTGTATCCAACGGTCTGTTGATGGAATTGTACTGAATGTATTTGAGTTCACTGCTCCTCCTGGCGAGGAGTCAGATGCCAAGGCAGATATAAGATTCGAGTTCTTTTCCAAAATCTCCAGCGACCTCAAGGTCAACGAATTCACCACATTGCTTTCCAAACCAGCAGTGGTAGATCTAGATGCATACTCTCTCAGTCATATTCTTAACTTTATTGACGGTGTGAGTTTAGTACAGAAGAACCTTGACAGTTTGATTTCACATTTTGCTAATTACAGGGAAATGAAACAGGACCTGCTTCAACAAAAGAGCCAGTTGGATACCCAGTTTATTCTTCAGACTTCGCATATAAAGGTGAACCTTCATCTTGATGAAAGTAGCATAAGCATGCAAGTTTTGCCTATCTTCATCAACATTTTATCTGATGAAATAAAGTGCCAGCGTATAGTCATTGACCACGTCCAAGACGAGGTATCAGAAAAGATCATGTCCATTTCGAATATTTCACTCCTGATGAAAAAGATAGATTTCACCACTTCCATCAGCCATGGCCAGCTTTTCTCCAAGGATTTGGTCATGACCACATCTACCAGCATGGAAATATCGAAGGTGAACATTTCAGTTACCGCAGAACGATTCAAAGATATCATCAGAGCGTTCGATCTGTTTGTAACAAAGGTCAAGGGCCTGCCGAATGTTTATGAGTTTAAAAGTTTGAGTTCGGCATCTGTATACAATCCCAAGAAAAGCAAGAGGCGTGTTAATATTACCACATCTATGAGAGCCAGTGCTGATTTCAGTATCCACCTCCAGGAAGCCAACTTTAATGTTGACGGTGTCTCGCCCAAATTTGGTGATATCATCGCTAAGGGTGCAAGTGTTAGGGTGTTCAAATACAATGGGGAAATCCACTATGTTGTCAAAGGGATCAAGTTGAATAGAATTCATGGAGACGTGAATCAGAAAGTGTTTTACAACTTTGAAGAGAAGCCTATTACTGAAGTACTGGTGCCTTGTGTGTTGGGTCTGGTCAGAAGTAATGGGACTGTTGAGACAAAGGTGCAAGGAATGGTATTGGAGGCCTATACGAACTGGCAGAAGCTCTTTGAAGAGGATCAAGGTGGAACGAATGAAGAGAAGGTGCAAGGTGACGGAGACAGTAGAGATGAGATCAAGGAAACATCCAGGACACCCAATAAAACAGACTTACGGATCCAATTCAAAAACTGTTTGCTTGGGGTTACCCCCCATCTGTTATCGTGCAAAGCATACCTTGACTTGAAGACGGCCAGTTCCGACTTGATGTTTGGAGACCAGTTTTACTATAAGACTACTATTCGAGAAGTGACTTTACTATTAATCGATGATGTGAAGGATATCAAACCAATTCAATCGTTAAGGAAACAACGGCATAAATTGACTCCTTTGCAAGCTTGTCTCAAGCGTGATTTCCTCAATATTGGAAACATCAATAACTTACATATTGGAGTCACATATAACTCCAATACAGCTAAGTTATTAGAGATGTCTAAAAGCAAAAACCTTTATAATAAATTGTCTGTCATAGACGTGAAGATCAACTTGGACGAAATCAATCTTGAAACGTGTGGTGATTCGTTTCATACGCTTATGCAAATGATCAATGATTTAAAGATACCTATTGCCTTGGAAGAGAAAGAGAAGTTTAAAGTCCAGTTGAACAAGCAAATAAACTTATTAGACGAGGCAGAAAGTCTTGAGCCATTGGAGGATGAGAGAGTATTACCAGAAGAAGAAGACAAAGATCAAAGCTTTGAGATTGTTGACGAGTATTATGATGATAATATTGAAGGTGCTGGAAGTGTAGAAGATCAAGTCAATAATTTGAGTCTCAACCCTGCTGAAGATACTCTTGCCATCGACGACAATTATTTCAATAAAGGAGATGGAGCTAAACAGACTACCATAAACCCTGTCAGTATCAATATGAATTTGGGAAAATTGAACATATACATGTATGATGGATACGATTGGAAGGAGACCCGTAAAGTTATTAAAGGGGTGGTGAAGAAGGTCGAGAAGGATTCTACAGAGGACAGTGATGGTGAAGAATGTGAAAGCGATGATCTGATTGATATAATCCAAGAGAC
Organism: Yamadazyma paraphyllophila; assembly: GCA_030563605.1. Classification (NCBI taxonomy): domain Eukaryota; kingdom Fungi; phylum Ascomycota; class Pichiomycetes; order Serinales; family Debaryomycetaceae; genus Yamadazyma; species Yamadazyma paraphyllophila. The sequence goes on from JAJMJO010000008.1 coordinate 388,421, forward strand.
TCTTTTCCAATCAATACATGTCACCTTGCCAAAGGGTATAGATCCGAGCCATTTAACTCAGAATATCAATAAGCAGGTGAACGAAGATGATGATGAAGAAGAGATATCGGGGTATAAGGGATTGAAGCTCAAGAGATCAAATCGGTACAAGATGCTGATTGAGTTGAAGAATATTGACGTATTGGTCACTATATTCACTCTTAGAGACCCATTGAAAGAAGCATATAAAGAAGATCGACCATATGAGTTACTCAATGAGGTAGAATTGGTGGTAGATATGGTGACCATATACGACAATTTGGTCAATTCCACATGGAACAAGTATCTTAGCTATATGAGCAGTATGGGAGAGAAGGAGATCGGGAAAAACATGATTAAATTCAATTTGGTGACTATCCGAGACCCGGTTGATTTAAACTTTAATGAAAGTGTAATTAAGCTATCTCTTCTCCCTGTTAGATTGTTCATTGATCAAGACACAAATGAGTTTTTAGTGAGGTTTTTCAAGTTTAACGATAAACGGTTTAGTCTTGAAAAAATCGAAGAAGATTTGTACGTGAAGAAGATCGAAATACGAAATGATATCAAGATTAAGATCGATTATAAGCCCAAGAAATTGAACCTCATAGGGTTGAAAAACGGTGAGTTCAATGAGCTTTTGAATCTTATCCATATCAATGGATTAACGGTAGAACTTAATCCTATCAAGCTTTATGGTATTAAGGGGGGAGAAAGTTTATTTGCCAAGTTGTTTGAGCATTGGCTCCCCAACATTCAGAGAACCCAATTGGTGAATCTATTCAGTGGAGTTGAGTTATTCAAACCGTTCATCAATATCAGCTCTTCTCTTCGAGACGTGCTTTTATTGCCTATCACTGATTATCAGGATCTCAATAACCAGAAGTTTCTTAAAAAGCTTAATAAGAACGGGAAGGAATTCTTGAAGGTCACCAGCTATGAGCTTTTAAAGTTGGGATATAGGCTAACCAATGGAACACAAAACCTTTTGGAGCAGGGAGAAGAGTTTTTGGGAGGTACTGGATCAAAAACAAGAAAATATAGCCAGGAACAAAATGAAGAGGCACTAATTTTAAACAAAGCAGACGACAAAGAAGAAGTGGGACTTTTAGCCAATTCAATGAAGTTGAATAAAAATATAATAAAGCAAATGGAAACGAGCATTTACGATGGAAATCGAAAGTATGCCGAAATAGAAGATGAAGACGAAGCAGACACTACAGAAGACGAAATTGAAACCACCAAGCTTGTCAGTCTTTATTCGAACCAGCCTAAGAACTTCAAGCAAGGTATGAAATTAAGTTTCAAGTCAATCTCTAAAAACTACAATCTCACCAAAGGCGAGTTCCTTAATCTTCTCGAGAAGGTCAACAAGTCCGAGAACTATGAAGACTCATTAAAGATCATTCTTCGGAAATCACCCTTGCTTCTTCTTCGTCCCATGATTGGAACAACCGAACTTCTACTGAAAACGCTTATCGGACTTAGTAACGAGATCAATGCAACCGAGCACTTGGAGTCACAAGACAAGTACAGGAATCAGTGATAAGGTATTATCAAGACACCCGTACACCCAGCCGCCCGAAATCCAACTCCCCGCCACCTATACGTCTCCCTATGGGTCTGCGGCGCCAGGCAAACGCCATACGATGGTGGAGAACCTCGCAATGGTTCGACCCCGCCAATCATCAACCAATGACATCAACTGATGGGTTTTTGGGTAGACTTCAAGGATTGATAGAACAGCAGAGGAAGTTGCGGGATATGGTGCTCAAGAGGCTCTACTAGCAACCCCAACACGATCCCCCTTTGTCGAAAGGCTCCAAAGCTAGATAACAACCAAGATAAAATAGAAGATAAGAATGCCGAATGCCGTATTTGATGAGCCGTTTGAGTTTCTTTTTCCGCGCCAATACCCCAAGAAATGGGGCAACTGATAGCTCGGTGAGAGGCGGTGAAGGGCACCGCACCCGGGTGGCACTATCAGGTATGGTAATGGCATGGAAGAGTAGTGACGACTTGGAGGGTGATGGCACGGTGGACATGGTGGTCTGGTGTAGTTATATATAGCAATAGACGAGTGGCGTGAGATCGCTCGCGTACTAAAACGATCGACGTGCGTTTGTTCGGGTGCATGCCCAGCTTGTTCCGCGTTTATCTCATCGGGAAAATATATAAGTGGAAAGAGCTGCAGAAAATTTTGTTCCCCAGATAAAATTTTGGACAATTTTATCATGGAGCCTGTAAGATCCAAGAACTCGATTCAGCAAGTCAACCCCGAAGTTGGCTCGCATTCGTCTCACAGTGTGGACTTGGAAAAGAATGCCACCGAGAAACAACATAGCAGCGACTATGAAACCTATTCTGCTGAAGTTCAGCCAAAGAGGTTTAGCGTCGCGTGGGTTAAGTCCAAAATCCCATACCGTAGGGCCTTGTGCCACTTGATAGTGGGGGCCTTCTTTACCGGGTGGTGGTTGGCCATTATCATCCAAGATAAGCAAAGGCATAAATGGTTGATTCCAACCATTTTATGGGGATGTATCATGTTAAGATTGGTTACGTTATACTTCAAGGTTTTACACCATATATTGCATTTAGTGTCGATTCCATGGAATATGTGTACCAAGGTTTTGTACAAGGCACTCCCACATAAGTACCAGAGATTATTGGTTGGGGCTACCGTGACTATTGCCGTTGTCTTGGTTGGATCTTTCGTGCCAACAGAAACCCCATACTCTAGGAGAGAAGATAGAGCAGTGTCGTTTTTCGGGATCTTGGTGGCCATTTTCTGTCTCTGGGCCACCTCAAAAGATAGAAAGAACATCAACTGGAACACGGTGATTGGGGGAATGTTGATGCAATTCATCATTGCGTTGTTTGTGTTAAGAACCAAGGCTGGTTACGACATTTTCAACTTTATTTCTCAATTGGCCAGAGAATTATTGGGATTTGCCAGAGACGGTGTAGCTTTCTTGACCACCGATGACATTGCAGCCCTTCCATGGTTTTTCTTTTCTGTTATTCCAGCAGTGATTTTCTTCGTAGCATTTGTTCATATTTGGTTTTATTTTGGTGTTATCCAATGGGCCATTGGTAAGTTTGCTTACTTCTTTTTCTGGTCTTTGAAAGTGTCTGGTGCTGAAGCTATCGTGACTGCCGCATCTCCATTTATTGGTCAAGGTGAAAGTGCTATTTTGATCAAAGATTTCTTACCGTACTTGACCAAAGCCGAATTGCATCAAGTCATGTGTTCTGGTTTTGCAACCATTTCTGGTTCTGTGTTGGTTGGTTACATCGGCTTGGGATTAAATGCCCAGGCATTGGTTTCATCTTGTGTGATGTCTATTCCATGTTCGTTGGCTGTTTCTAAATTAAGATACCCCGAAGCTGAAGAGCCATTGACTGCTGGTAAGATTGTGTTCCCAAAGAAAGAAGAGGGTGAACATGCACCAAGAAACGTGTTGCAAGCATATACTGAAGGGGCCAGTTTAGGATTAAAGATTGGTGGTACATTAATGGTTCAATGTATGTGTATCATTGCCGTTGTTGCCTTGATCAATGCTCTTTTGACCTGGTTTGGTGATTTCTGGAACATCAACCAGTTAACTTTGGACTTGATGTTTTCCTACATCTTATACCCTGTCGGGTTCCTTTTAGGTGCTCCAAGAAACGAAATCTTGACCATCACCAAATTAATTGCTACCAAGACCATTCAAAACGAATTCGTTGCCTACTCTCAATTGATCAACAAGGCTCCATTCAACGAAATGAGTGACAGAGGTACTTTAATTGCAACCTATGCTTTATGTGGGTTTGCCAATTTCGGTTCTCTTGGTATTACTTTAGGTGTGTTGAGTGCCTTGTGTCCTAATAGAGGTAAAGACATAACTGGGGCCATCACCTCCGCATTTGTCTCCGGTGCCATTGCTACCTTAATATCTGCTGCAATTGCAGGAATGGTGATTCATGATTTGTCTGGGTTTATCAACAGATAATAATTGTATAATAGAGTAATAAGATTTTTAATTTAAGAAACGTCTAATGCTAGAACAACTATGCTTATTTCAATTCTATTAATTTTCTGCCCACTTTGCCAATCACCTGAGCGAGTTCCTTCTTGATTTCAAGATAGACTGTGGATATCCGGCGTTCCTGATAATCTATGGGCACTCTAAGCTGGACATTTCCAACGTCATTGTGTCGCTTCGGACAGAATCTGAAACCCTTTAAGGAACAAAGCAGATTAATGAAGCATATTGAAAGTGGCTTCAAGTCTTGGACTGGATGTGGATTTTTGGTGGCCAGTGGAGGATTGGTTCATGTCACCCACACATGCATGCCTTTCCAGGGCATTTGAATACTGGAGTGGCTTCGGCTGGTATTGGGGTTTAAGGTAAAGCAGCTGGTTGGTGGATATCCCGGTGGGAGGACTTATCGTACGGAGACAATACTTCTGAATATGGAGAAACATGTAAACTATGTCTCTTGGTGGAGGGATGAAAATGCTTTATTTTGTGTTTTTTACAGTCTAGCATTTAGAATGTTGCAATTCTTCTCTGCAACAAAACGCCCTCCTGGTAAACTCTAAGTACACTTCTCTCCCCAGAGAACCTGCAGAAAATGTCACAATACACAAACGAGTCATGGCAATTCCCTTCTCCTTCTCTATCTATAATTCCCCAACTATATCTCCCATATCTCTGTACCATTCCTCTCGCACTATTTCCTTTATTGGAAACAGTTGCAAACCTCATACTATCATGATTTGTGCCAGGCTCTCTTTTATCCATTCAAGCTGGAAATCCGAATACCATATATCTCTACTCAACTAAAATTGACGTTTATTCGTCATGATACTTTTGTAAATTTGAGTTTAAGAAAACATATTAGAAACTTCACAAAAAGCCCATTGGTTCACCAATTTCAGTAAACTTTGTTGGATTGAAAATCCAATGTTGGGAAATGTCTTGCAAGCGACCCAAAACGGCAATCCACTGAAATGAGAACTTCAAGCAGCTTAGATTTGAACTATTGAACCTTACAAACAACGAGATGTTTACGTACCATTATGTCATCATATAAAACCACCAGCTATACATATAAAAATAGCCTAAAGCTTAAATTGTTTATAATTACCCAAATTAGTATATTGTATTAAATTATTATCTCAATTAGTATATTGTATTAAATTATTATCCCGATTAGTATATTTTATAAAGTCTATCATAATCATTATCAACCTTTTAAAATTTGAATTCCTCCAGGTCATATCCAGTGCTATCGGATATCTTATTTTTTTCTTCATAATTTCTCTTATATGGAACCTCAAACGTCCTGTCCAGACTTGATAAGTTGTCGTCGCTCAGAAGTCTGAATTCACCCTCATTATCAACATCAAACATCATACTCGAAGAAGTGTCTTCGTCTTCACTGGCATAACTCTGATCGACAGTCTGTTCTGCTGTTACTATTTGCCTGACCTTCTTTGGCAATATATCAGGCATGTAGAAACGTAAATCAACTCTTCCAAGTAAGTACAATATATGCACCAATGGCTCGAGCCCTCCCCAAAACACATAGGCCACAGCTGGTCTTGCCAAAACGGCCCCGTGCCAATTGGCCTCTGGTTTCAAACACACAATGGCTCTGATCAAACTCAATGTGAAAGTCACAAGGGTGGTGAATGCAATAAGACCAATGGAAATGTTATGTTCCAAGGTTCCTTCACTCGCCTGGATCGTATTGGCGTGTTGGTGGGTGGCAGCTATGACTCTTATGGCATGCCTGTGATACCTGTTCCGCTTCATGAATGTCTCTGCTGCTATTTTTGCGGCGTTTTTGGGGGTATAATAGAAAATGTGGAATGATTCAATCCACCATGGCAGATAGGTGTAGAGATGTTCATCTTTCTCTGTTGGCTTGAAGAAATACGCAAGTGCTACCAAGGCAATTCCTGTCATCGAATATACCACCACCAACACAGAAGACAATCCTATACATATCTTGTAGGCATTGTAACTGTAATGGCTAAGGAAATAAAGGTATATCACCACACAAGTCACAATGGTAAACACAATGGTAGCACTGACCACAATATAATGGCCAAGCATGATGTTCAAAAATAGCTTTCTATTACCTCCAACCGGATGACGCCACGTGAATAACCGTTGGGCCAAAATAAGATTGGTGGTGATTAAAAGGGCCGAACTGACAATTAAAAACACCTCACTTGCAACATAAATCTTCATGGCCACCACATTTATATACCAAGTGGACCGCAAAAGAAACCCAATGAGCTTCAAAAACGCAATACCGCCCCATCCCAAGGAAAGGAAGAAGTTATGGCCTCTCGAGTAATTGATGCCAAACACAATAAAATGTGCTGCACTGATTACAAGAAATATCGATGTGAAGGTGATGGCAATAGCAGGCCCTTCATGGATGGGATAGTTCCCTATAATGGTAAGAATTCTCATATCCATATGCTCCAAAAGGCTTAAAGGTAACGTAGGACCAACGAGGTTCATGCCAAAGATGGATATTGGAATAACTCCAGTTCCGTGATCAGGACCATCGTTAAGCAGGTACAACAAGTTTAGAATTCCGTCTGAAAAGGTGTATGTAGGCCCGTCTGGGTTGTTGTTCATGTCGAGAACCATAATTCAAATTTTGCCCAAATTAACTAATCCTGTGTTTCCATCTATGTTTTATATTTATATTTTTTTTCTCATGTGCATGAATAGCTTCTCAAGGGTTTAAGCTTTTGAATTTCGATGTCCCCGCGTTACTTAATTCTTCCGCAGATGCATGTAGCACCCTTTGTTATCAGGATAACGGATAACAAAACGGTTCCTGCTACATGTATTACGCTCTAACTAGGATGGCGACAGGCTGATGATACAGACGAGATTGACGTTGGGGTTAATCCCACATTGTAGACACATATTTCCTTGCGTCAGGCGCAAGTTATGCCCACATGTAGCGCTGCAGCTTGCGCGAATATCCTCCGTCGGTAACTGGGCTGGACTGTTCAATAAGGTTCTGGCACAAGGATGAATACAGCATTATATGGGTGGACAAATTTGCTGACTTGTGAGGTGATCGTGGTAATAGCTTAATTTAGCAGGTATTTCCGAGAATGGTAATGGAGGTATTTCCTCATAAGGGAACTGCTTGAGGTCATAAGCCTGCTTGGGGTAATAGGCTGCTTCGGTAAATCCTTCGGCTTTAGGATGTTTGAGTCCTCATCCCAACTGCTTCAGCTATTAGCTGTACAAATAGCTGCAGCAAGACGTTCAATGTTAGGTACTTGCTTCCGCCCCGTTTGACATGCATCGTTAAGTGGATCTTCCATTCCCTAACCTTAAGCTTCGTAATCCGGGGAGATTACTGCTGGTAAGTCGGTGTATAATCAGGCATAGTATATTCTAAGATGGCATATCATGTGATATAAGCATCCGCCACATTGATGCTTCATCGCATTGCCTCGGAGTTCATGCTTGGATTGAGCCCGCTTCTCGTACGAGTGGAGGATGCAGGCTGGTTTGAAGCAATTGGTGAAGTTGTAGATCCAAATACACCTGTTGAAAAGTGGTCCACGTAACTAGGGCTTGGTGTTTGGGGATGTTGGAAGTGGGAGTTCTGTCACAGGCACCATTCACCCTAGGGAGAGGCAAAACAGCTCTTTTTGGATTCCGTGGTGCTGCATTTCTTGCTGTTTATTGCGAGCATTCGAAACACTAGAGGCTTGATTCACAGACAACAAGAAGCTTGATATGAGTAGTCGGCCGACATCGATGGTGGGGATAGATGAAACAATATACTAATGATCCCCGAGTACTTGCGTTCCGAAACTGCTTCAAACTATTGGAACAATCACTGCCCTCTTTGTCTGAACCATTATGGCATTAGCTACTTGCCAAGTTTTAGCTTCTTTTCAATCTGAGCATGTAATTTAGGGTTCATTCCCATCAATATGTTTCCGCCTAAAGTGTAAGCTACTTTGCCATTTACTTGGGTTATCAGAATTCCTTTGTGTCCTGTTTGTAAAGGTTTTCAATTTATCAATCACAACACGAGAATTTGTTTGGCGAAATTCCTCAAACTGCATTCACAGCATACTCCCCCGCTTAAGAGTCGAATCCAAACTTGATTCCTTCTGATTCAAGCTTCTACTGCTTATATTTGGATACACAGAAGGCTATTAGAGAGATAAGCAGTCGTGCATTCAACTTGATGTATGCGAAGCTCTGCGCGGGGGGCGCATTTGACTGCGAATTACTTTGATTAAACGGTTGAGGGGGCGGGGGGGCAAACGAGGTGCGACGCACAGCGATCACATGTGTTCGCACGAGAACCTCGCTTCCCGATTATGGAGTTTCTACTCGTAATTATTATGCGAACGTCGCATTAAAAGCGCTTTATTACTCATTTAGGCAGGAGTGTAAATTCAGTACCAAGCCCGCGAAGCATTATCTATTTGTCGCGCTGAGGGTGAACGACATTGAAGTTCTGCCGACATTTACCCATCACGACATCCACCTACGCGACATCGACAGATGCGACTTCTCAACCCTAAGTCGTGCCCACCAAAAAGCAGTCACATCACCTACTTCTCATATCCGCGAAAATTGTGAAAAATTATCAACTCATCTACAATGGCTCCAAAAGGAAAGAAAGTTGCCCCAGCTCCATTAGCTAACAAGGCCGGTAAGACCACCACCGGTTCCAAGAACCCATTGATCGAAGCTTCCCCAAAGAACTTCGGTATCGGTCAAGCCATCCAACCAAAGAGAAACTTGTCTAGATTCGTCAAATGGCCTGAATACGTTAGATTCCAAAGACAAAGAAAAATCTTATCTTTGAGATTAAAGGTCCCTCCAGCTATTGCCCAATTCTCCCACACCTTGGACAAGAACACCGCTGCCCAAACCTTGAAGTTGTTCAACAAATACCAACCAGAAACCAAGGCTGAAAAGAAGGAAAGATTAACCAAAGAAGCCGCTGCTATTGCCGAAGGTAAGTCTGCTAAGGACGCTTCTCCAAAGCCTCTTAACGTCAAGTACGGTTTGAACCACGTTGTTTCCTTGATCGAAAACAAGAAGGCTAAGTTGGTCTTGATCGCCAACGACGTTGACCCAATTGAATTAGTTATCTTCTTACCAGCTTTATGTAGAAAGATGGGTGTTCCATACGCCATTGTGAAGGGTAAGGCCAGATTAGGTACTTTGGTCCACAAGAAGACTTCTTCTGTCGCTGCTTTGACCGAAGTTTCTGCTGCTGACGAAGCTGAATTAGCCAAGTTAGTCTCTACCATCAACGCTAACTTCACCGAAAAGTATGAAGAAAACAGAAAGCACTGGGGTGGTGGTATCATGGGTGCCAAGGCTAACGTCAAGGCTGAAAAGAGAGCTAAGAACCTTGACGCTGCTCCAGCTGTTCAAGCTTAGATAGTTAATAGATATTATCTGTATTATACTGGTAGTAGATTTATACTGGAGGGCCCGCGTGCGATACGCCCGCCGTGTCACAGCTGTCGCTATCCTGCCCCGGCCAGCCTGCCTTGCCGGACCAGGATCCCAGGTGTCCAGCACCACGCACCGGCCCCGACGCCTCGCGCCCGTCCACCGCGACACCGCCCTAGCCCACCACCAACCGCCGGGTAACACTCTCACCAACCAATAGCATCCTCGATTTTTCTCATTTTCAATCGAAAATTCACTTCCAAAATCATATCATGTCTTTCTTAAGAGATTTAATAGATTTGGCTCTCCCAGTTGCTTACGCCGATGATGTATGTGTTTCCCGGTCCCGCGTAATAGCCCGTTACTAACTTTCTAGGACGAAGAAGTAGTCGACACACCAGTCGAAGAACAATCTGAAGATGCAGAATCTGAAGACTCTGAAGAGTCTGCTGAAGCTGAGGCAGAGGAAGACGAAGACGAAGACGACGAGGACGAAGATGACGACGATGACGACGAAGAAACCCCAGACCCATTAGACGTCTTGCGTGAAGAATGCACAAAGTCTGCTCCATGTCATCCATTTGACCACCATTTCCATGAATGCATTGAAAGAGTCACCAAAGAACAAGAAGAAGAAGGCTACGAAGAAAAAGATTACAAGGAAGACTGTGTAGAAGAATTCTTCCACTTGCAACACTGTGTCAACGACTGTGTTGCTCCAAGATTGTTTGCCAAGTTGAAGTAGTTGCATAATCTATTTATTAGAGGTTCAGGCCGTAAAATGTATAAACAGTAAGAGACGTGTAGAGCCGGTACGGGAGCTACTCAGCGGGCAGTACTGCTGCTGTAGCGATGCTTGCAACGACGCCATCGTGTTTTGAAGCCGTGTGGTATTGAATCTGTCAATGAGATGAGACATGTTGATATCCACAGAAAAGACTCTCACACTCTATAGCCATTCTTGATTCTTGGCCGTCACCATCTTCTTGGTAGTCACCATCGTCCTAAACGACCACGGCCATGCAATGCCAATGGTCTCGAAATACTATTATATTTGTATTATTGAACCCGTTCGCTCTCAGCCAATCGTGGGCCGTTTAAAGCAAATAAAAGTAACGGGTCAAAAATTGTTGATTAATAGAGAGATCCCACCAATGGGGGAGAAAATACGGCCAGCTCGACCTACAGTCAGCATGTTGTCTATGAGACTCTACACATCTCTATATTAAATATTATGTCAGATGTGATCTTTTGTTAGAAGATGATTTGTAGATTTCGCAGCTTCTTTATTTTAAATACTACAAGAGCTGGGCCATTAGAAACGAGTGATGAAAGGTGAATATATATGGCCATACCCGAAGAAAGTAGAGTCTGGATAAATTCAATCTCCTTGAAACGAGCGACGAACCCTTTTAGATAATTGTAGGATTATGATGAACTTTACAGAGCTATTTTAGAGACAAAGATTTGACCTGCTCAATCCTGGAATGGCTACTTGGTTGGGAATTGCACCCATTCTATTCCCAGCCTTTCGCCATTCCACCCATTCTATTCCAGCCTTCTATTCCAGCCTTCTATTCCAGCCTTCTATCCTAGCCTTCTATTCCAGCCTTCTATTCCACCTGCAATATTTCAACAAACTCTCTCCCGATCTCCCTCTCACCATTGCCGGTTTTGGATTTCGCAGCTCAATAACCCGATCCACAATCTAACTACCAATCACTCCCACACCACCTTCGTCCTGCCCCTCTCACCACTCTCACACGTGCCTGACCCAACCCCATCCCTCCTATCAATTCTCTCCCTACGCCAGTGCCTACCAACACCCAGTTGTACCTCAATCAGCAGTGGCGCACCCTCTCCCGCCAATGACCAGCGCGCGCGCTTATAAACCCTCCAAATTCCAAAAAAATCATCCAACAAGGAACATACGCCTTTACCACACAAAGGATCCAACATCTCAGTTAAGTCAATTCTAGCCACCGCCCGTATCAACTCTACTCGATCCCATAATGTCTGAACACCCAACCGAATTCAAGCAACCTATCGAAGATAGAATCTATATTGGAAATGTCGATTTCCAAGCTTCAAAAGAAGATTTAGAATCTTTCTTCGCTGACCTCAATGTCGTGGATGTTAACATCCCAAGCAAGGTTAGAAAGTTTGGTACCAAGACCGTTGAAAAGCACTTGGGTTTTGCCTTTGTTCAATTCAAATCCAAAGAGGATGCCGACAAGGCGATTGAACAATTCAATGGTAAAGAGTTTAAAAATAGAAAGATATATGTTAAGAAAGCGGTCCCGGAACCTACCGAAGAAGAAAAGCAGAAAAAGAATGAATTGTTTCGGGCTAAAAAGGCTGAACAAGCGGAAAAGATTAAGGCTAACAAAAAGGCTAAGAAACTTGCCAGACTGAAAGCCAAGAAGGCCGAAAAGGCAGAATCAGGTGAGTCAACTGAAGCATCTGCTTCTGTCACCGGCACAAATGACGATGGTACTGCTCCTGTTGATAAGAAGATCGTATCCAAGACTGCCGATGGCCTGAAGGCTCCTGAGGGTCAACCATCATCTGATACTATTTTCATTACCAACTTGGATTACAAAGTCAACTATAAAGTGTTGAACAATTTATTCAAAGACTTAAAGCCTAAATGGATCCATGTGCCTATCAGACAAGTACCTCGTTATATCTATAAGAAGAAGAAGGCTTTAGGAGAGAGTATTTTCAATAAAGGTATTGCCTTTGTGAAATTTACTGATGAAAAAACTCAAAAGGAAGCTATCGAGCAGTTCAATGGCAAGGAAATCAATGGCAGAGAAATCATTATTGATGTGGCCATTGATGCAAGAGTGCCCAAGGACGAAGATGTACAAGCTGGCATCGAGAGTACTGAAAACAGCCAGTGATGTGTGACGTATGTAATATGTAGATGGGGGTTATTTAGTTAATCACCACATACTATTGTAATGAGTGTAGTCGGTCATAAGCGTACGAAGACCTGGGCGATGCGATGCAATAAACAACACGGGTTTCCAGAGTGGCTTGTAAGCGTGCTTCCAGAGTGGCTTTAAGCGTGCTTCCAGAGTGGCTTTAAGCGTGCTTCCAGAGTGGCTTTAAGCGTGCTTCCAGAGTGGCTTTAAGCGTGCTTCCAGAGTGGCTTTAAGCGTGCTTCCAGAGTGGCTTTAAGCGTGCTTCAAGAGTAAGCAGAACACCCATCTGACGGTTCTATATGGGCTCATGAATCAGTATTTAGCCACCAGCCCAGCAAACCCATTCAACAAGCAGCCTCAACCAAACAGGTCCACCAATCTTCACTGATCTTAAATCATCTTCGCTAATCTTCACCCATCTACATTTCGCTCCGCTTCGTCTCCGCTTCGCCTCCCTACGGCCTTTCATGCCATGCCACACTGTATCCGATGTTTCCCTATCTTCATAAGAACCAACCCCCAATCAGTACCTCTCGAACAAACTGGCATTTGAGACTATAATACCACCGCTTTAGCACTGTCCAAGCCCCTCCTTCCACGCTGACGGCTCGACCCTCTCATAGCTCTGTCTATCTTTATTGATGTTTTGTCCCCAACACGATATTCAAGATTAAGCCCTAAACAGCCCTAATCACCCACACGACCCCCGCATGACTGCGACAAACAGAAGTCGTCTGTAGACCAAACCTCACTTTGTCCTCTGTGGTGATAGTCAAAATCGCACTAATTGAAAAATTTTTCAGTCTCACGCTTCACTTTAATCATGGGTAGAGTTATTCGTAATCAAAGAAAAGGTGCCGGCTCTATCTTTACTGCCCACACCAAGGGTAGAAAGGGAGCTGCCAAGTTAAGAACTTTGGACTACGCTGAACGTCACGGATACATCCGTGGTGTCGTTAAACAAATCATCCACGACCCAGGTAGAGGTGCTCCATTAGCTAAAGTTGCTTTCAGAGACCCATACAAATACAAGTTAAGAGAAGAAACCTTCATTGCTAACGAAGGTGTCTACACTGGTCAATTCATCTACGCCGGTAAAAAGGCCTCTTTAAACATTGGTAACATTTTACCTTTAGGTTCTTTACCAGAAGGTACCATCGTATCTAATGTCGAAGAAAAGGTTGGTGACAGAGGTGCTTTAGGTAGAACTTCTGGTAACTACGTTATCATTATCGGACACAACCCAGATGAAGGTAAGACCAGAGTCAAGTTACCATCTGGTTCTAAAAAAGTATTAAACAGTGACGCCAGAGGTGTTATTGGTGTTGTTGCTGGTGGTGGTAGAATTGATAAGCCATTACTTAAGGCTGGTAGAGCTTTCCACAAATACAGAGTTAAGAGAAACTCTTGGCCAAAGACTAGAGGTGTTGCTATGAACCCAGTTGATCACCCTCATGGTGGTGGTAACCATCAACATATTGGTAAAGCTTCTACTATTTCTAGAGGTGCCGTTCCAGGTCAAAAGGCTGGTTTGATCGCCGCTAGAAGAACCGGTTTATTACGTGGTTCTCAAAAGACTCAAGAATAAATTATTTATTAGTAATTGTATAATAAATGAGATAAATAGTTTGAATGGGTTATGATTAACTGAATACTCCAACAATTACCGTATTTAATAACTTTACTCTGCTGTGGCTGAAACGGCTGAAACACCGATCGTTGCTTCTGTACGAGGTTCAATGCCTGAAGCTACTTTAAAGTTTGAGCTTTTTGTGCCTGATGCATCCTCCGGTGATTCGGGTTTTTCTGCCTCTTGATGTTGGACCTGTTGGGTGACCTCTTTGTTTGCTTCACTTTCGACTTCTTTTTCAATCTCTGCATTGGTGTGCTCAGTTGTTTCATTCTGCTCTAAGACTGCATCATGTGGTGTTGAAGTTTCTCTGTGATCTTCTCTGTGACCCTCTTCACTGTGGCCCTCTTCTCTGTGATCATCTTCTCTGTGATCCTCTTCTCTCTGATCCTCTTCTCTATCACCTCCTGCTCTGTTACCCTCTCCTGTGTTACCCTCTCCTGTGTTACCCTCTTCTGCATTACCCTCTTCTCTATTGCCCTCTTCCCTATTGGCGTCCCCTTCAACACCTCCAGCATTGGAACTTTCTACAACAATAGGAGAATTCCCACCAACTACCTCTGCGTTTCGTGCCTTTTTCAATCTTTCTCTTCTTCTATTATCGGCTGCAACAACTTTTTGAACCTTAGACTCGTATGCCGGAGAAAAATGAATTCTTTTACCAATCATCCTCTTTTTGTACAAATCTTCCATCACATACTTCAAGTCTACATTATCTTTCAGTAATCTAACAAGTGCACTTTGATGGTTCCCTCTGAAAAAACCTCTATGATTCTTTCTATCGGTAAAGATATAGACCTCTTTAGGATGGTACTTGAAAAAGAAGTCTCTGATATCTCTATCGTCTGCTGAATATGGGAGACGAAGGATAAACAAGAAATCCTTTGAGAGAACTGGTCTAGTACTTGATTCATCGTGAGAGTTAGGTTTACCGGATTTAGAGTCTCCACCGTTGATGTCGACAATCTCATTAGTGAGTGGCTGGTTAGGGATTACCTCGGAGATGGAAGCGCCGGCAACATTACTACCGTTACTACCATCTACATTACTACCGCCTTTATCAGCGCCATCTACAGTTTTAGCGGCATCAACAGGCAAACTTGTTTCACCTACACCGCCATTCGCTTTGCCGCCGTTCACAGCTCCAGCTCCATCACCGGCAGCGATAACACCCCCATCAACTACATCTTTACTGTGCTTCTCATCATCTACCTTTTGCCCTCTGTCACCAAGCCCATGAGTCTTGGGGAAAAAAGGGACATGCAATTTGGCGGCCACAGCCCTCCCGTTCAACATGGTTCCATCGATGGACTTGGCGGCCTTCAGCGCCTCGTCTGAAGATTCAAACAGCGCATAGGCGATTCCTAAAGGCTTTCTTTTATTTCTAAATACAACCGTGTGGTTAGGGATGATTACACTCGTACTTCACAGTTAGACTATCATTCACGCAGGGGGATGGTTAAAACTTACAATCTGAAATCTTTCAAGAAGTCAGCAAGCTGCTCCTCGCTCGTACTGTAGTGGACGTTTCTAATATAAACAATACCTTCACTGGACATGATGTATATTTATTTGTAAACAACGCGCAGAGACTTGTCAGTTTTAGCGGTGGTTGGAAAGCTGAATTTCAGCCCGCTGTTCGCCGCGTAACTTACCGCCACCTGCGACCCTGATCTGTTCGCGTGATACTGCATTACAAACTCAGCACACCAGCATATATTATATTGCTAAAGATTGCACGTAGCAGACGTCTTTTCTTGCACCGCCACTTGCCATGCCCATACGTACTCCAATACCACCGGCAGTTCGAACCCGCTCTCACTCTCCTCTCCCGCTTCCTCACTCACTTCACTCGTTTTTCTGTATTTTCATTCGCAACTTTTCACCAACATGAAAGTGTTATACAAGGAATCGCCAAGGACTCTCGCCTTGTACTCCGAAACCTACAGCTTGTTGTTTCGACAAGTGCAGGCCCAGCGGTCCCGTGAGCAGGTGGTGGCCATGGAGCTTTTGCCCAATTCCCAAATCAAAGGCAACGGATTCAAGCCTTTGATCCATAAAGATGTATCCGGTTTCTTAGGGTTTATCAACGTAGACAACCAGGTATTCCTTGCTGTTATCACCGGCGCCTTAACAGAAGTTGCACGACCCGTCAGCTATGAGTCTGTGGATAAAATCTACTCTGTTGAGTTCATCTCCTTGACTAAAGATACCTGGGATTTTGCTACTTTGGATTCCAACGGGATGGCGATCTCTGCTACTGCAGTTGAAGATACACGTTATTCGGAACGGTACGATTCCGAAGAAGCAAACATTTCCACAGAACCACACCCATGCTATGAAATCCAAAAGCTTCTTTCAAACGGTTCTTTTTACTATTCAAATGACTTTGATTTGACTTCTCTTCTACAGAATAGAGGAATTGACAAAGACAGTTTACGTGGAAACCACCAGGGAGATGTGAAGATCAACCTCCAACATTATCTGGAAGAATACATGTGGAATCTGTTCATGATGGCCGGCTTGATCAAATATAGAGCCACCTTAGACAGTAATGTCCAGCAGATTCTTGACGATAACAAGTTTCTCACAACAGTCATCAGAGGGTTTGCCAGAACTGTTAAGCTAAACAACAGAGGCGACAGCATCACCATCATTTCGAAACAGTCTTGGAAACGAGCCGGTACTCGTTTCAACGCTCGAGGTATAGACGACCATGGCCATGTAGCCAATTATGTTGAGACGGAATTCATCTATAACCACGCCTCGAAAGACTCGATTTCTTCCTTTATTCAGATCAGAGGCTCGGTGCCTGCGTTTTGGGAACAAGATTCAACTTTGATAAACCCGAAAATTACCATCACTAGATCTGCTGAAGCCACTAAACCAGTGTTTGACATTCACTTTCAAAATGTATGCTCCAAGTATGGTGTGTGTCATATTGTGAATCTTTTATCCAAGACCAAGCCTGCTGAAGTTGCAGTTCTGAATAGGTATAAACAGTTATACAATAGCTCAGACAGACGCAACGAATTAACGTACACTGAGTTTGATTTCCATCATGAAACCAAACAGAGCGGGGGATTCAGCGGGGCCACCAAGATCTTACCGATGTTATACGATTCGTTGGAGCAGTTCGGTTGGTTTTCGTACGATTCTCAGCACGGTGAAACGATTACCAGACAAGATGGAGTGTTCAGAGTGAACTGTTTGGACTGCTTAGATAGAACCAATTTGATTGAACAAGTGATTTGTCAGAACGTCTTGGAACACATCTTGAATAATGAATCTTCAGGTTCTTCAAGAGATAGATACGAAAACTCAGACGTGTTGGCGAAGTACAATTCTTTATGGGCCGACAATGGAGACGCCATTTCTCAGATATATACCGGGACCAATGCTTTGAAATCGTCATTCTCGAGAGCTGGTAAAATGAGTTTTGCTGGTGCTCTTTCAGATGTCACCAAGAGTGTTTCAAGAATGTATCAGAACACATTTGTGGATAACAAAAGACAATATACTATGGACCTTTTATTGGGATATGATTCAAAGAACTCTATTCCTGTGGCCATTTATGACCCAGTAAGCGACTATGTACAAGAGAAATTAAGACTCAAAGAGCATACTTTCACCAGTCATAGAAACATTTTACTTTTCACCGGGACTTTGAATGTCAATGCTACTTTACCAAATTCCAGGTTCGACTTGACGTCCTGGTTATTTCCAGACGAAAACACCGGGCTTCCGCTTCCAGACATCTATGCCATTGGGCTTCAAGAATTGATTGAATTAAATGCGGGATCAATTTTAAATGCTGACACAACCAGGCCCACCAAATGGGCAAAGCTTATAGAGAGCCAGTTAAATTCTCAGCAAGAGCAGTATTTGTTATTGAGGACGGAGTCCATTGCATCTATGACCATCTTTTTTTTCGTTAAAAAGAGTCAGGTGTCTAACGTTACCCATGTTTCTGGTTCTTCCAAAAAGACAGGATTGGGTGGTATAACTGCTAATAAAGGTGCTTGTGCAGTTAGATTCAATTTCGGGGCTTCGACGTTTTCCCTCATCACTTCTCATCTAGCGGCTGGTGTCAATGCAGTTCTCGAGAGACATAACGATTATTCGACTATCATGTCGAGCTTAACATTCGTAAGAAATATGAACATTATAGATCATGATCACATCATTTGGTTTGGGGACTTGAACTATAGAATTAATCTTCCCAACGAACATGTGAGAGGATTAGTGGCCCAGCAAGAGTATGATGATCTTTTACAACACGACCAATTGAATGCCGAGTTCAACTCAAAGACAGGGGCTTTCAAAGGATTCCAGGAGTCTCCAATTACGTTCAACCCAACTTATAAGTTCGACAAGGGTACTTCCAATTACGACTCTTCAGAAAAACAAAGAGTGCCTTCCTGGACCGATAGAATCTTGTCAAGAAGTTACAAAGATGCTCCTCCATTGGTACAACTAAACTATAATTCATTAATGGACATTGATATCAGTGACCACAAACCGGTGTTTGCTACATTCAAATGTAATGCCAAGTTCATTGATGAAGAAAAGAAAGCTCGTTTGACTAAAGAGATATACGATGCTTATAAGTTGGAAAATGGCGAGTCTAATGACGTTTCATTATTTGATAGCGTGAACTCCAATTCTTCGGGTACCACATCTTTTGCATCTGATGCGTTATCTGAATTGAACCTCTTGGACGGGTTTGAAGCTGCACCACCGACTCCTCAAAGACCGCTTACTTACAACAGTAACAACTTACTGAGGAAGGTTCCACCACCTCCGTCAAGCAGAAGGACTACAATCAGTGATAAGACTGTTTCGTCAACCACCTCGCTTCCTAGAAAGCTTCCACCCAAGCCTTCTGAGATCCAAGCTTCCGCTTCAGCACCAGAGATCGAAAAGAGTACACCTCCACCTCCTCCTGCTAGGAAGACAGCACAGTTTGATTTCTCTGCCGCTCCTTTGATCCCGAGCAGATCGAATTCTGCCACTCCAAAGGCCACACCAGCTGTTCCAAGAAGTTCGGTAGTCACTCCAAGAGCTACCCCTTCAACTCCGAAGGCGACGCCACCAAATCCTTCTCCTCAGGCTTCAAATAGCTCTTTGTCGAGTCCTGATCCAGTCAGGCCAATTCCAGCTGCCTCACACTCTCAAGATAAATCTATCCCAGTGGTGCCAAAGAAACCGTCTTCCTTGTCCAGTACCAAAGTAGGTGAAGCCAAAGAGGAGACGAAAGAAAACAAGCCTAGCACGCCACCTGCACCGCCTTCTAGGACCATGTCGGACTGGAAGCCTTTAGTCCCTAAATAGAATATTAATATCAGCAGTTAATACAGCACAGTTAGACAATTGATTAAATATATGATCAAATGACTTTAATCCAACTCTAAACTTTACTCACTCAACCATCCACACATTGAACACAACACATTAACACACCCATCCACATTCAACACATCACATTATCACACCCACAATCAACACGATTTTGCATCCATTTCGCATCCATTCGCACATTTTTCAAAACAACATGAGTAACAATCGAAGAATTAAGAACGTCTCGATCTCCGTGCCAATCTTGTATGGAAACCACGCCGAGAAACTCACAGACGATAAGCGTACTGCCGTCACTCCACCCGACCATACTCACGAATGGACGGTGTTTTTAAGACCCGTGCTCGATGATATAGACCTCACACCATTGATCAAGAGGGTGACGTTCAAACTACATGAAACGTACGATAACCCGGTTAGATCCATCGAGCATCCTCCATATCAAGTCACAGAAACCGGCTGGGGGGAATTCGAGATCATCATAAAAATACACTTCCATACTGGCAGTGAACTAGGAATAAATGAAAAGAATTTCCAAATCTTTCATGGTCTTAAGCTCCACCCATTCAACCCCAAGATCCCTGTAAGAGAAAACGGTGAAATACACTCTGTTCTCTATGACGAGTTGGTCTTCCAAGAGCCCACCGAGGCCACGTTTGAAATTCTTACGAGGAAACCTGCTAACTATATTCCACAAACCATCAGTGACGAAGAAAAGAAAGACCAAGAGTTTTGTAAACAAGACGAGTTGGACGAGTTGGCCAGATTGGACGCACAAGTTTATAGAATCAAGAAGGAGATCGAGAACCAGAGAAATAGGTATGGGGATCTCGAGCAAGAGAAGAAGGCGTTACTTCAGTAGTTAATGTACATTAGGATTTTTCAATGCATATGTAGGGTTCTGATTTCAATGATCTCTTAGACGTGCTTTATGATCTCATACAACAACGGGGCCACTTCCTTCAACGGGACCCCGAACCTCTCGAATGGGCTGAAATTATTGAGCTTCACCGGGACCTTTACCCTGACCAAATTATCGCTCACCACTATCAAGTGGTTTAATGGGTACGTTCCTCCACCCAAAGGATCAAGAAGATTGAAGTACCTTGAAAGTTGAAGACACTGCTTGTTGTTGGTGATAAACACGTCTTTAGGTATAGGGATGTCGACATTTGACGTGACAAGAATGGCCAGCATTCCATTGAGCTGGGATAAGATACTTGAAAAATAGTTCAGGTACTGCTTCCCCTGAGCGTCTAAAAACACCAACACCTTTTGTGGGGATACCTTGGGATCAAACTCATCCCTCATGTCGTCGTCTTCTTGTATGAGGTCGTTAAGTAAAAGTGATATGTCGAGATCTATCGAATGTGCTTGATGAACTGGAATAATGGCACTGGGAACCAGTGGTTGGTGGTTATAGTGGGATTTCTTGGTAACATACCCTCCCGACTCATCCTCGTCGCAATCTGGAGACTGTGGGGGTGTGAAAATCTCCTTGAGATCCCGGTAGGCTCTCTTCATCTGCAGCTAAAACAAATAAAGATCTCAAGCGATGTTTTTCAATTCACTTCATCGCGTGCGATCACGAAGTCTGGGGTAATTTTTTATCGAGTGCTGAGTTTACGCAACGAGTGGTTGTTTATGTAGAGGACTTGGGGACTACTATGTAGCAGTGTGATTATACTCGTGTCTGGGATATAGAGCCTTGTAGTTTATATATTTTAAGTGGGCACTGCTGATACCAGCAAGACCACAGGTATTCATGGGCCTTACATTTGGAATATTCTATTAACGGGCAGTCACTATGCGTTGAATCAGATCCATGTACAGATGCATCGACATATCGTCGGTCAACACATCCAACTGGTTACCGTAAAAGATATTTGGATTGGTATTGTAGCTGGAACTCGGATTCAACTTGGCCATTAAGAACCTTGCTTGACTCCCACCTTCATCACAGTCAATGAACCTAGGCAAGGGAAACCTGTCCATCAAGATCTCTATAGCCTCTTTCTTTGGGGCCTCTAAAAACTGCTTGAAATGCTCATACCCTTCCTGTTCATGGTACCCCAATTTCCTCCATTCCGCTATGTTTTCCCCATGGTAAATTAATATATGGAAGAAGGTATCAAGTAAGAGAATGGAAGACTTACTTAATGATGCAGAATCCAAGAGAACTGGCTCAGGCTCGTTGTTTACCTGTCCGTCTTCGCCAACGCTTCCAAACTTATCGATATCGTAACTCAATAAAGATGGTTGGATCATGATCATAGAATTATTAGTATCTTCATGCATCAAGATGTGTCTAACGAAGCTTGTTTCGTCGGGAGAGTTGTTGAAAACACTGATAAATGGGGATCTTCTAAGGTGATATATCACATGAGGAAGGAATGAAAACCGATTTGAAAGCATAAAAGACCCGACGTTTCCTTTGTTGTAGTGGGCAAATCTTTTGCAGAACTCAAGGGTGGTGTTATCGATTTTCTTGGTGATTTCACTGGGGGTTATATTGTCAGTTTCAAGCGTATTGATAGCATCTCTGGATATCAACACTGCTGCAGCAAATTGGTCAAATCCTATTTCGAGTCTGGCCTGGTCGTTGTCGTGGATGATCTCTACCGGATAACTGGTAACCCGAACAATAAACTCCCCAGACAGATGCTGGTAGTGGGTGATGAATTGTATTACACTTGAGGTGGCTTGGGTACTTGAATCACCTTTTTCAAAGTATAAAGCAAAGGAAGATTGTGGGTCTATATGGCATAACTTCCAGCAATTGGTGTTCCCTTGACCTTTGACGTTCTTGGATACAAAATGGCCATTTCTATCATTCAATGGCAAGCCTGAAGCATTGCCGATTAACCCTTCGATCTTCAAATCTCTTTCGACTTTGACTTCCAAAGTGGCATTGAGCCCGAAGTCAAGGAAATCTGTATCCTCTTGTTTCTTGAAGAACTTCAAGAAGCTTTGCTTGAAAATGGAAGTGGTGAACGAATCAGACATAATAACAACTCCACCGGTTCTTCTGCAAACCTCGTCCATCTCATATAGCCCGACTTGATCATAGCTTCCTATGAAGTAACTGCAACTAATTCCTAACTTCACAAGTTGCTGGGTGATGTTTTTATAGAACGTCTTAGCCTTTAATACCAATGCATAGTTCACGGTAAAGTTTGTGGATTGCAGGGGGATCTTCATGTTCTTTGCAAGGGTCGACTGTCGGGATGTCTCTATGTCATGGTGGGATCTCAACGGTTCCTTTAATTGTGTGCCAACTATAGCCCCAGGTCCATAGGTACATGCTCCTCCAATAAAGCACAAAACATTACCACCATTGGTACCGTAATTACCCAATAAACTCGTCAACAATAGTGATGCAACATTGATAGCACACCCGGTAGCTCTATAAGGTCTCTCTTTTCTTTCTTCTCTTGGGAAGGTATTTGTCACCAAGTTATCTATTATATTTGTGATTTCATACTCCACCAAATTGACTGGTTGAAGAAACTGTTTGCCAACTCTTCCAAAAAGCTCATTGGTGTTTCCGGTTTTCAATGAGGAATCAATGATCCCCAATGACTTTCTAACCTGGTCTAAAGTGTACTCTTTGGACCCATTATACGAGTAGCTAACTCCGTTCGGACTGGCTAGATTGTGGATAGAAACATTCTTCCCATACGATACTAAACCCACCAAGGAATTCTCAGGCAATAAGCTCATTGAAACGGTAAGACTTTGCTTGAGCGAATCATAGGCATCTGCATCCTCTGATTCAAAACATGTATCCACCACATACACAAATATGGGTGGTAGATTATTGAATTTACCTGTGTGATATTCAACCGTGGTGGCACTTGGTGATATGCCTATAGGGATGTTTCCTTGCTCATCGGGCACAAGCCTATTGCTGAAACTACAGTAGGAACATACCCAAGTCTCTTCTGTGCGTGCAACGTATGGGTGAATGAAACTCTGACATTGTCTACAGTTTGTGAGGTTATTCGAAGACGGAATTGGCTCTACAGACTTATTGTTCAATGGAGTGTACATGGCAGCCATTGGCACGATGTTCCTTTCATGTTGAAGCTTGGTTCGAGGCAACGAGTTCCACGATACCCGCACCCCATCCACGTCTTCCCTGGTATCAAAATAGGAGGTATCAGCCATGGGATGAACGGTGTGATTTTTCACGTCAAACGCGCATGGATTTGTCGAGATCGGGATTTGCAACTTTATGATCTTGTGAGACTAAGGTACCGCTGTATGGGTGGACGTGGAGCGGTGGAGAGTGGCATTGTATCCGACAGTGAGATATTTAGTGTTTGCTAGCGTGATGGTGTAGAAATGGGAGCATGGGAGGGAGATAAAGAGGTTTGTAGTCGCTTCTTCCGGTGTTCCACATTTGCATTTGTATTTACGTCTATTTACAAGTTCATGCTATTCACGCCCGCCGTTCTCTATATAGAGCTCTTCATTGATGCATTAGCTAGCCATATCTGCCTCTAGTTCCTCAATACATCTCTGACGCTTCCAAAGGAAAGCACCTCGTCGATTCTCTCACTTCCTGAAAAAAGCATCGAAAGTCTATCGATTCCACATCCCCATCCGCCGGTAGGAGGCAAGCCGAACTCCAACAGCTTGACATAATTCCAATCTGGAATCAAAGCTTCATTGTCATTGAAATCCTGCTTGGACGCTTGTTGGTCTTGGAACTTTCGAAGCTGGTCAACAGGCGAATTCTCTTCTTCATAGGCATTTATGTATTCTTTCCCATTGATGAAAAGCTCGAACCTAAGAGAAATGTTATACTTTCTTGATCCATAACCAATTAGAGCAGACTTGGATAAAGGTGAAAGTTCTGCTGGGTGATTATAGATGAACACCGGTCTGTTTTTGTTGGCCAATGGTTCAAGGTAAATTGAAGCCAAGTTGTCGAGAAGGATTGCAGGTGACTTCACTTGTGGCACAGAAAGGCCAAGCCGTTTGTGATAGGATATGAGGCTTGGGGAGTCGAGAACTTCGGGAAGCTCTATCCCAGATTGTTGTTCAAGAGTTGGAATAAACTCTACTCGTTCGAAATCCTCGGTCAATGGAAGTAGTTCAGGGAGTGTCTTTTTCATGAGTGATAAGTCTCTTTCCTCAGCCTCAATGCCTAAGTTGGTATGCAAATACTTAAAGAACTCTTGAGTTATAGCCATTAAGTCATCTAACTCAATAAAACTCTGGTAAAACTCACATGTAGTGAACTCGGGGTTGTGTGTTGCATCTAGTCCCTCGTTCCTGAAACTAGGTCCAATCTCAAAGATCTTCTCGAACCCCGAGATAACAAGCTTTTTTAGCCATAGCTCTGGTGCTACTCGCAATTGTAGATCCGAATCTACATGGACAGACTTCGTGACAAATGGCTGGGCATTTGCTCCGGTGGAGTTCCCATTGATCAAGGGAGTTTGGAACTCCATGAACTGTTTGGAAAGGAAAAACTGCCGTATTTTCTGGGTGACCAAGTTCTTGATTATGATTTTTTCACGTGCTTCAGAGCTGACCAAATAGTTCAACACTCTATTTGAGTTGATGAGTTTTTTATCTGTCAAGTTGTCGGGCACCGTCATCGAGTTCAAACATGGGGACAAAACATCTATTTTTTCGGATAATTTCAACAGAAGCTCGCCAGTGTTTGATGTGGAAGCAAAACCGTTGCAATTGATGTAATCCCCTTTACGGATATATGCGTGGTGGTGCAAGAAATCGTCTTTGGATATGCCCATCATTTTATTACTGGCGATAATCTGGACTTTTTTAAAGTCTTGTATCAAATCAATGAAGTACATGTATTTCCCATTTTTCCTGATCGAATGCACTTTGCCTTGAAGGTTTATAGGCCGGGGATCACGCTTGGATGGAAAAGCAGAAAAGTCCACCGAACTAAATTCATCAATGAATTCAGGTACTCTGAACTTGGTTCCAGACTTGGAGACATTTCTCAAAGGTGGATAGAAGTCTCGACTATCTTTAAGAAGCAGAGCTTTTCTATTTCTATAATCACTCTCTTCCCTGGTATGTTCCCCAGAGGGTTCTGGTGTGTGGGCTGTGTATGCTCTCGTGAAGAGTAGAGCAGAACGTGAGCGAATGCATGTTCTTAGTAGAACGGTTGAGATGCTCATGGTGAATTTAGTGCGCAGCGAATTCCAATGAGAGCCGAGCTGGAAAGCAGCATGGCTCTAGCTGGTGCTGTCCAGCAGTTATCGAGTATCCCGGGGCTTGGTCTATACAGAGTTGCAGGGATCAGAAGCCTTTATGTGACAAGACTTCTGGCACCTGGATAAAAGAATAGGAGTGGGTCTTGGCTGCAAAATTTCTTAAGACTTGGAGCGAACTTTGCATCAACAGAGATGGTTTAAAGGGATGCAAATGATGGGCTTTCGATTCCAATAACAGCCACATTCCGGCTACAGATTTATGAGTTGCATTTTTTTATGAACCACCAGAAAGGTCAGTGGTGGAAGTAATGAACATAGAGTTCGGAGCGGTGAGGTTGGTGGACATACGAATCTACAATGTAGTTGAGCTGTTTCGATTCCGTAGTGAAACTCAGGATCAACTTGGCCATTAGCACAGCCATAGCCTATTAGGATCTCAGTCCCATGCCTTTCCGCTTAATTCAATTTCACTCTTCCCACTCTATCCAATTCCACTCTTCCCACTCTATCCAATTCCACTCGTTTCACGTCAAATAAACTTTCTCAAATAGTCTTCTTAAGTCTCGAAACTATTGTCCTGTAACAAAGAACAATTAGATGTCTATCCATAACTCCATGTTGCAGACATCCCCACTTACCCCCGACTTGCAGTCCCAAGTTCTCGCTCAATTACATACGTTCCGCCTACTTTCTCCCACCGTCTACAGAAATAACCCATTCCTCTGGCGCCATTCCCGCATACTACTAACACGCAGCAGCACGCCCATCCTCGTCCCAACCCTATTTCCCGCCAGCACCCGCCAGCACAGCGCCTGGGAACCTACAAAGCTTACACAATTAAACTATTAACTTTCCGAATTTCACATTACACGCAAGCGCTGGCTAATGATAACAAAGCGTTCTTGTAAGCGTTTTTGTAAAGCGTTTTTGTACCCCTGAAATAAGCTAGCCGTACAAAACCAACTATAAAATATCACCATCACACAGGTTTTAAATAGAAATGAATCAGACGAGTAAGAAGCGCGGAACCGTCTATTTATTGTTTATATGCTTGATTACGTACTGTTTCGCGGTTAGCCATTCCAGCGGTGGTACATGGCGGGCCAATACATGGCGAACTCAGGGCGCCGGCCGCCTAGCGAAAACCCCGGCAAAACACCGCCTTAATCGTCTATTCAATCCTGTACATCCTGGCTATTTTTTAACCGATTCTAGCTGTATTCGGTTTCTCTGCATCTAATGCGGAGCCGCAGTATATGAATCGTCTGGCACTCTCTAGTTAGCCCGGCCAAACACAGCTGAATCTGCCCCAAAACTCCCCTAGCTTGCCCCATACTCCACCTCTCCGCCAAGCGGTTAAAATAATCTTTTTAAACTTGGCCCATCTCGCTCAACCGTCCTGTACCAGCAAAAAATTCTCCCCCGTCCGTTAGCTCAAGTGTGCGTACAACTATTGTTTATTTCCTAAAAATCCACGCGCAATTATCTTGATCAAAAGGTTTGTTAAAAACTTTTAGACACCTATTCTTTGTACTGCGTTTGGCCTTGTTTGGTATCTCCTTTGTTTATAGGTAAGTTCTGATTGGAATCTTTCAGATAGGAGTCTCCAGTAGAATCACACTTTGAGTTTGTCAAATCACCCCAATCTTTCCTTACAACCCTTCCACTACCCAGCTAACATACCACCGTCATGAGAAAAATTTGGGGACAGCGGAAACTTGACAAGGAAAAGGATAGAGAAAGGGATAGGCGCTTGAGTTTCTCGAGCTCTTCGTTGTACCGGACCTCGAGTAACCAACAGTCTATGGCCCCAAGAGAATCAACCGATTTGGATTCAAGAAAAGATATACCGGATGACGCTTCGATCGCTGCAAGCGTGTCGACATTGAACCAAAGCATTGGTGTCTCCAACGGCTCCAATGCCAGTGGAAACGCCAGCTTGAATCAATCAACTCTCAATGATAACGCAAGCATTCATACAAGTACCACCAACCCTAAAACCCCTAGATCAGTCCAAGCATTGATCAAGTACGACTACGATACAAAACTAGTGAAAAACACCTGGGTCAATGTGGTGCCAAACACAGGCGCCAATGATATAGATGACCAAGCTTTGAGGCTCTTTAGGGCAGAATTAAAAGGTTCTCATTTGTACCTTTATAAACAGAATTTGGGCTACCGGAATTTTAAACCGGAAGACGCCTCTCAGAGTTTGGGATTTCAAGATGCAGATCTGGAATCTGTACGCCAGAGTGTCACCGCTCCTCCCGCAACCATTCGTTCTGCTATATCGGCTCCTTTAAGTGCTCCGATATTACTGCATTCGTCTCACACAGACCCGGTGAGCCCGCTTCATCCGCCTGATACGTTTAGATCAAGAAACGGCTCGAGCACTTCTATTCCAGAAACCACCCAAAACGCATCTCTCTTGACTCCTACCCCAAAGGGAACTGAAACCACCGAGAATAGTGACCTTAAAATCACATACCATGAGACTTCAATACCGCACCCAGATTTAAGGTTTAATTTTGATACTGCTGCATTCCAATCCGACTGTACTGAAGAGTCGTTGATCCATTTCGTATTATTCCAATACAATGATGAGTGTTCCCTGGCTGTTGCTCAGGTGATCAATTTATTGCCCGTGTTTCCGGACTTTGGTAAGTCGTTAAGACTCTTGACCCTAATGCTCTCCAATTTGTTTCAAAACAAATATAGTGGTGACTATAATTTATCCATCATTTTACAAAGAGTCCTAAGCATATTAAATAACGTCAGTGAAAATTTCAAGGGTTTCCTTTTGAAATCAGATATCGCTCCTTACATATTGAGATTATTAGAACTCTTGAATGAGCAGGTATCAGCAAAAGATCATGGACAGTTTATGAATGACTTAAAACTGTTCAAATCCAAGATGTTATCTCATCAACAAAGCTTGATTAGTTTAATATCGAACGAGGATCAGTCTGAAGCATCACCCTTCCTGGAAATTAATGCCAATTACTTCCTTAATAATGTAAATTTAATTGAATTTGCTTCGACGGTTAATGCCATAGACTTGAAGTTCTTCACTGAGTGGAACTCAAACATTGATAAGTCATTATTGTTGTATTCCATTATAAATCAATCAAATGAACCCGGTTCTTCTGTTGATGTTGCTTACAGGAAAAATCCGTTGGTGTTCAATAACGAGTTCCACATGCATTATTTATCACGTTTATTAATCAACCATTTGTTGTTAGAAAACTCCACAACCAGCCTCACAGGTTCCAGTTCTGTGTTGGAATTTAAAGCCAGAATCTTGGAGAAATGGATAGATCTCGGTTGCTTATTGGATAAGTCAGGTAATATGGCTTCTTGGTTGGGTATTGTATCTGTCATTTTGTCACAACCTTTGTTGAGACTCAGTAAGGTTTGGTCATTAGTCTCACCAGACTACATCAAATTGTTGAAAAATGACTGGTCTCCTGTCTTGTTCGAACTAGACAGAAGGTTTTTGGTTAACAACATTAATTCGTCAAATCCAGGTTCGCCTAACCAGCAAAACACCGGTGCTGATAATTCACCTGATCAACCAAGAGGTGATTCCTATCATATAATGGCTCCAAGAGGTTTGGGTAAAATATACCCTAAGGAAAAGGTTATTCCCTACTTTGGTGACTTGTTATTGAATAATTTGTCTATCAAGAACATCAATGAATTGGATTCCATATATAAGAAAATCAATTATTCATTCAGCAGGTGGAATGAATACTCCAAGAACTTGATCAATTACATAGACATTGTCAAGTATAATGATGATGTTTTGAAACGTTACGACCTGATGGGATTTATTTTCTCCAATGAATCTTTAAACCAGGTTCTTTATCTTGGAGTTGATGATTCTAAAACATTACCTTCAACGTTTGAAATGAGCAAAGACGATAAGAAAGACCGTGATTTTGGTTTGAACATCAACACCAAATCAAATAAAAGCTTAAAGAATATGTTGTTGAAGTTGATTGATTTGAATTCAGGAGGCAATTCTTTTAACTTGGAAAAATTGATGCATTTGTCATTGAGTTTCCAACCTGAGTTACCCGAGTCTTATTTGAAACCAGGCACATCGTTAGATAGAAGTCTTGGTATCCATAGTTCCAGTCTTTCCTTGAACTCTAATGACTCCTTGGGATCTCTTCAATTTGAAAGTTATGATCCTTCCTCCAAGCTTCCAGGTTTCAATAACAATAACTTCAAATTCAACTTACTCAAATATGATGAGCTTACAACTGATCCATCATCCAATGGTCAAACAGATTCAAAAGATAGCAAGCATAATATCAAAGTCGACTCTGAGTTAGTATTCAGAATTGATGATTTCGTTACAGACTTTGACAATCAATTGAATTCCACCTTTAATGCACTAGATGAAGTCGATAATGAAGACGATGATGAGGAGGTTGCAGGCTTGGGTATTGATGTGGATGATATTTTGAACTCAGACAAGTTCAATAACTTTTCCATTAATGAAAGTACTACTACCGAGTCAGATAATAGTATTTCCAAAAAAGGTATACCAAATCCTCACAATACTACGGCCACAAACAGTTTCAGTGTAATATCATCCGATTCCAGCCAATTGCATATTTTCAAATACATTCCAAAATTTTCAAGCATCGATAGACTCATTGATTTATTGATCATCGATTCAAAGTATATGGATGATTCTATCAGTATCGATTTAACTGAGTACAGGTTTGTTTTCCTATTAAATTATAACTCATTTATCACTACCAGAGAATTGTTGGATAAGTTGGCACACAGGTTTATTAACTCTGGAAATGCTGTTATTTCTATCATGAAGAAATTACATTCAGTTAAGCAGAACCATCTACCACATAAATCACCTGAATTCCCAAGTTGGAATTTGGATCCAACTGTTGATCTAAGTGAGTTGGGTGAGGTGGATTATTCTGTGTTGTTGAAGATTCAAATCAACATCTTAAAAGTATTGGTATTATTGATCAATAATTTCTATTCTAATTTTGCTATGGATTTAGTGAACAAGAAGATATTGGTCAAGTTACTCAAGTTATTTAGTAACGAAATTTTGCAATGGTATAACTCTAACAAGATTGATGCCGACCTTGAGAAGTCATTTGAAAGTTTGGTCAATTACTACAAGAAGTTGAAGAAATTATTTGTGAAGAAAACTTATAGACCGTTTGAGGTTGGTAAGTTCAACAACTTCCTTATTAATGATTTCAAGTTCAGTAATTCGTTACATGAGGTGCCGATGAATAGAAACTTACCTGGTCATAAGAACGTTCATAAGATTGAGAAGTTTTTACACAAATTCAACAAATTGTTGGCCATATTTTATAAAGGCATTAAAGTTGAAGACTGGATCCAAGTTTATAAGACCTTGGAAATCCAATTCGAGAAGAATAACTTGATGGAGTTCAATTTGCAAAAGACAGACACTAATGATGAAAGTTTGATTGTTTCAAACATCTTTAATTACCTTGATTCGTTGAATGATCCAAGTGAAAAGGTTCAAGTAGTTAAGCAATTCCCATTGGTTTTTAGAAAGTTGCTCAAGGTATATAGCAAGTTCAAAGCATATATCTTGATCCAATTAACTGACTTGAATATCACCGTTGATGAACGTTTGGATAGAATGAAGACATTATTGTATATGGTCAAGATATGTCAGTTGAAAATGCTGAACACTCAGTTCGTTTTTGAGAGCAAAACCAAGGGGCCTATTCCTTCGTGTATTGAATCTGCTATCACCAATGTTATTTATTCGCCAGAGAGTAGACTTTTCACTAATCTTTGGTTGAAGGCCTATGTAGCCTTAGGAGGAGATGAGGATACTTCCAATAATCTTGATGACTTGAATATGTTATTACCCAAAATCACCATGAAGGATTTGGCTATGCATCATGAGTTTTTATTGCCATGTTTCGGATGGGTCATTGAAAACCTCTTGGAAGTCAACAAGATATCACACTTCAATAAGGGCTTGATTAACTTCAATAAGAGATATTTGGTATACAAAATTTTGAAAGAATTGACGATTGAGGAAGCAGATCCTAATGAAGCATACAACCACAACGAAACTAGAGAGTTTGAATTCTTATTGAAATTGGATGAAAACTTAATCAACAATAAGAATATTAAAGAGTTCACCTTGTTAGAGAAGGATCGTATAAGAATATTCAAGAGTATTTTAAAGGAACAGCATAAAATATTGAATGTTGATAATAGGAAGAAACAATTAAAGGATGGAACAGGCAAGGATAATACAAACCTATCACTTTACTCGACCAATTCCCATAGTTCGGCGACTAATCTTTCTTTGAACAAGAAGAGTTCAAATTCTGGAATGAGAAGACAGTCTTTAACTTATAAACAGCAAGGCTCGGGTTCAAGATTCAAGATATCAGGATTCTTTAATAAGTCAAGACCTTTCTCGCTTGGTGGTAATGGAGTTGGTTCTCCTTCAGGCCAACCTTGGTTTGAGAAGACTGTTAGTGTGAAAGATTTACCTGCACCGGATGTGGATCCTAAGCAGAAACCAACACACGTAATTCCATTGAAGAACAAGAAGATTTTCCCAGTCTACTTATTACCATATTCATTCAGAATCGATGGTGAATCTACAAGCAAAGAGGACGACTACTTCATCCAATGTATCAATGAAACTGACTTGAATGATTGGTTGATGAAATTGAACTATGCTAATAGACACTGGTTTTTCTCGAGAACATTAAATCTCAAGAATTCTCAAAGCAGTTTCCTCACATTTGGTATCCCTATCAATGTTGTCTGTCAAAGGCAAAATTCGTCAGTTCCTAAGTTTTTGATTGATATTCTCAGAGAAATTGAACAAGTTGGTATAAAGGATGTGGGGGTTTATAGAATCAGCACTTCCATCAGTGAATTGAATCACTTGAAATCAACGATTGATAAGATTGGGTTCATTGATTTCGATGAAAGGAGCTATGACACACATGCTTTAACCAGCTGTGTTAAGTCGTACTTCAGAGAATTACCGGATGCTTTATTGTCTGATAAGGTTATTGAAGCTTGTTTCATATTGAGACAAAGTCTCATCAATAACGAAAAAAGCAGGGCCGAAATGGTTACTCAATTCAGGGAAATCATTCAAGACTTACCTCTCGTCAACTATGAAACATTCAAGGCGTTAATGAAACACTTGCAAGAAGTGAAAGAAAACAGTGAACATAATAAGATGACTCCTGCCAATATAGCTACCGTGATTGGGCCCGCACTTACGGAAGCCAGCAGTCTAGAGATATTAGTTCAAAATTTTGGGTTCATGAACTACATTCTCGAACGGGTTATAGTCAACTACGAACCAATCTTTGAATATACTGCAGAAGAAGTCAATGCTTTAAGAGACGAAACCAAAGAAGATCAAGAGAAGTCGAAACCAGACGCAGTAGAAACTGTTCAAGCAACAGGAGACACTCCCGATGAACAAGAAGTGGTACAAGAGGATGCTCAGGATACCCAGAAGGACTAAATAGACATGTTTATTTACATTTAAATGTCATAATATATATACAAGGTTGACTCAATGTCTCTTAATAAAATTCTTATTCACATCGTTTCTTCTTTTCTGCATAGCACCCAATTTCTTATTTGACTGTTCCATCTTTTTCCTGGTGCTTTCGACGTTATTCTTGTTGAAATCCTTCCACCATTCTCCCACACTTTGTGCTTGGGCTGTACCAGGTCCAGAAGTTGGAGCGTCGGAAATTTCAGGCATCTTGAATGCTTTCCTGAAGTACTTGTTTCTTAACACAAGAGTTTGGAAAAATGAAAAGGTGGAGTTCACGGCAAAGTATAAAACAACAGCTGCAGAGAAGTTCTTGGTAACGATAATCGATAAAATAGGTAAAGCGAACATGAATTTCTTAAGCATTGGGTTGATTTGCATAGCACCAGTTTCACCACCCATCTTAAACATTCCCATGACCACAAAACCAGAAATAAGCTGTAATCCCAAGTATGGATCCACCTGACTTAAGTCCATAAACCAAGCGTAGCCTTGGTCTGCAAACCCTTCAACTGGATGGTTGGCCATTTTTCTTAATCCCTGGAAAAACCCATAGGCAATTGGTAATTGGATCATTGGGAGGAACTGGTGGGACATGTGGATGTCGTTGGCCTTGATGATTTTTCTTCTGTCATAAGTAGCTTCCACTTGGTCTTGTGGATTTTCAGCGTTCTTTAATCTGTTCATGACTTCGTCCAACTCAGGCTTGACTCTCTTCATTTTGGCCCCATTGACGGAAGCCTTTACATATAACGGGAACATGACGAATCTTACTGCCACGGTTGCGACGATGATACTGCCCCACCAAGGTAAGCCTGAGTATACGTGGGTGTACTCCAACAACCGCTCTATAAGGGCAGTTGGGCCGTAGCCTTGGGCCATGCCAATAGAGTCTAAGTATCCAAGCTGATCCGAAGTCATGGATGAACCTGCTGAGACTTCATCGGTAAATTTGGTAAGGGTGTTGGTAATTTCTGAAGATGGAGTTGAAGATGTGGAGTTGTAACGTACTGAGGGCTGCAACAAGCCTATTGAGGACATTCTGAGACTCAGAGTACTCGGATAAGCAATTTTTGGAACACAAGATTTTGCAAGAGGGGCCCTCAAGCCAGCATGACGGAGTAAAGAGGCTCTAAACATGCTTATGTCTGCAACTCTGGTAAAATTTTTCAGGTCTATGGTTTGATTGAATTCGCGACTGCGAAAATTATCAACAGATTCGTATGATACGATCCAGAACTTCGATATACAAATATATAGCCCAAGGGGTTCACACGTACAATCACATACGACGCCTCTCAAGTACCCAATTTGTTTTCACTGAAAAAACAGAGAACTTTAACCCCCTTTCTGACCCTTTTCCTGACACTATTCTCCCTCATAATCAGAAGACTATATTAGATGCAACAGCTCGAACCCCACCAGACCTACAACAAGCCGTGCTTGAAAAAATCCCTCAGCAGCACAAGGGCCTAATGCTCAACATCCAGCTCCAGTTCATGATAAATAACGCAGACCCCAGCTCTTATACCTTTATTCTTAAGCATCTAAAACAAGGTCTTGACCATGATCTCATCGAGCTTTTCCTATACAAGTACACCACCATCGGTAACTTCAGCCATATGGTCAAGCTCCTCGAGTTGTATCTACACCACGAACAATTTGTTCCCAGCAATGAACTATGGTCCCATTTCCTCAGCGTCACCTGTGAATCATACTCTGTTGATGGTGCTCGATTGATATACCACAACCTCATAGATAATTACCAGTTCTATGACGCAGACTATTCGGCTTATAATTCGACCCAAACAAACTTTGCATTTCTTGTGAGTCCAAGCTGTTTGCTGACTTTGGCATGTATATTTCAAAAACAGGGAGACCCGTTCCATATTCTTGGATTGAGAGACTACTTCAAGAGGTTTTATTCTATTTACGGTCATAGAGAGTGTTTCAAGACCATATCCATATATTTGATAGAGGCGTATGCTTCACAGGGAAACGTAAAAGAGGCGTTTTCCTCGTTCAAATACCTCTGTATGTTTTTCACCCAGCACCATCTTCCAACCTCCAAGAAAGATAACTTGGAGAAAGTGTTCTCTATGATGAACCATACCTCCAATTGGAGGAAGCGGAATATAGAATCGAATGAGTCCAGGCTTCCTGAGTGGCCGGACGAATTGAAAACTGATCTAGATAAACTCCAGGATCTCGAAATAAAGAATGCTGGAGGTACTCTTTTTCGTCCCATAAGTGCTAAGAATAACGCTCCAAGAATCGTCCCTATGCTTGAAGGCTACTTGCACTTCAACGATGTGCCTGTTTTCACCCAAATGGTGAACAAATTTCTAGGCCAATTCATGCTGTCAGATAAACCTCAAAAGGTCCTTACTATCATTCAACTTGTCCAATCAAGCCATTTCATGTTGGCCAATTTCTTCATATCAAGTCTTGCCATAAACTCCAATTTAGTCGAAGCATTCGCCCTAATGATCAAGCTCCAGTCTAGGTTTTTGAGTACCCCTTTGCACATCTTGTACAAGGACGAAACCTTCGTAGCTTTGCTCAAATCATGCAAAAAAGCATCTACTCAGTTGAGTGAGGTTAGAGATGTGGACCAACTCATGGACCACCATGAACTCATCAATAACATTGTTCAGTTCTACTTCAAGGTGAAAAAGACTGCCAAAATTGTTCACATTGATCCTCGAGTCATGAGTCTTCATATTTCATTGATTCTCGACAACCCTAGAGTGCAGCCCCAGCTTTTCCATTCAAGTATGGAGTTATTTGAAAAGAATAGAACAGAGGAGGACATAATCTATTTGAGTAACAGTGACTATAACAAGCTCCAACAACTGTATAATATAGATGCTGACAAGGGAACCATTCGTGTCAAGCCGGTTTAATTGGGTGGTATAGAACTGCATGATCTTGTAAATAATATAATATATAACGATACAATTAAGCACTCGTAGCTCATTAATATATCACCAGGTGTTACGATTAGTCATCTCTAGGACTCGACATCCTATGGATCTTCACGTCCGACTGACTTAATCCCGCAAACGATGTGATATCTTGGGGGGTGATAAATATGGTCTGGGAGCCAGGAGACTTCCTCAACTCTTCCAATAAAAGCTTGATACTGACATTTCTATTGACCGAATCCATGAAAACATCAAACTCATCAAGCCCTCTAATCTTAGAGTGCATGATCTTCCAGATAGACAAAAGGAATGCAACCTGTGTGAACGACTTTTCTCCACCAGACAATGAGTCCACAGTACGTCTTTCTGATGCGGCCTGAGGGGCCACTAACATGGTTACGGTTCTGTTCAATGTGTCCACCACCAATCTACCCTTGAAGTTTCTGGAGTTCAAGGCTTCTTCAAAAGAATTACAAGCATCCTGAATATTCACATCTAAAGTTTGTCTCATGTACTTCAATCTACGTGAAAACTCAGACAGGAGTTTATCATTAGTGCTTTGTAATTCTAGTCTTAGCACTTCGGCATCTTGTACTCTAGCTTTGCAAATTTCAAACTGTTCTTGGGCATCCTGAAGGGTGATACCAACTGCATTTTCTGCTTCTTCCACTGCTTTTTGGGTCGATATATATTCGGCTTGGATAGATTGGGAGGTATCTTTATCTGTGATTTCAATTTCTTCACGTGAACAAATTTCCTCTGCCTTGGTTTTGTTTTCTAACAATCTGGGCATATACTCTTCAATTTTTCCCTTGGCTGTGTTAATCGAATCCTGTTTTTTACCCTTTTCCGTTTCCATTTTGGTGACATCAACATCAATTTTGATGATCTGATCTTTTAATTGGTCAATTATACTCGATGCTTCTTCCAATGATGCTTCCAAGCTTTTGAGTTCTTCATTTTGTGCCTTAAGTTGTCTATTGACATTTTTGAATTCTCCTGTTTGTCTTTTAAGGTCCTCAGAAACCGATAAAGCTATCTGGTTGTTACGTTCGATATCACTTTTTAGTTCTTGGATTTCATTTTCAATCAATTCAATTGGAGTAAGCCCGTTGGCGTTCTTTTCACTGAAAGTCAAGTCACTCAATTCTGTCTCTAACTCCTTCCACTCTTTATTGATCACGCTCAATCTACTTTGCAAAGATTTCCGTTCACTTTCAAGATTCTTGAGCATATCTTTATGATCCTTCTGGAGTTCTCCCAATGTTAGCTTGTCGGAACTGATCATTTCCTTCGTTTTCTGGATCTCTTGATCGATATCGTCGGAGTTTTCAGCAAACTTATAAGCACCAGAGTGAATATAGTTTACAGGATCGTTGGAAACACCATTCTGGTCACCTCTGGATCTTCTACCACTGGTCTTATTCACTCTGGTAAACACATTCATAACATTTCTCACCGTCACCAATTCGGTATCTCTATTGTTTTCTTCAGTAATTATGGACTTTTCAATGTTATTGATATCAATCAAGGTATAAAGAACTTGTTCGTCCGAAAAGTTTAACATGTCAACAAAAGTAGTGTGGCCGTGAACTTTTCCTTGACTGTAATCAAATCTTTCAAACTTCCTTGTAACTATGGTATTAAATACATGTTCTTTTCTCATAAGTTCCAATAAAAGTTTACGGTCATGTTCATCACACACCAAAAATGAATCAAGACTTTTGGCCAATGTGGCATTTAATAAATCTTTCCAATCCGAAAATTGGGACTTGACATTGATATAAGAGCCTAAAGGGCCCAAGGGTTTATGATGCCAATCTTTTACTGAGTTAATTCTTCCCAAAACCTTTTTGATCGGGTTTCCCCATGGTCTGTACTTATCCTCTTTCGATCCTTGTGCAGCTCTTAATTTTGATTCATACTGCCTGATATTATCCCTCAACTCTTGGATTTTGAAAGGTTCAGTGTTATTGGAAATGGTGCTGGATAATTCATCGATTTTTAGAGTCGTCGTCTTTTTTTCTTCTCTGTTCTCTTGGATTTGCCGTTTCAAATTAGCTATTCTCTTGCCGACACTTTCGGTATCGTTTAATGCTGCTTTTTCTTGCTCCTTTTGAAGTTTGATTTCCAATTCCTTGATACGATTAGATTTCTCTTTATTTGAACCTTCAAGGGAGTTAATCTCGGTGGCATGCTTGTCACAAAGAGATTTCTGTTCATTTTTCTTAGCCTTTAACGGGTCGATGGCATACCTTGCCTCGGCAAGCTTGAGGTTGGTTTCTTTTAAACCTTCTTCTAACTCAACCTTTTCATTCAAAAGACCATCTTTAGATTTGTTTCCCTCCGTTCGCTGGCTTTCAATGGCTGAAGACTC
This sequence comes from Yamadazyma paraphyllophila, assembly GCA_030563605.1. Classification (NCBI taxonomy): domain Eukaryota; kingdom Fungi; phylum Ascomycota; class Pichiomycetes; order Serinales; family Debaryomycetaceae; genus Yamadazyma; species Yamadazyma paraphyllophila. The sequence goes on from JAJMJO010000008.1 coordinate 426,895, forward strand.
TTCTTCCAACAACTTTATATCATTGTTTTTCTTAGCTATCATCTCCTCGATCTTGGTAACATTGAACCAAAAAATTTTCCCGTTCAAAACCTCCAATTTGTGTCTTAATTGGTCAGATTGCCTGAATTTATCATATGTTTCGAGGGCAACTTGATACTTCTTTTTAGAGGACTCCTCGAACGCCCTAGATGCTTTTAACTGGCTGGTAACATCCTCAATGTTGGAGGAAATATGCTGGAAATTATTGATGATGTCAGTGACTAAAACACCTTGCATGAAGTAATCAAACTTACTTGAATCATTTGTGGAGGTCAAAAACTCTCTGGCTTTATCTTGAGATAGAAAACACAACGGATTATCCACACGGATGTTATATTTCATCAAGATAGCATCCAAGAGTGACTTTTTGGTCGATATGGTTTTGTTTTTTGCATTTCTAATGCTGTACGAACCATTACCGTTTCTGACCAACTTTCTTTCAACAGTGATTCTGTCTCCATACTGCTCTCGGTGGAATGCATCATTGCCTCTGTTTTTAAACGTGATACTGATTTTTGCCATGGATTTCCCATCTTTTATAAGGTCTTTAATACTTGAACCTCTGCTTGTATCACTGGCTTTAGCACCTAGTCCAACTGCGATTCCGGTGATCACCGCACTCTTTCCTGACCCATTTCTACCGATAATGAAGTTCAATTTGGGTCCTAAATCCAACTCAAAAGAGTCGTGACACATGAAGTTTTTTAGACTGATTCGTTCGATAATCCCTGCTTGTTCTATGTCTTCGGAGTCAGACTCAGAGTCGGACTCGGAGTCAGACTCAGAGTCGGACTCGGAGTCTGAGTCTGAGTCTGATTCCGAATTGGACTCGGAGCCGCTGTTCGTATTTGATCCAGGGGATCCTGCGTTCGAAGCTGTGTGGGTCAGCGAAGTGCCATCATTGGCTTCTGTTTGGGTAGAGTCTTCTAGGTCCTCGATACCACTTGTTTCAGACCCCTCAACGCCAGCTAAAACTTGATTGGTTTTGGGCCGTTTCAATATAGACCCTAGCATATCATGGCCATCGTTGGCCAGACGCTTGGACATCAGTGGAGTAGTGGTGTGTTGGGTGTTAGACGCGGTAAGTGATAGTGCCAATTGACGCGATTGATTCGCGCGCGGTAATGTGAACAGAAGAGAGATAAATGAGTGAGAGCGTGAGGATGCAGGAGAGGATTCAAGGTATTTCGAACGTGAAGGTTAGAGTATGGCAGGAATGTGTTTGTGTTTGCAAGACAGTCAAGGTTCCTGGAGGTTGGTAGCGATTTGAAACTCCGATAGCTGAAAAATGCACCCTGACGCGACTCAGGTGGCTGCAAAATACATCTGTACACCGCTACTTACTTGAATATATAAAGGTGAGTGTCCTCCAATTTTCCGTCTATTCGGTCTATAATAATGTCTCAAATTAGTGCTGATTTCGTGTTCCTCTTGAGATACCGGGAAATTGTCATTTTAAAAGTCTTGAGCCTGTTTTGGTTTGATCGTTTTGGATCTTTTTGGTATAGGATTCTGTGGAGCAGAATGGTTTCAGCAACCTCTTTATTCTGCTCTGGAGTTACGAAACTTGGTCTGCTGCTCACTGGTGAAAGTTTTGCATCTCCATCTCCTTCTTCGTTGCCCCCACCCTCAGGAATTGCATCCAATATGTCTTTCATGCTCTGGAGGCTCGTATTTCTCCCCCTTTTCGAAGCCTTGTTGTCTTGTCTGTGCTGATATACAACGCGGCTGTTTTTGGGCTTTCCAGTACATATTCCACCTGCTGGTGGTTCTTTTATCTGAGCATCCGCTTCTTCGTCTTCTTCGAATATGGTGTATAAGTGCCTCTTTGTGCCAGTGAAGCTTCCCCTGGTTCCCCCGTTCTCCTGCTGGCCACACCCATTAGAGAATTCCATCGCTCCGAAACAGACGTTCTCCTTCTGCTCTTGTACTTGTTCGTTGGATCCAGGTGCAATTCCGTAGCATTCGTCAACCACAAAACTGTCACCTATGTCTCCCATATACTCGTGTTTGACAAGAGGATCCATGGCAATCCCATCTCCCCCATCTTCAAAGCTCTCGTTGAAAAGCCCCCCATAAGAACATACGAACGCAGACGGCATGGCTATGAGTGTCCAATAGTCCCCTTGGTGTGACAAATGCACAAACAAGTTTCGCAGCCAAATTGGCACTAAATGTTGACAAGCCAAAAGTCTCTTGGATCGAATCTTGAGTTTACAACAATACGTATGACCACGTTCTTCGAGTTCACTTACGTCTGTAACAAGAGCTCACAGTAGAAGCGTGAGAGGAATTCACCTGAGACTGTGCAGATTCTATCCAAGTTTCTTGTGCTGCTCGAAATTTCCCCGGCCCAAAACAGTGCCTCGGTCCATCCCACTCCTTCCCGACCCAAACAAACCAAGCCTTAAGGTTTGGCACCAAATGCCACCAAGCATTGAACAAACCGGTGCCCCGGTCCTTACACACAGGCCCGAGTCTTATCGCGCGACTATATAGCCTCAGCGATTAGCTCATCGTCCGTATGTTTTGGTCCTTTTTCACCACCATCACGGCCCTTAGCACCGCTGTGTGTGGGCTTGCCGTGAACAGAGGGAAATCCTCTCAAACACCCTTACAGATAAACCCGGCTGCAAAAATCACCCCCAAGGTGTTTATCGTGACTATGTTCAAGCCGGAGGAAGAAGCCTGGACACATAATCTCCATTTCCTGAACAACTTCACGATTCCAGGATTGTCTTCGAGTTATCCCGAGGTTCATTGTGATGATGATTACACCATCTGCCATTTCACCGGGGGAGAAGGCGAAATAAACGCCGCAAACTCCATGATGGCTGTTTTGCTCAACCCACAGTTTGACTTGAGTAAAACCTATTTCCTTCTCAACGGTATAGCCGGGGGAGAGCCTTCACGTGTCACCACTGGCTCGGTGACATTTGCTAAGTTCGCCGTGCAAGTCGGGCTACAGTTCCAGGTTGACTCGAGCGAATTGGTCCACAATGACAAATACAGTGAATGGCCCAGTGGTTACTTTGGCTACGGTACAAAGGACCCTTTCACGTACCCGGACGCCGTATATGGGACCGAAGTGTACGAGCTTAACGCAAGGCTAAGAGATAGAGCCATAAATGCTTCTTCTGTTAATGCTGATAAGTTACTGCATGGAAATCAAAAGAATATCGAGCTTCGTGCCATGTACGATTCTCCAGGAAACCAGCCTCCCGTTGTGACTGGATGTGATGTCACCACCTCCGATAACTATTTTGTTGGACACGTTTTGAGTGATTACTACAAAGACTTGGCCAGTTTGATGACCAATAACACCGCCAATTACTGTTCGGCAGCCCAAGAAGAAAACGCTACCTTGGAAGCGATCTTGAGACTACATGGACATGGCAAGGTTGATTACTCTAGAGTCATCGTCATGAGGTCCATTTCAAACTTCGTTCGTCCTCCTCCATCCATCAGGGATTCGTTGACGTTCTTTAATGAGTATGATAAAGGTGGGTTTGACTTGGCATTGACCAACTTGTTCCTCGGTGGGTATCCTGTGGTTAGAGATATTGTGGATAACTGGGATATTTATGATAATGGAATAGCCACCGACAATTATATGGGAGACGTATTTGGAACCCTTGGAGGCAAGCCGGACTTTGGAAAGGAGAAGTATTCCATCCATTAGATACATACTACACAAATAAATACCTATTGGCACATTATCTTAAAAACAGTCTCTTGTTAGAAGCCACCCTTACTCTTAAGCCTATTACTCTTCCTACAAGCCACTTTCTATAAATATATTCACCTGTATTTCTACTCAATTAACACCCAATGGTTGGACTTGTCTACAACAGTTTTACCATCCACGAATACCTTCATACAGTTTCTATCATCGCCCGAGAAAACCCATTTGTTCAACAAATTGATATACTTGGTCTCGGCATCCTTGTCGGTATCCTGGTCGTTTGGAATCTGCCATTCAAACAAATCTATATTACTGTTGATGCTGCTTAAGTCAATCAATTGAGCATCGAATCTCTTATTCACGTCAAAAGTCCCGATTCTATCTTTCATTCCAACTGCCTTGGCACCACCCTGGGTGGCCATATAGAGCACATCGTTCAATCCCAATTTGTCTTCGGGGTTTCCAGTTTTCATACACAAATGGTGGCTCACTAATATACTATACCTAGCAATCGCCAAAATCAGCGGGTCAAATCCACCACTTATATCGGTTCCCAAACTGACGTTGATTCCCTCCTTATATAAGTACTTCTTCACTGGTGCTTCACCACTTGAAATAAACGTGTTTGAGGTGGGGCAGTGACTGAGAGAACAGTCCTTCTGCTTGATCAACTTACACTCCTTATCCGTCAAATGTACCGCATGGGCCAAGATGGTCGTTTCTGTTAACAAGTCATTGGTATCGTATACAGTAGAATAATCGTCACACTCCGGAAAGAGGTTTTTCACCAACTCGATTTCTCCCTTATTTTCACTGATATGGGTTTGAATAGGAAGGTCCTTTGCAGCAGCAAAGTCTCCTAGCTTTTTAAGCAAATCTCTTGTACAGACAGGAGCAAAACGAGGAGTTACGATTGGCTTGACGAGGCCCCCATCGGTGTGGCTGAAATGGTCCACCAACTCTTCCATCCCTTTGATACACCCACCTTTTTCTTCCTGATAAGACGTGAAGTCAGGGTTGTGATCCATACACACCTTTCCCACAAACCCTCTTTGTCCCAACAGCAACAACAAATCACCAAATAACTTACTGGTGGCAGTGTCTATGGTTGTAAAATACGATCCACAGGTGGTACCATTGGCCAAGGTCTTGCGGATCACTTTCGTGTAGACATTCTTGACCATTTGCAAGTTCTGTTCGTTGAACGAGTTTTCCAACGCAAAAGTATAGGTCTTCAACCAGTCTAAAAGAGGCATATCCAAACCAATACCAATGTTAGGATACTGAGACGCATGGATATGAGTATCGATAAACCCGGGGAATAGGAATTGGCTCTGGTTGCCCGAAATATCAACATACTTGAACTGGGCTGAAATCAAATCATACTTGGAGTAATTTTTTTTGAACACTTCTAAGGGTGCAGCAACCACGTCATTTTGGCAGTGAAGAAAGTCTATTATGCCGTGCTGATTGACCCCCAAAAGAGACCTGGGTCTGATACGAAGCTGTCCGAGCTCGGGGGTGTCGATGAGGGTCCCGTAGAAGAGCGTATACGCTGGAGGTGGTGGAGGTTGCTTATTCAATTGCATTGTGATTTATGAATTCATGGCACATCCTCGTGATTTATGTAATTCCTTATCAGTGATGCCGCGGAAAACCCGAGCTATCTTTTTTCACCGGTTTGACTCCGGTTCTACCATTTTGGCTGCGACTTGCCTTGCGTACCTCCACCGTCAAACCGGTCCCAAGTACCGGCAAAATTCCCCATTTGGATCTGGATAATCCTAAGTAGCAATCGACTTAGAAGCTTCAAGGTGTGCTGCAACGCTTCTGAGAAGGCGTGTGCTGAATCTGTTGGTTGTGTATTTGGCCCATTTGATGATTTTTGGTTTGGCTAGTTCCGCAACCAAAACAATAATTGCGTAGCTTCCAGCTTTTAACTCCATGCTATCACAACAAGCATCCTGTGGGATCATGTGACACAAGACCCTATAGTCCTAATATATAGTCCTAAACATAGTCCTAAAATATAGTCTTAAAATATAGTCCTAATATATAGTCCTAAAATATAGTCCTAATTATCTTTTCACCTCTATTCCCTCTAGCTACAATTAAATCGGCTCAAGAAGTCTCGATCTACGTTATCTATCGTTAGGACATTTATTCCTACCTAGCCTATATGGTATAAACTTTCGCCGAAGCATAACCCCCTAAATCAAAGCAGCTGCGATTAAACCAACAACAGCACCCAAAGAAACAGAGTTCAAGTTACCCATGTTTTGGTCTTGAGATTGGACGACAGAAGCGGAGGATGAAGCAGAGGAAGATTCGGCTTCAGTAGTGGCTTCAGCAGCAAGAGTGGTAGAAGCTGGGGTGGATTCGGCTTCGGTGGTTTCGGCAGCAGATTCAACAGTGGATTCGGCGGCAACACTGGATTCAGCAGCAGTGGATTCGGCGGCAACACTAGATTCAGCGGCAGTGGATTCGACTTCGCTGGAAGCTTCAGTAGAAGCAGCAGCAGAGGATTCTTCGGCAGATGATGATTCAACTTGAGAAGATGATTCAGCTTCACTGCTGGAGGATTCTTCTTCGCTAGAGGATTTGGAGTATGGAGAACAAGTGTCTTCGAAAGCAGAAACAGCAGTCTCGCTGTCACCGTTTGGACAAACGTCGTTCAAACAATCCTCAACATTGGAGTATTCCTTGGAACAGATACAAGATAAATCATTCAATCCAGAACAATCAGATTTCTTGGTAACTTGAGCAACACAGGCCAACAAACAAGCTGGTGGAGTAGCGATGGTGAGTTTAGCGGAAGCTAACAACAATGCAATAGAGGAAATAGCGCTAGCCTTCATAACGAGTGTAATATGTGTTGTTAAAAGGAGAAATAATTTGATGAAAATTTTTGAGGTAAACAGTGCGTGTTACTATTTTAAGTAAATAGGGTAATTCTAGATTCGTAACTGCAGGAGCATTTCTGGCGCTTCTGGTGCGAGCTGGCGCGGCATGGCGGTGGGTTGGGTCGACACTACTGCGAAACAACATTGTGGGGCGACTTACCAGTTGGGCGGCTGTCTGGCGGAATGTGAAACCGAGTGGATTCAAAATACATATCAGTTTGTCGTTCAGATCCGATCAGGTCGGGTGGCAAAAGTTGTTTTGTTTCTTATCTTCTCTGTTTATCTTCTTTCTCATCTTCTTCGTCTTCTTTCTTCTTGTCTCGACTTTCCTCGAGACTTCTCGAGATCTTAGATTTCTTCACTAGCCGAGCTTATTTTGGCTTTACTCAGCGCTAATTAAACATTCAAAACATGGATCATCTATTGATTCTGAACCTTTAAATCGTCTTGATTAGTGTTCTTTGCAAACAGACACAACTCTCGCTCGTGCTTTATAGCTTGATCTACTGAACTCTTTTCTTAATTCATTACCTACATAATCGTGGTGATAAAGCCTTAAAACCTTATACTGGCTTCAAGGCCTCTACCATAATAACCCACATCAACAGAAAACCCTCCTAAATAGACCGTCAACTTTGCATCCACATCAACTGCCAATTCTCCATTTAAAGCTTTCCTGAGCACTTCACTTCCAATACTAGTCACTCGGATCGGTATCCTACCACTTTTATTGAGTCCTGGCTTCAAGACAAGCATCCTTGGACGGGTCATTTCCCCAATCTTAGACCCACCGGAACTGGCAACCACATCCTTTATCTCTACCGTAACATCCATATTACTGATAGGATTGAACACCTCAACATCAACGTCACTGCCAAATACATGGATAGTCGTACTAACAATAAACAGATGGTAGTTTTCTTCTTCCTTGCTGAAATAAACCGAAGGGACTGCTATATCGTTTAACTTAACTCCATCAAGTATTTTAGGCAGCAAAAAACCTATATCCATCGTTTGGCTAACATTAGACACAAATCGACTTAGAACCTCCTGAAGCTGATTTTCCTTTTCTTTGCTCTTATCAACTAATATCTCCACTTCTAAAGGTTGTCCAGGAACCACCTGTTCTGCTAGGACAGAGCAGATATGGGTATTGTTGGATACCAAATTGAAGCTGACTGCTTTCTGGATTAAAAGCTCTACATTTTCGATACTTAAATCACAAACAACATGGGCTCTGAGTTTCAGAGCCGAATATTCGAGTATAGAGACGTCTAATACTTCGACGCTCACATTCACTGCGTTCACATCAAATGTGTTGTCTAAGGTGATGGACTGTTGTTTGGTGGATATGTTGTGAATCTCAACCGAGTGTTCAAACAATGGAGTTCTGAGCATCAATTCATTGAAGTTGGCATTAAAGTCCATCTCTATGGTTTCACCGTTTAATAAATCTGATACAATATCACCCACCCTACCGGTAATTTCAAACCCTCCAGACACATCACCATTGACCACCAGGGCCTCGCTTTTGATTCTTATGCCTTTACTTTCTAGTTCAACGTTTGAAAACGCTTCAATTGACGAATCAAAAGATCCTTCAACGGCACCTTTAATCGACTCGTCGTCAACCACAATAGATGCAGTGTCTATTCTGCTGAAGTTCAAGCCTGAATGGATACCCATAGGTATTTCTGGTATGCGGACGCTTACACTTCTGACTATGTGATTTAACCACTCTGGATATGAACTGTTTGTGGCACAACGCACGTACATGTCTGACTTTTCATTCCTGATGATATCTTTTACGAGTTCATTCAAGCACTGACGATCAATTGAGGAGCTGAATTTTGGAATGATGCCATTGATCTCAACATTCTCCTTTCCTGGAGTGAGCTCTATCTCCCCAATAGATTCCGTCTGCCCTTTGCAATTGAGTAGTAAGTCATAACGATCAAATTCCTTCAAAAACTTCTTCATATATGTATTGAAGTAAGGGACGTTCCCACCAAAGTACACCTGGTTTTGGAACTCATCATAGTAAATTCTAGATCCTTGTACTTCCAAGTTCGAGCTGAGATTATTGTTAAAAGTCAAATTCTGATTCACTGATATTTTCTTGTTGTGTAAAGTGATAAACCTAGTAAGAATATCGGCATTAAACAGAGTCTTGAAGTTGATTTCACTCTCTTCGTTATTCAATAAGTCATTCAAGATCTTAATTAAATTAGTGTCACTTACGCTAACCACTGACTCGAATTCAAAGTTACTAACGGCGTGATTCAATAAATTGACATCTAACGAAGGACTTGTCACATTCAAAGATTCCAAATCATTCAATACTACATTGATCACATCCAAAGGTCGTACCACCACCATACCTGCTAATCCACCCGTGAATTTAAACAAGTTCAGATAAAAGGTGCTATTTATCATGTCATAATTCACCTCAATCGAACAATCCACTTTGACTTGTAACCCCGAACCTGTGATTCCTAGAAGGTTGATACCAGTGAGTTTGGGATGGAATGAACTTTGGATATCTACACTGTAATCGTGATAAAGGAAACAAACTATTATTAAAATGATAACTAAGATAATTAACCCGAGACTCAACAATGGAGTCCCTAAATAATTCCAGGACAAATAGTTGAACGATTCGGGTTCAGGAGCTTGAGTGGTGAGTAAGGGTTGACGTTCATCTGCTAGAGGAATAGGCTGTGGTTTGTTTGTTGGGGTGGCACTTCCCAACCCATTGGCATTAGACGAAGAAGGTGTCAGGTCCTGATGGTTAAGAGCATTATCTATGGTATGGCCCTCGTTTTCAGGAATTGAAGTATTAGGAGAGATATCACTTGCATCGCTAACAATTGGAGCCTTCAAGGTCTCATTACCCAAGTCTTTAGGTAAATCCTTAGCTGTATCCTGAGCCTCACCTTTGAGTTCATCAGCTACAGCCTCAACATCAGCCTTTTTGATTGTGTCATCCACTTTCCCATCACCAATTTCAGCACTCTGAGTCGACTCAACAACCGCCTCTTTCCCGTTATTATCACTAGTTAATCTCTTACCTTCCTTATCTTCATCCCCTTTATCACTGGCAATTTTCTGACCATCGGTCTTCTTGTCTCCAGCCACCTCCTTCTTGGCCTTATCTGCCTTCTTCTTGACATCAAGACTTTTTCTAGAAGAGCCAATCAGGTTAACAGAATCTTTGCTCTTATTAGCATATTTTAACCCACTCAACCGTTTCTTATCCTTTTCTTCTTTATCTTTTTTGCTCCTTCTTGAAAAAGACCTGGATATACTTGAGCTCCTAGAAACATCCGAGTCAGACGCATTAGGGTCGTCCTTCTTACGCAACTTCTTCGCTGCCTTATCAAGTAATGAACTCATAATAATACAATCAAGAAGTAAATAGACAAGCACCTGAAACTCAGTCGTCTAAATCGCGGTGCGATATTTTAACTGCTAATCAGTGACACAAACAGGCCTATTGTGAAACGGCTTTATGAAACGACACACTAATATATATTGATACAATATAAGATACATTTTAAAATACAAACAAAACATGGGGCATATTAACGCAAATGATTATGTTCATGGTCCTGAACTCCTGGATCAACACTTGGATCGATGGCTGGATCTACAGGTGGGTGGCTTAATACTGCTGCTGCTGCAACAGCAGCTGAATTGTTTGTAATAGCAGCAAGAACATCAGGATCTTGCAAGTCTTGATGTCCCTGATTGTGAACTTGGTGTCCGTGATTTTGTCCATGCACGGGAATTTGATTGTGCATTTGTAATTGGGGATGTATCTGGGAATGTCCACTAAGTCCTTGTAGCAGTTGTTGAGATACTTGTTGTTGACCTTGAGGTGGAGATTGTTGCTGGTTTGGCATTGGATAAGTTGAATTAATGTCCAAATTGTGAACCAGTGGTTTTGGTAAAGGTTTTTCAACAAGAATTCTAGAACTTCTAGTTCTCTTCTTTTTGGTTAAAGCAGGAGGATCAGCAGAGTGATTGTGATTTGGATTAATCATTCTTAAAATCCACATTTCTCCGGCCTCGCCATTCAGCTCAAAATCATTGAGCTTATCATCTAAATTATTGGAGTCTCTTTTGGTCTTACGTCTTTCCTTCTCTGGAGGATATAAGTTGGCAACCAATCTATATCCACACTTATTACGCTTGGTATAGGCAACTCTTTGTCGCTTAGTAGCGTCTTTGACTGTAGTTCTAAAAGATCCAGACCTTTCACATTGAAAATAAATGGCTTTTGGCTTTGATGAGGAAATCACAATCCGACATTGTTCTTCATCGTTCAATTGAGTCTTAACATACTTGACCAATTCCAGTTTGGTTTGGAATGTCTTGATGATTTCATTTTCTAAATAACGAGAATGTAAATTGTCACGAGAATCTTCATAACTCAAACTTGAAGGAACAGGACGCGACATGCCACCAACATTCACCCCAAGACCTTGCATTTGTTGGTGGTGCTGGTGTTGAGCATGGGGATGTTGTTGCTGTTGTTGCTGTTGCTGTTGTTGCAATTGCTGTTGTTGTAACTGTTGTTGCTGCAATTGTTGTTGCTGCAATTGAGCTTGATATTGTTGCAACTGTTGTTGGGTCATTTGACCCATTTGGTTCATCTGGTTCATCTGACCTAAGTGCAGTTGTCTTTGACCCATTTGGCCAATTTGGTTCATGGGATTTAAGTTCATCTGCTGGCCGAGTTGTTGATTAATTTGCAGATTGATTTGTTGATTAATCTGCTGATTAAGTTGAGGATTATTAGCGTTGGCTGCAGCAGCGGCCGCAGCTTGAAGTTGTTGGATTTGGGCTTGTGCTTGAGCTTGAAGTCCTTGAGCTTGAAGGCCTTGGGCCTGGAGTCCTTGATGTTGTAATTGTTGCATTACATCAAAGCCATACCCTTGGGCTTGGGGGTGTTGGCCTTGGGCTTGTTGTGGTTGAGATTGTTGCGGCTGAGCCTGTTGAGGGTGCTGCTGTTGTTGTTGTGGTTGTTGTTGTTGACGATAATCCTGACCCAACCCACCAAGTTGTTGCAACAGACTAACCGGTAATTGTCCCAAAAGCTGGTTATATTGTTGTTGTTGAAGACGCTCAGAAGCCTTCTGGTCTACAGGCACACCAGTATGATCTTGTTGAAGTATCTGGCCCTGCGTATGGGGTTGTTGGTTTTGAGAATGGAGTTGTTGATTTTGGTTCAAGGGAGTGTGGTGATTTTGAGATTGTTGTTGATTTTGAGTTTGTTGTTGTTGAGATGGAGGACGCTGAAGACCAACTCCCGGATCCGAATCATCAACGTCTTTCTTTATTAAATCATTCGAAGACTTCATACTATAAATGATATTAAATACTAAACCTCACAGGAAATCTTGTATACAATAGCCTTCCTGTACAATTTATTACTTGTATCCTTTTGAAATTTTTTTGTTTGGTTGATTCCCCCTGACTTTCGCATTCGCAGGATCAAAACGGTGTACGCACATTGGTATTACTTAAAACGGAAGGTTCAGCATTGTGCTTTGTGATGAATTAAGTATACAAATTGATATTGGCGTGTGTACTGCTGGCAAGGTGCTCAGTGTACATTAGTAAGTCACCATAGGTGCGTACCAATTTAGTTTTACCACTGTACACACTTATCGGCGTCGCGGTTTGGATACTTTATGGATATTGTGAGGTATATAACGGGATTTCTTGGTTAGATTCAATGCATTGTATGTATGTAAGATGAAGATCCCGATGAAGGTACTGTGTGAGATGAGATCTGAACACAGGTGATGACAAGAGTGGTCTGTGGTGTCCGGTCAAGCTAGTTGTTTGATAGCTGACCAGTGGTGAGAGACTGGAGTCAAGTATTACTGCTGAGGTTTTGGACTAAGGTTTTGCACTAAGGTTTTGCTCTAAGTCTTCCAAATTTAGATTTGACTGTGGTTTTAAACTGTGATATAAAGTTTCCATTGGCCTATTAAATTGGTTTCTGATGGCCGTGGTAGCTCGGTGCAAACCCTGCCCTTCAACTCTGTAGACCCTATTTGTGGTTTTGTTTCCCTTTCCCTTATTTCCTGGATGTATTTCCTCTTTCAGCCCCTTTTATTCCCGTCCTGCACCTCTCAGACATTTCTCATTCTCACTTTTATCATGACGGAACTGATGATGCCTGATAACATGCAGTCTATAGCAAAACAATCAGGACTAAATCCTTCCATGTCAAGCCAATCGATCACGGATCAGATCAAGCTGATCCAGGAAGCTACAGCTGATCAAGAGCTCCACTGGTACATCTCCGCAATCATCCTCCCTGAACTACCGCAGTTGATCGAAACCCTCCAGATATGCAGTAACCTTCTCCTTTATAATACACCCCAGCATCCCGATCCTAAACATAAGATACTTCGAGGACCGGCCGTAAAGCTTCCCTTGACTTCCAATAAGCTGGAGATCCTAAAAGGGATCCTTATAAGAGATGGTCCATATATCACCCAATTGAACCTTTCTTTGCATCAAGCCAACTTCAATCGAGTAATTCATAAACTAGATCTTGTTAAGCCAATACTTCTCGATCAGATCATAATTACCAAGAAAGCTTTGGATGAATCAGTTGAGAATCTTCAACAATTTATCGAGTTGAATAAGCCGAACCAGCATCTCTGTGATCTTAATCACCATGACTTAAATCAGCTATTCAAGAAACTATTGAAGAACATATCCTTGGGGAAACAGAGTCTTCAGATCCCCTTGAATCCTGATCTTGTCTTCCCTAATAACGTCACTCCGTCACACACATTCAAGCCTGAACTACCCTCAAATATCTCCATTGATTTATACTTGAACCAAGCTGAAATATGTATGGATCTAAAGAAACTTCATATAATCACAGAAATGCCATGGGCTAGGATGGAGAACGGCAAGTCATATGTTGATAACATTCGTGACGAAATCAAACTACCTAGTATCCAGAATTCAGGTATAAATACCGGATCTGTCACACCTACTTTAAAGAATTCCCCGTTGAAATTAAGTGATCTAGACGCCAAGCTTAAAGATGCCAAAGAGCTGAATTTTTTGAATAACATGTTGAATACTCTTAGTATTAAGCCAAAGTTGACTCCGACAGATTACATTACAAAGTGTGTTACCTTCAACAATATGGTGGTGATGGTCAATACCAAAATAGACGTGACTTCGCCGGACCCGATATTGACCAGTGTTTTTACCAAGTTGGATTCCATAGAGTATCTTTTAAATCTGTTTTTAAAGAACCTCGATAGTATCTAGGTTTATCATGGCTATATTGAATATAAACACTTCAGGGATAAACGAATGACCCTTAAATACGAGGTATTGATAGCTGTTGCTTCTGATATATTGAATCATTACGAGATCAACTATCCTGGATAATCATACTTATATATAACCTACTAATGATCTTTTTGCAGTAATTCAGTTTATTATCTCCCTATCTCTCCTACGCCACGGCACAATTCTACATATCCTCTTCACTCCAGCTGACACTTAGTTTTCGATGCCTGCTTCTGTTTCCTCAATAGTCCTCGCACGCTTCTGTTTCGATTTGTCTTCCACACTCCCACACAGCCATTGGTGACCTCAGAGGTTGAAGATAACCAAAATCGCGTTTTCACAAGATCTCCATTTGGACATGTCGTATGAAGTTATCACTGACAAGATTGACAGGCCATTAGTGGATGATAGAGAGTATCGTATGATCCGTCTCCCTAATGATCTTAAAGTCTTATTGATCCATGACCCAACAACCGACAAAGCCGCCGCTGGTTTAGACGTTTTTGTTGGTTCTTATAAAGATACCGAATTTCAAGTTCCAGGTTTGGCCCATTTCTGTGAACATTTATTGTTCATGGGTACAAAAAAGTACCCCAAGGAAAACGAATATGCTTCTTATTTGTCAGACCATGGAGGTCATTCCAATGCATTCACTTCTTTTGAGCATACCAACTACTTTTTTGAAGTTAACTCAAGCTATTTGGAAGGCGCTTTAGATAGATTTGCTCAATTCTTTATTGAACCACTTTTTGATGAGTCCTGTAAGGATAGGGAAATCAATGCAGTTGATAGTGAAAATAAGAAGAACTTACAAAATGATTTGTGGAGATTTTACCAATTAGAGAAACTGACTGCTAACCCAAACCATCCATATAATCATTTCTCAACTGGTAATATCGTCACTTTAGGAGAAGAGCCTTTGGAACAAGGAAGAAATGTCAGAGACATTTTGTTGGATTTCCATGACAAAAGTTATTCCTCTAATTTAATGAACTTGGTGATCTTAGGTAAAGAATCTCTCGATGAATTGACTGAATATGCCACAGAAAAATTCAGCTCTATAGCGAATAAGAATTTGCCACCAAAACCACAATATAAGGATGAAGTGATTTACAATTCAGAACAGTTGAAGAAGACCATCAAAGCAAAGGCTATAATGGATACCAACAAATTGGAGTTGACTTTCATGATTCCTGATGATCAGGACGATAACTGGCAACATTTGCCAGCTTCTTACTACAGTCATTTGATTGGCCATGAAAGTAAAGGATCCATTTACTACTATCTTAATGAATTGGGTTGGATCAGCTCATTATCTTGTGGTAACACCAAGGTATGTTCCGATTCTTCATTGTTCATCATCGAGTGTGAATTAACTCCAAGTGGTTTGGAACATCACGAGGATATCGTTGTGCATATTTTTGAGTACTTGAAATTACTTGAAAGTAAACCACCTCAAGAATGGTTGTTTGAAGAAATCAGACAATCAAATGAAATCAGCTTTAAGTTTAAGCAAAAACAAAATGCTGCACAGACTGTTAGTAGATTGAGCAATACTTTGTATAAGTTTGGCACATTCGTCCCACCTAACAACATCTTCAATTATTCCTCTAAAGTTGTGTTCAACCCCGAGGCTATTACTAAATATGGCACATATTTAAGCTTAGAAAACTTGAGACTTCATGTATCATCTAAGTCCTTTGGGGGATTTGTTGAAAAGGAAAGATGGTATGGAACTGGTTATGAATACAATGACATTGATTCCAAATTAATTGAGAACATTAAATCTTGTGAATTAAACGATAACTTCCTGTTACCAATTAAAAACCCATTTGTACCAGAAAATTTTGAGATCTATCATAAAGCCATTCCTAGTCCAACACCTTTAAAGGCACCATATTTGTTCAGAGACGATAATAAGTTTCAGGTTTGGTTCAAGCAAGATGACCAATTTGGTGCTCCTAGATTAATTATTCAATTGCTTTTACATTTACCAAAGTCTAACGATAGTATTGAATCTTCTATCAAGACCCAATTGTTCTGTGATTTATTGGACGATGAGTTGAATGACCTCAGTTATTATGCAGCCATCGTTGGTTTGAGCTTCTCTATTCATCCTTGGAGAGATGGTATACAAATTAAATTAAACGGCTACAATGATAAGATATTCACGTTATTAAAAGAAATTCTTAACAAATTGACGGCTTTCAAACCTACAGAGAATAAGTTCGAAGTAGTTAAGTTTAAGGTGTTGCAGGAATATAAGAACTTTGGGTATGAAGTTCCGTACTTGCAAGTGAACAATAACTTTTCAACTATGACCAGTGAAAAAGCATATTTAACGACCGAGAAAGTTCCAATCTTGACTGATATCAACTTAGACTCATTGAACGAATTCATAACCAACAAACTTTTCACTGGTGTGTTTGTAGAGTCGGCATTGGTAGGAAACATCAACTTGGATCAATTGAATAAGTATACTGAACTACTTGATAAAAGCTTTGAAGGGGTTCCAAAAATCGGTAATGATACCAAATCAATTGAAAAAGTGATTAAGTTGCAAAGTCATTATAGTCCTGAAACCGTGTCTGTCAACATTGACCTTGAAGATGCTGATAATGTGAACAATTGTATCGAGTATTTCATTAAGCTTGACACTCCCAAAAATTATAAGTTGAGGAGTCTTGCAGAATTAGCTGCTTCAATTCTCCATGAACCTTGTTTCAACCAATTGAGAACACAAGAACAATTGGGATATGTTGTTTTCTCGGGTATGAGAGTTTTGAGAAACTATATGGGATTTAGAGTATTAGTTCAATCAGAAAGATCATCATCATACTTGAGATCAAGAATCGAGAATTTCTTGCTGACCATGGAGACCAAATTGACCAGTTTGACTGATGAAGAGTTCAATAAATACAAAAAGACGTTGGTTGATAAAAAGTTGACTAAATTGAAAAACTTGAGTGAAGAGTCCACCAAATTCTGGAATGCTATAACTGATGGGTTCTTTGATTTCAAAATCAATGACAAATTGATTGAGCATATCAAAGACCTTACCAAGGATGAATTAGTTGAATACTACCAAGATTACATCAATCCTTCTACGGGTAAAGCGCCAAAGTATATTCTTAACCTTAACTCATTAAAGAGCCAGGAGGTGGCACTCAACAAGATCATTGGTGATAATGATTCTGATGTTAAAAAACTCATCACCACATACCATAATGACGTTCCTAAATTGGCCGAAGAAATTACTTCTAAGAAACAAGAATCTGATGAGTACAAGAAACAGTTATTACAAAAAATAGACGCAGGATTGAAAGACTGGTTCCCAGTATATAACAACAAGATTGTCGGTTTCAACGAGTTTAAGGATCTTCCAAAAGCAGGTATTCCTCAACCAGTCGAACCATTATCAAATTTCCACTACACAGAACCACACTTGTAACCTCTAGAGTTTGTATAGACATCAATATATACCATCTACCTATTTGTGCGCTTGTTCAAATAATTAATCTCAAATTATTTCGATCTGCGAATTGCCTGAAGTATTAAGTATTCAAAAGAACACATCATGGATTTGTTCAAAGTGAGTGATACGTACTTCACCAAGCTCTTCAAGGAAGAATGGGGTGACGATATAAAGGGCAAGGTGCTCTTGGTTGATAAATTCACCATGAATACCATCTCTATTTGCTTTACCCAATCCCAATTATTACAGGAAGATGTTATCTTGATAGAACTTATCGAAAACTATCATCAATTAGACCATATGAAACACCTCAATTGTATTGTATATATCAAGCCTGTCATCGAGTCAATTGACTTATTGACTAAAGAACTCCAAGCGCCCCATTTCAATAGCTACAAGGTCTATTTCAATAATATAATCAACAAGAACCAGCTTGAAAAAATAGCCGAATGTGATCGATTCGAAGTGGTGGCAAATATTACAGAGCTATTTCAAGACTATTTGGTTATCAACTCCAACTTATTCAAAGTATCATCAAACTCTATCATTGATGAGACTAATAAATTGATAAGTTTACTCTTATCAGTTAAGAAGTTCCCTGTTATAAAATATGAATCCAATTCACTTAATCTAAAAAAGCTTTCAAGCGAAGTTTTGTATCAGATCAATTCGAATCTTAACAACAATTTGTTTGAAAATTTGAATTTCGATACAGCCCCCATTCTTCTTTTGTTTGATAGGTTTAATGATCCTATAACCCCTTTACTTAACCCATGGACTTTCCAGTCGATGGTTCATGAGTTAATTGGAATCAAAAAGAATATCGTTGAGATCAATGGAGAGAAGATATTGTTGGAACAACAGCATGATGAATTCTTAAATCAAGCCTTATATTTGAATTACGGTGACTTGACAGAGTTATTTCAAAAGAAAGTTGAAGTATTCAAGAAAGAGTCTAACGCAAATGTCAAGACTTCAAATCTTGTTGAATTAAAAAAGATCTTGACAAGATTACCTGAGTTGAAGAAGAAGCTGGGTAATGTTTTGAAGCATTTAAACATCTTATCAGAGCTCGATACACAAATATCAAAGCAAAACTTATGGGAGATTTCTGAACTTCAACAGTCTATTGTCTGTAATTTGGACAACAAAACAAATATTGAGAACAGCTTAATCAAAATTCTCTCCAATGACAACGTCAGCACAGACCATAAGATTAAGTTAATATTAATTTATTCCATCAGGTTTAATGATCCTATTTCCAAGTTCGTTAGTTTCTTGAATGAACCTTCACTCGTTCAATTGAAGCTTTTAAACAACTTCTCTAAAACTTTTGGAAACAAATTGAAGCAGCCAAAACAGGAACCAGAAAACAACTTCAAGAAATTTTTCAAGAATTTCAGTAATACTAATGAAGTCGATAATGTTTTCTTGCAATATAATCCACCATTGAAAGAGTTTCTTGAAGAATTCACTCTCAATCAAGGAAAAGATTCTAGTTTGAATACATTGGTACCTGATTCATTGAAGGAGTCTAATGTAATACAGGATATTATAATTTACTTCCAAAATGGTGTCACTTATGAAGAAGCGAGAATCGTAAAAGAATTCAACGATTCTAATAGGAAGATAAATATCATTATTGGAAGTAACAAGATTTTGAACAGTAACGAATGGCTTGGAGAATTGTACAATTATATCGATTAAAACTGGTACTAACTAATATACACTAATAAATTGTCCTTCGGTCTCTTTTAAGGAGCATATTTACCAAATTTTTCTTCCCAGTTTAATATTTTGACCGTCAATGATTGCATCAACTTAAGGTTTTCATCAAAACTCTCGAGCAATGCTTCATTATTCGACATATTGGACTTGTTCTCCTTGTCATCTTCTAGCTCTAACTGAGACCTACTCAACCATTCTAATATAGCACTGATTCTCTTTCGTAATTCATATATGCTTGACTTGTCATTAACAAACCTCGGTTTAGAAGCTTGCCCAATCAATTCATCCTTAGTTAAACCGGTATCACTATCTGTCTTTTGCTTTTTGGTTTTAGCTCTACCTTCCTTCCTCTTAACTCTCTTCAATGGTTTTTTCTTAACTTCCTTCTTGAGTTCGGAAGTATCTTCCTCCTCTTCTCCTTCGGCCTCTGCTTCTTTCTCGGCCTCTATTTCGACGTCTTGTTCAACTTCGTCTTCTTCTTCCAAAGGATTATTATTATCCTCAACCACTGGATTAGGTTTTTCAGGCTTGGTTTCAACACTCAGCTTTTGCTCTTTATCCTTCTGTTGGACTGGTACACTGGGTTCTTTAGAGCTATTCTTTTCGGCGGCCATTCCACTTTCTTTGGCGCTCTCTCTTAATGCTTTTTGTAACTGCTCATCATAATCATAAACACGCCTATCCTTTCTGGTGAACTTTCTTTTCCCATATTTTTCACTCTCGGATATAAGCTTCTTCCTCTTATCATTGACAGGCTTATATAGAGTTCTATTTGTGTCATTATGGTCGTGGAATATTATATGTAAATCCGGTTTACATTGCTCACACCAATACTTGTCGGGCACATCATCGTTGGTGAAAAGCCCAACACAGTAGCCATGCTGCCATACAGAACATTTATCGCATTGAATGAAGAGGCCCTGATCTATTTTGATCTGATACTCGGCATTTAAAAGTGTCTTAAGGGCATCGTTTATTGTGTCGGTGTTTAAGTCATCATTCCCACATACACATCTTGTTATCTCTTGTTCGTCTTCGAGTTCTTCATCGTCTTCGAGTTCAGGGTCCCCATCTCTGTCTCTTAGATCAGTATCGCCTATCTCATCTCCGTTTCGAGAGCCGATTCGCTCGGTGTAATTCCGTCTAGTGGTTCTACGGGACATGGTATTTTCTTTATCTTGAGAAATCGGTTTCGCGCGTGTTGTATGGGATGGGCTGAATGTGGCAGGCAAGTTGAACGTAATACTAGTTGTCTTTATGAGCTTCCAGCTGTTCCTGGCATTACTTTTACTCTAGTGGCGGGATGCTAATTTTTGGGATATTTGTTGCAAACACTGTAACCTTTTACTATTGGGTCTTGGTGAGAGCTTGCAGAGTGGGAATACATATTGTGCGTACACTACTCCCACAATAAGTTGTCAGCCAAAAAGAAGGAGTGCCTGATATTATCTATAAAAATCACAAAATTGTAGCCCATTGCTTGTATGAACCCCCCAACCTAACACTATTGCTCCAAAAAGAAATTGATACCAAATCCCATTTTCTTTGAAAATCTATCAATTTGTGAAATTTACATTTGCTGCAAAACACAATAGTCTCCACAGATTTACAGATATTTTTACATCGACTTCCCCAAATGAATAGTTGCATATTTTACCTTTAAAAGCAAACCAGCCAACACGAATGTACGCTGAAAACTTGTAGCAAAACTAGTCTCTACCAAGCTGAAGGAAAAAACACGTCGACGATTACAACTACATAGCTCTTGAATAAACGAAGAGACCCAAAATAACGCACACCTTTTATGGCCATAATCCCATGTTTCGCCGCATTCATGACGATGATGGCCATTATCTGCTCATCTTCTAGTAAGGTTCTTTAAGGGGAGTATATTTGGTCTCCTACTGATTTTGCAGCTGAATGGATCCCGACTGGACCAAAGGGTAGAGCTGCATCTTTTTTCCTTGGCTTTTCATGGTGTTTGGCCCAAAGTGTTAATAGCAGTGTAAAACTTTCGAAAGGTGCCCAGTATTTTGCTACCTTGGCTTATTTGTATGGGCTCTTAAGTGCAGGCTCTTCTTTACTAGTATAGACTCGAGCATCGATCAAGGTGTGGTGATAATTAGCGACAAATCTCGCTAGTTAGCATCCCGAGAACAGGAAGGTTCAAACCTAAAGCTTAATCTGGGGCGTTTTAGGTGTGCTTCCAATCCACTCTTCTATAGACAATTAATATATTAATAGAGATTTCCATCATCCATTATATCCTATCATTCAGCTACTGCTGTGGAGCTTGAAGACGAGGTTGGCAATAAAATCACGTGTAGGATACCCATGATACTTAGTGGCCCTGATCACAAGGCTGTCTTGTGCATACAATCGTGGCTGTCAAGTGGCCTTAGGTGATTCTTTAGGATCAAGACCCTGTAAAAGTACAATTAAAACACCTGATCCTTATAGGAGTGTCAGTAACGTAACGGATCCAACAGTGTGGTGATACTTAGAAGAATCGAACCAGCTAAGTCGTCTATCTACTGAGATTTTAACACTCTTCTACAGGGATTTTAAATGTACTCTTTTGAAATTGCATGAATTCACCAACTGTCTACTCCGACTGTTGTATAATAGAAAAAAAAATACTCGACAACCAATTAAGGTGTGAGAAGTCTTGCAACAGAAATCATTTGTGCAGTTTATCTACTTTATTTCCCACTACTCTAAGTTCTTAAACTCAATTTGCAAAATCCACTCGCCAATTATTGAATGATGCATCCCGTTAATTGGCGGTAGAGACAAATGATTCAGCCTTATGATCTAGAATCAAATATTTCACCACTCTTTTACACTCTTAGTTATTTTAGTGTACTTCTTTTACCTTTAGTGCCTTCACCATTTGCAAGATATCATTATGCATCACCTTGCAGAAACTATTTCACCCATTAATGAATATTTCAACTATGTCTCCTATGGAGCTATTCCTATTGGGTCAGGATATTCATAACTTAGTAAAATCGTACACTCAGAGGCTTCCCCAT